>JACEVL010000033.1:442500-847500 GCA_020284085.1 Aporrectodea caliginosa | reverse complement strand
CTTAGTGAATGTGAAATACGGACACTTTAGGACACTTTCAGGTACTTTTGGACGCCATTTTTTTAATTTCTTGCATATTAAAGTGAAATTATAATTTTTCGTATACATATTCATTTTAATGAATTAAAAAAAGTAACGGCACAGTGCCGAAAAAGTTGCCATTATAAGATATTACTGCATATAGGCCCCTAGTGTTGCATCGATGCAAAATTGATCCATTATTACGGGTTTTATGTCACGTGTTCCCAAATGTTACATGTTTCGAGGGCCACGAAGATGCCATTGCAAAGGGCCGCTTTGATTTTGAGCGCCACCACGCTGGCCATATCAATTATGACTGAAAACTGTTATTTATTCCTGAAAATCACCAGTTTAGCCGATAATTAGTTACATAAGTATAGTTTAGCTCACAATTTATGTTATGTAGTTGATATTGCGACTTGCACGTAATTATATGTATTGGGGTATGTCAGACCCCACCTCACCTCAAACGTTACAATGCTTCACCTCACCTCCAAAGGGTTAAACAAACAAAAATCTGCGGCTTTTATATATGTGATACTTTTTTGCTCTGTTCGCTGTAAGTACCGATATTGTATTGGGTCGACTGGTTAGAGCACTGAATCATGAAATGTACCACAGTTTCCGACACAATACAGGTGTTACAATTTCTAGTAACGTGCCTACGCCAGCGATAGAGTTGGTCGTTGCGCAGACAGTGACTGAAACGGAGCCTAGAAATGATTGCTACTTCCTTTCGACGGTTACCATCCTTACAATTGACCGATAGAGCAAATTGTGGTTCGAAATCTTGATATGACGTTCCGGTGTTTGAATTTTCACATTCTTCCTACCATTTCCGACTCTTGTCATTTCCGGATTCTCACTACAGACCCACTAGTCTGGTTGTACTTATTTGTCGATTATTACGCTTAAAAGAGGTGTGTAATTATAACTATTTGTACACATTTCCCTGATCGTACAGCTGAATGCGACAGCTAGTAGTAGTTTCAGTTCAACGACACTATGTGATAACCAACATCAATAGCGTCGCTCTCATCATTTATTCTTACCAATTATCGTCAAATGGCAGGCGTCAGGAACTGATGATGATGGTGCTAGTGATGATGATGTTGTTGTTGTTGTTGTTGATGATGATGTTGGATGGATTTATAAAGCGCATTGCTTCACTGTTTAGTCCATTCAAGGACGTCTTACAGCTGTCAGGATCGTTGACTGTAATGAAGTCGATTTCATGGAGTACTCTTTGAGAAAAGGTAACGATCTTAAAGCGAGGTATAATATGCAGTAAAGTGTCGCCAATGTATTAGAAAGAAACGTTATTGTAATTGTAAATGTTACATAAGGGTAAATGCAGTAAAATCTCATAAATTAATATTTTGTTTTGCCTTCAAGTAAAATCTGATGTATGAAATCGAAATTGAATAGCAAAAGCGGTTGGCATAGTTAGTAAAATTTAGACACCTCTTTTAAAAATGGTAATTCTCTATTTAAATAAAATAAATCTGCGGTTTGTATAATTATCTGTAATACCTTCCTTGCTCTGCTCGCTGTAAATACCGATTTGTGTATTGTATTTTGTTGTATTGACGGATTTCTAAAGCATAATTATTAAGCAATTTAGACTTTGAACAGTTATAAAAATAGATTAAAATTGGATCGTGCAAATTTTAACACTAGATTGTACAATCTTAAAATATATCCAAAAGCAGTATGTGACAGTTGCAATGTTCGGGAAATCATAACACACTTTCTATTACATCGGCAGAAAGAACTCCGCCACTGATTGTAGCCTACTCTGAGAGTGCCAGTCCCAAGCCTGGATAAAGGAGGAGGGCGACGCAGTGGTCGTTAAAGAGTAAACAAGCAAGTAATTCCAGCGTCTCATCCTCACCTCTGGTCGTAACATTTAAATATCCAAGGATCTGCAGAAACCAAAGTCAGTTTGAAGTCTGGCAAAGAAGTCTTCTTGTCCAAAATGTTCAGGTAGAAGATGATGAATCAAACTTTAAGATCTTTCGAAGCCAGTTTTCCAATCTATATGATAATTTCCAGCAGAGATTTCCATCCGCTGATTTTTATCTGATTCGTCTACTTTGGTAATCTGTAAAGTTTTTCATTCTCCAGGTTTTTTAAACAACTAAAACACTGACTAAAAAACAAATGCAGTCTGTTACCAACAGCTTATAACAAGTTTTCATTGTTTAACGGCATGAAAGACTTTGACGTCGATAGTTAAAGTTTCCTGCAGACCTTTACGACTTAACAGCCACCTATAAAACGCTGGAGCGATTTATATAAATCGATTAACAATGTTTTAAAGGTGTCTAAAAGAGTAATTGAATTAACAATCATTTAATTGCATATTTCGGTACAAAAGGCTGTCGTCGTCGTCGTCGTCGTCGTCGTCGTCGTCGTCGTCGTCTATAGGTATCATATCCTACCAATTATGGTTTGGTTATGACCTTAACTAAGATATCTGTAGCTAATGTCCAGGAAGTCCTGTTGTGTTAATATTGTCTGAATGCCGTTGATCTATTTTTGGTGGAGACATTCATCTCGGAGTCTCTTCTGCAAAGTTGTCTTGTTAGGGCACTGAATCAGGAAATTTAGTATGGTTTCCGTGACTTTGCAGATGTCCCAGTTTCCATTGATGTGGAATAAACAACGGTTTCCGACACTTCACAGGTGTCTCATTTTTCAATAACGTGGCCGAAACAGCATGAAGGCCTGTTTCAGTCTATAGGAAGGAAGAGTCGAATATAACTGTATTGCAGCCATGCAAGAAGCCTATCCGTCCTACTGCTCATCTTGTCAACGCCATCTGACGATTGAAAGGCTGGGTCAACCATTGGGAGGGTTGCGGAAATCGATCTCGAGTCCGTGCTCTTGTTTAATCACAATGTACCTGATAGCGGTGTGACTATCAGTTTTGTTGTTGTTACCAATAAACGAATATAATAATAAAGTGCTGATCTTCTACGCTACGCATTAATCCAGAACTCGGACTGTCGATGACCGAATATGAAGTAGAGGCGTCGTTTCAATGTGTATCCTCTATTGATGTAGTTTTCATTGGATCTGTACTGATTAAAAAGTTCACGTCTTAAAAGAAGAAGGTCTTTAGTCGAGGCAAGAAATACAGTGAAAATATGCCAGTGTAAACTGATGGAGTAAGAAACGTAAGTGTAATGCTATGTAAGTTTCAGTGTAAGTACAGTAACATGGAAAAGGCAATATTTTGTCTTGCCTTTGTCTGATGTGTGTAGTCGAAAGTAAAAAAACACAAGAACAGTAAGTAGCCTATCGTTGATTGTTATTTAGCCACCTCTTTTAAGCTTTTAATTGGCTCTTTTACCTACGATATTAAGAATCGTATAATGTTCAATTATCCAAGTCAATATTGGGCGAAACGAATTTGATCATTAGATTCCAAAACACCGCCAACTGGTCTGTGTGAAAAGTGCAACGTTCGGAAAACCATCCTACGCCTTTTCCAGAAACAACATGACTGTGACAATTGTAGTGCCCGGAAAACCACTCCACAACCTTTCAGAAACAATATACTGCACTCTCTTCGTGTAATTCCGTCAGATTATTTTTAAAAAATGTAAGGGAAGTTCGACGTCAACAGCCATAAGATGTCTCTAAATACTGCATGATGCGACCCTCTTACTACATGCTTTTGCATGATTTAGGTTCTTTAAGGCCATTTAATGACTGTCAAGACGGTTGACTTCGACCCTACCAGCGCGTTTGAAAAAAAACATGCACAAAAGTAGATTTGACATTCGTAGACTTCAGTTGTATTGTAATATTTGATGAACCACACTTAAATGATGTACTCTCGGTATAAATAGGCCTAACGCCAACGAATTTTTAATATTGCTGTGATCCCTTACAGCACACCTTTAACACGCTTTAAATCGTTGCTATATATAATTATCGTCAATTGATTTCACTTGGATTTGCCATGAATCACAAACAAATGAACAAAGGAACTTTCTCCGAGTGTATAAATAGAAATTTAAAATAGTATCATATTATATATAGATGCTGTATTTATATTTTTAAATTGTAGTCAACGCTGTTTGATGTCAGATGAGGACGTTTAACCATGGATATAATGATAAAAATACAAAATAAAAAATAAAAATTATTATTATAATTGCGACCCTCTTACTGCACACCCCTAAAACTCTTCAAAACGGTGCTATTTGAACGAAGTGACGGTTATTACAGTTCAGGATGCAAAAACGAACTAAGGTCCGATCGACGTCAACACTCACTCCAGTTAAACACTGGAGTGAGTGTTCACTCATCTTTGGTAATTCAGTGCCCAAGCGCAGCTACTCATGTTTTGCATTGTAACTCAAGGTTTTAGTATCAGTTGGCACACAATCAATGTCCTTTACCTCGCCACTGCCCGTACTCTGGTATTGCCAGTCATGTGCCTGGATTGAGGAGGAGAGCGACGTTAGTCATCTTAATAATGATGCATGAAAGAATGATCTCATAAAGGAATGAATGACTTTATGAACGAATGATTAGTTGCCTCGAAGAAAGACGCATAGGCAGAAATAGATTGTAAAGCTAATGTCTTCACCCTTAGATACGTTTATGATTCACAAAACGTTCTCCTTTCATCTCCACGTCGGCTTTTTGTTTATTTCAACAGTTTAACGACATCCTGTGGTTGCTATATGCATGGCCGCTGACGTCGCAAATGCAAATCGTATAATTATCAGTTCAATTTCCTTGATTTCAGATCGTTCGTTCTTCGTAACATCAATTTAGTTTCTTCCCATTTGAGAGTAAAGTATACATGTATACTGTATAGGCCTACATTTATGTACATAATTTGGCCTATTACGGCTCTTTTCAGTGACCATGATAATTAGATAATTATGCTTTCTCGTGGCTATTAAGGTGTCGTTATTAGCCAACTTTGGATTTGAAGTGCAGTAAAACCGCCTTACTTCTGCATAGCTCTTTTGATTAAGCTGCGCCTTCGAGGTCGATGCTTGTAGTGCCAGTTCAAGGCATGCGTAAGGGAGGAGGGCGACGCTAGTTATCTTTGTTATAACACAGCATTGTTAAACAGAAGGTCGTGGATACAGTCACGCCCGACGTGAGCCTATACCTGGGACTAGGATCACGCCCGCCTCGCAAAAGGTCATTGCATGTCACATGATTGCGTGTACCTGAAACATGACACCGATAAACATTGCCGATTGCGGTGCAAGGTTGTTCACCGTGTTTTCTAAAGACGACACTAACCCTAACCTTGACCCTAACCGACCCTCACGACGCCTAATCTGACCCTAAACGACCCTCACGACGCCTAATTTGACCCTAAACGACCCCACGAATCCTAACCTGGCCCTAACCGACCCTCAAGATGTCCGCCATATCAAAATTCCACGGGAAGACAACAAGTTCACGTGACAGGCTTTAGCCAATAACGCGACGGGCGTGAATGTAGGTAGTACTGGGGTTCCGCTAACGCCCGGGGCGTGAACGGATCCACTACGTACACAGAAACTACAAACACGAAAGACAATTAGCGATACCCTTCTCATTATAAAGGAGCTAGACTACCCCACCTCTACGTAACATTGATGTCTGCTCCTTCTTTTTCTGCTGTTGGTGAACTCAGTAGACCGTAGCCTGGTCAACGATGCGAAGAGAAACTGCCTCCTCTCTACGGTCTCTCTGGCATACTCGGATGTTCCCTTGACAACTCTTAACAACGCCTCTGCCTTGACACAGAGCTCGTCATTGACCTAAGTTAAATCTGATAAAACTATATGAAACCTAAACTAAACTGTTTTATTAGCATACATGTTTACTATGTTTTAATGCTGAATTCTGTTACATTTATTTGAATATGCTACAACACGTGGGCTATTATAAGCGTTCAATAATAATTTTCTTCGTTATATATATATATATATATATATAAGTTATGTTGCTTGATGCGTCGAACTCAAACATTAATTTCTTCGACCTGCTGAATAACTCCCACGACCCTGACGCGGCCTGCTGAAATTGTACAGCTGGCGCCGCCACTGGTCCATTTCTTTAGTTCTGATTATGATTTCTCATAATTATACGGTCTACGTCAATTGCCGTGGTTAGTCATACGATACAGGGATACACTAAAGTGAAAACAACATCTCTACTTGCTAAGCCACATTAACACCGAGAACTGTTCAAAGTAATTTATGTCAGTGTCAATGGTCTTTATTGTGAAAATGTCGTCAAAACTCTGCATCCTTCAATCACTGCCGTTGAGCGTCTGTTATTGTTTCACATTACAATTAGACGGTATCTTAACTCCGCTACTATCCTAAGACATACGCTGGTAATGTCAGTCTCAAGCCTGAAATTGGGCAGGAGGAGGACGCAACTATTGTCATTGTTACGACAGTGTCGTTAAACAGAAACTACTGTTTGAGTAGGCCTATAATACAGGAGGCTGTATGGAAACCGTACAAAGAACTTACTTCGAAGTTGAAAAATGGCATAGAGGCCTATTGATTGGTGGCAACCCGTGAACCATAAGCCCAGTGTATTAGCCAAGGGTTGTGTCGTTTTCTTAAGCTCAACATTTCGCAAAGGCGCTATTCAAACGCTAAGTTCAGGGCACCAGCTTATTCACGAGCGCAGCATCGTATCAGAGGAGATCCGAGTCCTTTCTTGCTAGAGGAGAGAGAGAGAGAGAGAGAGAGAGAGAGAGAGAGAGAGAGAGAGAGAGAGAGAGAGACAACATGGACAATTCGCCAAAAGTCAATCTTTCACCTCTACGTTAGAATTCAAGACGACTAAGGCGGAATAAAAGTTCTGTATATGTAATGTGAATCATTTGTTATTATTCATGTTGATTAGATAAGTCGCACGGGAAGTTAATGATGATTGAAGATTCACTGTACTGCATTGTATTTGTATAGACACAGCGATGAGTATCTGCTTAGAAAATCCAATCAGAAGAATCTGTGAGAGCTAGATTTTCTACTTTCGAATACGAATAAAAATCTACTAAGTTCTGTTTATCAAAAGGAAAGTCACGAAAATTCCGGGTCGAAAGAAATTAGTGGTAAGTAATATATATCACTACAATCGCCTATGAATGGTGTTCACTGCGACAGGCGCTATATAAATTTATAGATACAATACAATACACAGGTAAGCGATGAACTGTTACCACTTGAACTTGTAGCAGACTAAAGTGACGTTTCAGCAAGAGAAGAAAGCACTGAACGCCCCATGACTATTGGGATACCACGGGACCAAGTTGGTTGGTCATATTAACCTTCGCAGGACGAAGACATTTTACGATACACGGAGGACGAAGAGGGATAATTTTTACCCCAAAGCTATTTTTAATATCTCAGCTCATACGTAAGGTACAATAAAAAAATGAAGTATCAATTCTAATAGTTCTAAGGTCAAGGAATCGATCTATCCTAGTGAGAATAGTCTGTCAATACCACTTTCCAAGATGGCCGCCAAAACACAGAAATATGCATATTTCCGCTCATAGGTATGCTACAATGACAAACGAACCCTCCAATTTCATAGTTCCGAGGTCGAGGAATCCATTTATCGTAGTGAGAATAGTCTGTTAATACCACTTTCCAAGATGGCGGCCAAGATGGCCGCCAAACACAGAAATATGCCTTTTTCAGCTCATAGGTATGCTACAATGACAAACGAACCCTCCAATTTCATAGTTCCGAGGTCGATGAATCCATTTATCGTAGTGAGAATAGTCTGTCAATACCACTTTCAAAGATGGCGGCCAAGATGGCCGCCAAACACAGAAATATGCATATTTGAAAACAGAGGTACATGTATGCTACAATAACAAATGAACCCTCCACTTTCATAGTTTCAGGGGTCAATGAATCCATTTGTCGTAGTGAGAATAGTCTGCCAATACTAATTTACCTCTAAGGGATGGCCGCCATCTTGGAAAGTGGTATTGACAGACTATTCTCACTACGATAAATGGATTCCGTGACCTCGGAACTATGAAAGTCGAGGAGTTCATTTGTCATTGTAGCATACATATGAGCTGAAAATATGCATATTTCTGCGTTTGGCGGCCATCTTGGCCGCCATCTTGGAAAGTGGTATTGACAGACTATTCTAACTACGATAAATGGATTCCTTGACCTCGGAACTATGAAAGTGGAGGGTTCATTTGTCATTGTAGCTTATCTATGAGCGGAAATATGCATATTTATGTGTTTTGGCGGCCATCTTGGCCGCCATCTTGGAAAGTAGTATTGACAGACTATTCTCACTACAATAAATGGATTCCTTGACCTCGGAACTACGAAATTGGAGAGTTCATTTGTCATTGTAGCCTACCTATGAGCTGAAATATGCATATTTCTGTGTTTTGGCGGCCATCTTGGCCGCCATCTTGAAAAGTGCACTCCCAAAATTATTGCAACTATTGAAATCGAATTCCACGGTAGATTCAGTACTTTATTTCTGATTACAGGTTACTTATGAAAAATATCTTTGAAAAATGCATATTCACCATGAACGAATAATTAACGACGTCGAGGACGAAGAGGGGTAAATTTTTACCCCAGGACACTTTGAACTCAAAAATCTTCTTCCCCAACATGACATTTTCCTGGCTTTGGTGCCAGAATATGTCAGAGGTATTAACTTGTAAACACATGGAACGTCAAATTATAACTGCCAACGGTTGCTCCGCAATCAGCATTCAAACACCCCTGGGGTAATTATTTACCCCTCTCCGTCCTGCGAAGGTTAAGGAGTAAATATGTTGGTTTCATGAGGGTTAATCTGTTTTATTGAATCTTTTGCAAGTATTAATTACTTAATGACCGTGCTAGCAGCAGACGACGCTCAGATTAGCCGAAATAATAATGCAGTATGTATTTTGATTATATAGGAAACCGACATTCTTAAAAGAGGTGTTGAAATATTAACCACTCTGCCGACTTTTCTTGTTCCTTTGAAGTTTCGGTTACACAAAACAGATTTTACTGGAAAACAAAATACTACTACTACTACTACTACTACTATTCCTTTATTTCACAAACTCGTTGACACAAACGCAACAAGATTACAAAATCAACAATTTAGATATCGATTAGACAAAAATAATAGTCAAATAGATAAGAGGGTTAGGAATTCATTCATTCATTCATTCCGAGCATTTATATAGCGCCCCTTCAAGGAACCTACTCAGAGGCGCTCCCAGCCCAGCCACGGCTAAACAGAGAAGACTTGAGAAGGCGGCAGTAAGCATGCAAATTGCTGCGAGACATCAAGTGCAGCTCAAGTGGGAGCCCATTCCAGGATGAGGGCCCAACAACCGAAAAGGCTCGGCGCTGCTTGAGACATAAACGGGCCCGGGGACAAGGAGCTCTCCCTTGGCCGAGGAACGCAGAGCCCGACGGAGGGCTAGGTCAGAGACAGGACGACAGAGGTCAGAAAGGTATGATGGAGCACAGCCAGCAAGGCACCGCCAAACTAAGGCTGCTATCCTGTAAGAGATGCGCTGCGAGGAATGTATTAATGACTGAGACCTATAATTGCTAAAGAAAATGATTGTTTAGCCTAATACACCATAAAGTACTCTAGGTATGAAATTTCGATCATCCCTAGCCGGCAAAGTGAAATCTTGAGGCCGGGGTCGCAGATTATAATGACGAGTAATTATTGGTGGAAACAGTGAGCGTAACACATGGAAATCGTTCCCTTTCACTGCCTTTAGTAGACTGGCGTCAGCATCACACACCAGCTGATCGATATCCGGTGAGTTAGGAGGAAGATATCCAGCATGCTTGATTCGCAGGAGAAGTCTTTTTCGGTCTTCAGCCGTAGTAAGACCCCACCAGGCTGGAGCGGCGTAAGTCAATCGAGAGACGACAGTTGCCTCAGCAACCCGGCAGAGGGCGCCACTGGGAAGACCATTCGACCTGAGTATTCTGAGAGCGTGTAAAACTCCACTACAGCAGACAAGGACTTCCTCCACGTGATTGGTGGCTCGAAGGTCATTATTTATGGTTACACCTAGGATCTTAATGGTAGAAACACGTTCGAGTCCCTCCAAAGCTTGAGGTGGCAGTACTTTACGGTTCCGGGTAATAATCATCTCGCGTGTTTTTCGAACGTTCAGACGCAGATTGTTTGCCGTCGCCCATAGCTCAACAGACAGAAGCTCTTCACTGATAGTGTTTCGCATTGAAGATCCGACCAGAAGGTAAGTATCGTCGGCATATTTAGACATGATGTTTTCACGGTTCCTTGGGTGTAGATCCGATCCATTAACATCATAGGCAGACGGACCGAAGCCACTGCCATGTACAACACTAGCATTGATTCTGGCTACAGATGATAACAGACCACCAAATCTCGTTGAGTGGCACCGGTCTTTAATAACAACTTAAGTTATACCTTGTCGCATTGACAGAATCATAAGATGTCCTTAAAGGGCTGCAACCGTGTTTTAATTAATTATTGGTTTTATTGGACACCTTTAAAACGTTATCCAACAACCTATATATTTTGCAGCCTCGCGTTTGGATTAAATACGAAATAAGTGCAAATTACAAGATAGAATGTAATATTAAGAATATTAAGACCTTGGTTGTAGAAGAGCTGTATTATGCCAAAAAATAATCTTTGTCGGCGGCTACGGTCTATGTTGTCATAAGCTGCGTTAAACTGTGGATCCAATCCAACCTTGTTGAACTCATAATATCACCTAGCCTACTTGAAACGTGGACCATATTTTCGTGCTGAGAGCGCTTCTGAATAGTTATTCTGAGAGAGGCGCTATATAAATCTTTAGATACGATACGATACGATACGATACGATACGACACGAATTGACGTAATGCCAGCCATTTTTATCAACATTAATTCTAATAATTATGTCCTTGCGGTTTTTTATCTATCACCCTTCTTGGCGATCTTATTCTTCACTTTCTCAAATCCAAACGCCAAGAAAGTTACAAAGTCATTCAACAAAATTTCTGACAGAGAGAAATTGATTTTACAGGAACGAATATTTGTTGGTTTTGGGCACAAAATTGTCTAAGCAGTTACCCATATCATTGAGTACCCGGTACGTAACTAATTCACACCAACGCACACTTTAAATAATTGGACTGTAGTTTCTCATTTCATGTAATTCACGAGAAGAGATTGGCGTGGGGGAGCTAAGACTGACTGAATCCCTCAACATCTGTTCAGTTACTTGGCTGAGAGGGTTAGCAGAAGAGCTATGGCTTCCTCCTTCCGTTTACGGTATCCATTCACCATCGTCCAGTCCAACAGCATCCGTCTAAGACTTCCTTTTCTTCTCTCTCCCTTCATTCTTCCACACATGACAGTTCTCATTGTGGGGATTCCCCTCTGGCCTCTTAGTGTATGGCCAGTCCACTTCCAATGTCTTTTTCATACAGTATTCTATTCTATTCTATTTATGGACTTATAAAGCGCCTCTCGCAGTACAACCTAATCAGAAGCGCTTCCAGTGCGAAGGGCCCCTCGAAAAAGAAAAGTCTTAAGAGAACGAGCAGAAACAGTGGTACCTCCAGATAACATTACAGCACGAGTTAAAGCAGGGAGGTCATTCCACAGCAAAGGTCCAACGGAGGCATAGGCACGATGCTGTGCTGTGGCAGTCCGAGACCTCGGAACTAGAAGGTCATGATGGTCAGAAGAGCGGAGGTCCAGAGGTAGCTGAGATAGGCCGTCTCATAAGATCACAGAGGTAGCGTGGAGCTTGACCTAAAAACGTTTTACACGTAAGAAAACGAATTTTAAACTGAATTCGAGCAGTTAGAGGAAGCCAATGAAGGTCTTGAGTCATGAAAGTCGAAATATGGGAGAAACGAGGTAGGCGGGCAATTAAACGAGCAGAATGAATGAATGAAAGGATCCAGCAGTAGCTGATATAACAGAATAGGTGGCGCATGCTTTTGAAGAACGGTGGTGTAAAGCTGCTTGGAAATGCTCTAATGAAGTTGCTAATCGGAAACCAGGTCCAGTAGTTCATTCAAGATGGCTTACAACTGCTAACAGAATTCTGCGTTTCCATGCCTTTCCATGCTGAGTCTGCAAACCTATCACAGAAGGTTATCGCCATCGTCATCGTCATCGATGAAGATACTTGTCCAAAGGTATCCTGGAGTGGTAAGGGTTGGCCACCGAGGCTCAGATGGTGCGGGGCTGTAGCGAGGGCTATCCTCCGGACCAGAGTCACTTAGACCCCCGAGGGTGGCACTCCTCCGGCGGGGTATGTTCAGGCGAAGGGAAGGGTTGTGGTCTTGTCTCTGACAGGACGATGAGGAGGAGGAGGAGGAGGAGGAGGAGGAGGAGGAGGAGGAGGAGGAGGAGGGGTGGAGGTGGGTGAGATGGAGGAGCAGGAGCAGGAAAAGGAGGAGGAAAATGAGGAGGAGGAGAGGAGGAGGAGGAGGAGAAGGAGGAGTCTGCTAGGGTTGACTTCGATGAGATGATATCTGCCTGTACACGAAATTAAAACTCTCTCTCTCTCTCTCTCTCTCTCTCTCTCTCTCTCTCTCTCTCTCTCTCTCTCTCTCTCTCTCTCTCTCTCTCTCTCTCTCTCTCTCTCTCTCTCTCTCTCTCTCTCTCTCTCGTTTCTGTCTGTCTCTCTATTTTTTCTCACTGGTGGTTGAAGACAGAATTGGTCTCACACAAGGAACACAGCCGCTGCCTTATACCCGGATAGTGCCAGTCCAAAGTTCCAAAGAAGGAAGGAGGGGCGACGCTAATAATCTTTGTCGTGACATATCGTCGTTTAAAGGCAACTGCATTATTTGAAATTTAACACAGGTGAACGACCCTGCCAAACATTTAAACACTGGTTAATACAATGGTCGCTTTAGACACCTTTAAAACGTACGCAACCAGCACTATATGTTCGAGAATCGCGTTCATTCACCAATCTCTCTAACGCACCTTCTCCACATAGGCTCCAGAAATAACTGTTAGAAGCAAAGCATGTAACAATTTTTTTAAAGGCACTTTATAAAAGCTGTAATATGCCAAAATAATTTCTGTCGACGGCAACGGTCCTTGTTGTCATAAGCTGTCGTTAATCTCTGGATCCATCCGTTTCCAACTTTTATACGCGGCTAATGCAAGCAGAGGCGTAGCTGGGGGGGGGGGGGGGGTACATATGTCCTCGGGCGCCAGAGGAGGGGGCGCCAAAATGAAGGTTAAAATTAGTAATTTTTGTCTTGATTTTGATACCATTTTAATTGATTTATCCCAAATGAATTTATAAGATTTAATTTTGGCGCCCCACAAATATCCAGTTATATCCTCATTAGTTACAAACTTGTTGTCAGCCATTGTTTTGGCGCCCATTGAGCACTAAGGCCTAAGTGGCATCATATACTCATTACAAATAATGATGAACCTACAATGCAATATTGTTAGGCTAGTCAGAATCAGAAAAGTCGTTTCCTTATAAAATCATGGATCGGTTTCAGCTCAAGTATATCCTTAATGTATTAAAAGTGGCATCTGGTGTTAATATATAAAGAAATTAGGTATAGTAATTTTAAACTTTTCTGTATGGGAAACATTTAACCGGCTGGATTAATAGCTGCATTCTTGGCCAATGAGAGGGAGAGTGGGTTGTGCAGTATGCCAGGTTTCGCCAACCCTGGTAGCCCTGGTAGGAGAAGCATCTGTCTGAGGATTAAGCTAGAGTCCGCATTGACTCTTGACGCCCGTGGGCGGGCCATGGCTGTATCCATGATCCACAGAAAGAACTATTATACCAGGCATCATGGACACAGGGCTGCTGCATCCCAGTGATTTGTATATTTAATGGGCCAAGACGTCAAAATTACAAGCTAACTTTCCAGGCAGTGGCATATGGTGGAGTTAGTATTAGTTTCCATAGTTCAACGACATCTTATGGCTGATGTCAACCTCATCTAACCTTTTGAAATGATAATATTGTATCAAAATAAGTAAGTAAGTAAGTAAGTATATTCTTTAATAAAACCAATTGCATATCCGCACTCTGGTGTACATACATCATAACAACAATCAACAGTGATATCAATAGGAGTACACCATTCTAACAATAAACGTCTTTCGTTGTAAATTATCTGCAAGAGGTACACGATGGTCGTGCGATCGCGGTCGCAGGGTATATTGTTGGGGCTTTTTTGGTGGAAGTAAACTATGGAGTACGTGGCCCTGGTTCATCAGAACCGCAGAGAAAAGACGGGTGTCAGCTTCAAGACAAAGTCGCTCAAATTTTGGGTAGTCTTCAGGAAGGTACCGGAGACGGATTAGCTTGCTTATTACTGACTGAAGTCTGCATCTATCCTGTTGTCCCGCAAACCCCCATCAGGCCGGGGCAGCATAGAGTAAACGAGCCACTGTTGTTGCACGTACTACATCATAAAGCTGCAGACCCTTGAGGCCATGCGCAACAAGAATGCGCAGGGCATACATTGATTGTCTTGCCTTACAGCATATTCGGGTGATATGAGGCTCAAAGCTGAGAACTTCTGTAAATGTAACCCCTAGGATATTCAGGCTCGACACCCTAGTCAATCCCGGGGTGACATCCGGAACAGTGTCAACATGCACGCCCCTCGGCCGTCTGATCACCATCTCAAAGGTCTTTTTCTTATTGAATTTAAGATTACATGTTTCGGCCCATTGGGACACATGGTCAAAGTCGATTGCCACTGTGGCACTGTTTGATGAGGGTACCAGCAGATAAGTATCATCTGCATATTTGGTAAGAATATTTTCTGGGTGGGCCGATTCAAGTTCTGAAATTGTTGTAATAAAGTTGGCTGGGCCTAGACCCGACCCCTGAACGATACTGGCATTGATGTAAACAATGGCGGAAATTAAACCATTGTATTAGGTTTCATGACCCCGATCTCCAAGATAGGCAATTATCCAAGTGACGATGATGTAGCATCTATCAAAATCCTTTTCTATTTGTTTCAAAAGAGCTGTCATTTTTCACTTTAGTGTATCCGTTTATCTTATAATATTATAATGGCTATAACGGCCATTGACGTCGACCTTTATTATTATTAGAACTGACAAGAAATCTTGGGCGAGACTAATGGAATAGACGAATTGACGATTAAATAGCGTACGTGTAAACCATTTTAAAGGTGTGAAAGCAGTCATTTAGCTTACTTAAACTTTGCGTTATTTTCTTTTGGCCCGGATCTTTCGCAACTTCTCTTTCGATAGCAGATCTCACTAATTTGTTTATTTATATTCAGCGGCAGAAAATTTAAACTCTCCTGACTGTGTCAAGTAAGAGGGGTTGTCCAGAGATTCCATGTGAATCTGCTCAACTCTTTCTCGCTAGTCAAATTGAGGCTTTCTCCCAAGATCTCCATCTCTGGATGTCTTCTAATAGTTTTTCCTTAAACTCCTCTAAAACCCAGCTAATTTGGTTTGGAACTCCTCAGCAGCTCAAAAAACATGACTATGCATTACTCTCTGAAAGGTTTCCTCGTTTTACCTTTTCGTCTAGTGTCCGAGACCTGGGTGTCACTCTAGACAGTTCACTAACTTTTACTGAACACATTGCCAAGCTTACTCGCTCTTCCTACTTCCAACTCAGGCGTCTCAGGGCTATTCGCAAATCTGTTTCATCTTCGACCTTTACCTCATTATAATACACTACACGATATACTGTTATTTAAACACCATTAAACTTCACTTTGTTTTATAATTCATATACCGCATGATTCACCGTATTTAAGGTAGCGACCCATCCCCTACGATAAGTCTTCATCGTTGAAACGAGTCAGACTTGACACAATACAGTACAGCGTCCGATCCATCAGCTGTGGAGCCCTGCGTGGCAGCAGCATAGCGGTCCTTCAGGTCGACTGGAGATAGATGTATCTGCATCTGTACCACCGACAACAGATGAAGTATTATATAACTAAGATCCAGTCTATCCCGATTCACCCGACCAAAGACATACTCACAGTCGGTAAACGCCGGAGGTTGAAGGAAGGACGCGAGGAGATTCAAATCAGAGTTACCGAAGTCAACAGGGAGACACTACAATCTGTGATTAACACAGAGAAATCCCCAGGACAACCGTCATGGACATTGACACTGTCGGACATCGAACTGAATCTCAGGAATCTGAATAGAAGTGAAGAGACAGCCTAGAAACGACGAAACGGGCGATTGAAGAGCATCTGCAGACGCATTCGGAAATGATGGAAATCCAAGCGGACGGTTCAACGACAAAATATGACGAATGTGCAATCTGCTTGTACTACGTACCCTCAATGGCTTAACCCAAGAGCGACATCTGTGGAACACAATGAATAGATGCTCTACTCAGACTCTCTCTAGGTGTCCTAAAGGCCATCGAACAAAGACAGTTTTCCAGCTGAGTTCCCACGAAATGTACAGTCGAGGCCAACAAGAGGTGGCCACGTTCATTAGGATACCCGCCAATTTGTGGTAAAGAACAGGCAGACACAGTGACCTGATTAGCGTTAATCACAACACAGTTGAAATGTCATTGAACTTGTAGTGCGGCGAAGTGCAAAACTATTTATCGTCACCACTTTATCAGATATGACAAGAACAATGGGAAAATTGAAACAACGGAGCGTCACACCGACAAATCGAATCAATAAGTGAATCTCTCGGTCAAGTTCAAGGATGGCAACCGTCGAAAGGAAGTTGCTATCTCCAGGCTCCGTTTTGGCCACTGACTGCTGAACCCTCAACCAACTAACCAGTGCTAATTAGGGCGTTACTGTCTTTACTCTATCGCTAGCGTAGGTACGTTAGTGGAAATTCCAACACTTATTACGTCCCGGAAAAAGCGCTTCATTTCTTGATTCAGTGCCCTAACCAGACGACTCTGCAGAAGAGACTCCGAGATGAATATTACCGTCAAAAAGTGATCTACGGCATTCAGACAATGTTAACATATCAGAAATGCCGGAAAATTATCTAAAAAACTTGTCAGTTAGAGATAAATGCTAATAAGTGTTTTCAATACGCGTCAACAGTCTCTGATGCCAAAATTTGCGGTTAAAGGATGTTTAATGTAAATGCTCCTGTAGACACCTTTATAATGTTATCCAGAGATGCTATATAAACGGCTACGGCGTTTGGTAGGTAGATCTATTGGGATCTATGAAAACAGTTGCTCATGTACTCCACAGCACCTACTACGGGACTTGCTGAATTCTCGCAAAAACGAATAGTCGAGGCCGCCAAGATGTGGCCAAATTTGTCTGGATGACCGCCCATTTGGGACTCGAAGATAAGAACAGTCAGACACGCTGGCGAAATCATCGCTTAATCGTACCACTGTAGAAATATCACGGAACTTGGAGTACAGTGAAGTGCAAACTATTCATTATGACGACTTCTTCAGAAACTGGCAAGAAGAATGGGGAAATTCAAACACCGGAGTGTCACGCCGTCGACAATTTTCTTGTTTTAGTTTCCTAACTAGTCGACACTGCAAAGAGGCTTCGTGAAAACTTAATCTAGGACACTCGAAGAATACTAACTAGTCTTCCACAAGACTGTCTTTGTCCGATGGCCTGTGGCACACCCAGATAGTCTGAGTGGATCACCAATTCATTGTGTGTCACAGAATCAATAATAATATCTTTTCTTTAATAAGCGCCTGACAAACGAACTGCGCTGTACATTTACATGTTACGCAATTGAAATCTAAACTACTAACAGAACAGACAGCCTGCAATACAACGGCGCTAATAGCAGCCTACAAAGCATATCCGCCCAACGGGGGCTCGAACTCGGTACCTCTCGGTCTCTGTGCCAGATGTTATCCAATGCGCTATCGGGCACCCCTCATTCATTCATTCATTGTGAGAATATATATAGCACCCCTTCAAGAAGCCTATACTCAGAGGCTATCCCATCCAAAACACGGCAATGCAAATGAAATTTGAGCAGCTAGTAAAAGATATTATTAATTGCACTGTTTCTGGACAGTAGTCGTATCTCCAACGGAAGTCCATTCTAAGTGGAGGGGCCAGCAATATAGAATGTGTGGTAATACCTAGTCCAGGCACTAGCGCAGGGAACAAGAAGTTCGCCACTGGCAGAGGAACGAAGCACTTGACGTCCGGCTGCAGCCTATCTGAGACCGGACGACAGAGATGGCACAAGAAGGTCTGGGCCCTACCTAGAAGGCACCGCCAGACCAGCACAGCTTCCTTTAGGATATATGCTGCGTGACTGGAATCCAGTGCAGCGTGTCATGCATACAAGCTGAGACAGAGGCATATTTCGGGATGCGCCCAAGAAGACGAGCAGCAGAACGAAAAACCCGGTCGAGGTGGGCGAATAGAGCTAGGGGCAAACCCACTGCAGGATCGAGCAGCAAGTAAAGGCGTTTGTATTTTTTTATAAAGTCGGCATAATCCTCATAATGCTTACTTAAGAAGTAAGTCGTAGGCTAGTTACTTAGGTACATACTTACTTAATTAATTTATTATTCAATTGATTGTTTAATTAATTATTTATTAACTTATTAACTAAATGGCATAGACCTTATTATATTTTGTAAACTGCTGAGTCTGTGTGCGTAGTTTCTGTTTAGCGTCGCTGTATCATAGCAAAGATGATTAGCGTCTCCCTCCTCCTTTCTCCAGGCTTGAGACTGGCACTACCAGAGTGGTGAAGTTTATATCCGTGCATTTTATGACTTCCGAGGCCATTGACGTAGACCTTATATTGCTAGAACTTACAGAAAGAGAAATGGAACTAGAAACTAAACCAATAAACCAAATGACGTTCATATATTTATTTATCCAATGTTTAATGACATCTTTTAGCAACAAAGGCCGTTGACGTCTTTATAGTTTTTGATGCATTTCAGTTCATTTTCGTGTAGTGTTTTCATCAGTTTTCTTTATCTTTTTTCCGTCTTGGATTCTATTTCTGAAAGGATATTGACGACTTTAAAGTTTTTGACGTATTTAAGTTCATTTTCGAATAATGTTTTTCATCAGAATTCTTTCTCTTTTCTTGTCTTTGCTTCTTTTCTGACAGGAAGTTGCAACGATGAAATTTGACAGGTGGTTGTTCTTTTTTTCCCTTTTTTTCCTTCTTTTTTGATATTAAAAAGAAACAAAATTAATCTTCTAGCCTTCTTTTGATATTAAAAGAGAAAGAAAATTAATCTTCTAGCCGTACAGGCTTTTCATTAAGAGAGAGAGAGAGAGAGAGAGAGAGAGAGAGAGAGAGAGACAACATGGACAATTCGCCAAAAGTCAATCTTTCACCTCTACGTTAGAATTCAGAATTAGAAATTAGAATTAGAATTGACGTTCATATAGCTTCTCCTAAAACTGTTTTAAAGGTGTGAATGTCGACGGTTAGCTTCGCAAATCTTTTCACTAATTTCTTTCGACCCGGAATTTTCGTGACTTTCCTTTTGATAAACAGAACTTAGTAGATTTTTATTCGTATTCGAAAGTAGAAAATCTAGCTCTCACAGATTCTTCTGATTGGATTTTCTAAGCAGATACTCATCGCTGTGTCTATACAAATACAATGCAGTACAGTGAATCTTCAATCATCATTAACTTCCCGTGCGACTTATCTAATCAACATGAATAATAACAAATGATTCACATTACATATACAGAACTTTTATTCCGCCTTAGTCGTCCTGAATTCTAACGTAGAGGTGAAAGATTGACTTTTGGCGAATTGTCCATCTGTCTCTCTCTCTCTCTCTCTCTCTCTCTCTCTCTCTCTCTCTCTCTCTCTCTCTCTCTCTCTCTCTCTCTCTCTCTCTCTCTCTCTCTCTCTCTCTCTCTCTCTCTCTCTCTCTCTCTCTCTCTCTCTCTCTCTCTCTCTCTCTCTCTCTCTCTCTCTCTCTCTCTCTCTCTCTCTCTAGCAAGAAAGGACTCGGATCTCCTCTGATACGATGCTGCGCTCGTGAATAAGCTGGTGCCCTGAGCTTAGCGTTTGAATAGCGCCTTTGCGAAATGTTGAGCTTAAGAAAACGACACAACCCTTGGCTAATACACTGGGCTTATGGTTCACGGGTTGCCACCAATCAATAGGCCTCTATGCCATTTTTCAACTTCGAAGTAAGTTCTTTGTACGGTTTCCATACAGCCTCCTGTATATAGGCCTACTCAAACAGTAGTTTCTGTTTAACGACACTGTCGTAACAATGACAATAGTTGCGTCCTCCTCCTGCCCAATTTCAGGCTTGAGACTGACATTACCAGCGTATGTCTTAGGATAGTAGCGGAGTTAAGATACCCTCTAATTGTAATGTGAAACAATAACAGACGCTCAACGGCAGTGATTGAAGGATGCAGAGTTTTGACGACATTTTCACAATAAAGACCATTGACACTGACATAAATTACTTTGAACAGTTCTCGGTGTTAATGTGGCTTAGCAAGTAGAGATGTTGTTTTCACTTTAGTGTATCCGTGTATCGTATGACTAACCACGGCAATTGACGTAGACCGTATAATTATGAGAAATCAGAATCAGAACTAAAGAAATGGACCAGTGGCGGCGCCAGCTGTACAATTTCAGCAGGTCGCGTCAGGGTCGTGGGAGTTATTCAGCAGGTCGAAGAAATTAATGTTTGAGTTCGACGCATCAAGCAACATAACTTATATATATATATATATATATATATATATATATATAACGAAGAAAATTATTATTGAACGCTTATAATAGCCCACGTGTTGTAGCATATTCAAATAAATTTAACAGAATTCAGCATTAAAACATAGTAAACATGTATGCTAATAAAACAGTTTAGTTTAGGTTTCATATAGTTTTATCAGATTTAACTTAGGTCAATGACGAGCTCTGTGTCAAGGCAGAGGCGTTGTTAAGAGTTGTCAAGGGAACATCCGAGTATGCCAGAGAGACCGTAGAGAGGAGGCAGTTTCTCTTCGCATCGTTGACCAGGCTACGGTCTACTGAGTTCACCAACAGCAGAAAAAGAAGGAGCAGACATCAATGTTACGTAGAGGTGGGGTAGTCTAGCTCCTTTATAATGAGAAGGGTATCGCTAATTGTCTTTCGTATACCGTGTTTGTAGTTTCTGTTTACGTAGTGGATCCGTTCACGCCTCGGGCGTTAGCGGAGCCCCAGTACTACCTACATTCACTCCCGTCGCGTTATTGGCTAAAGCCTGTCACGTGAACTTGTTGTCTTCCCGTGGAATTTTGATATGGCGGACATCTTGAGGGTCGGTTAGGGCCAGGTTAGGATTCGTGGGGTCGTTTAGGGTCAAATTAGGCGTCGTGAGGGTCGTTTAGGGTCAGATTAGGCGTCGTGAGGGTCGGTTAGGGTCAAGGTTAGGGTTAGTGTCGTCTTTAGAAAACACGGTGAACAACCTTGCACCGCAATCGGCAATGTTTATCGGTGTCATGTTTCAGGTACACGCAATCATGTGACATGCAATGACCTTTTGCGAGGCGGGCGTGATCCTAGTCCCAGGTATAGGCTCACGTCGGGCGTGACTGTATCCACGACCTTCTGTTTAACAATGCTGTGTTATAACAAAGATAACTAGCGTCGCCCTCCTCCCTTACGCATGCCTTGAACTGGCACTACAAGCATCGACCTCGAAGGCGCAGCTTAATCAAAAGAGCTATGCAGAAGTAAGGCGGTTTTACTGCACTTCAAATCCAAAGTTGGCTAATAACGACACCTTAATAGCCACGAGAAAGCATAATTATCTAATTATCATGGTCACTGAAAAGAGCCGTAATAGGCCAAATTATATACATAAATGTAGGCCTATACATGTATACTTTACTCTCAAATGGGAAGAAACTAAATTGATGTTACGAAGAACGAACGATCTGAAATCAAGGAAATTGAACTGATAATTATACGATTTGCATTTGCGACGTCAGCGGCCATGCATATAGCAACCACAGGATGTCGTTAAACTGTTGAAATAAACAAAAAGCCGACGTGGAGATGAAAGGAGAACGTTTTGTGAATCATAAACGTATCTAAGGGTGAAGAAATTAGCTTTACAATCTATTTCTGCCTATGCGTCTTTCTTCGAGGCAACTAATCATTCGTTCATAAAGTCATTCATTCCTTTATGAGATCATTCTTTCATGCATCATTATTAAGATGACTAACGTCGCTCTCCTCCTCAATCCAGGCACATGACTGGCAATACCAGAGTACGGGCAGTGGCGAGGTAAAGGACATTGATTGTGTGCCAACTGATACTAAAACCTTGAGTTACAATGCAAAACATGAGTAGCTGCGCTTGGGCACTGAATTACCAAAGATGAGTGAACACTCACTCCAGTGTTTAACTGGAGTGAGTGTTGACGTCGATCGGACCTTAGTTCGTTTTTGCATCCTGAACTGTAATAACCGTCACTTCGTTCAAATAGCACCGTTTTGAAGAGTTTTAGGGGTGTGCAGTAAGAGGGTCGCAATTATAATAATAATTTTTATTTTTTATTTTGTATTTTTATCATTATATCCATGGTTAAACGTCCTCATCTGACATCAAACAGCGTTGACTACAATTTAAAAATATAAATACAGCATCTATATATAATATGATACTATTTTAAATTTCTATTTATACACTCGGAGAAAGTTCCTTTGTTCATTTGTTTGTGATTCATGGCAAATCCAAGTGAAATCAATTGACGATAATTATATATAGCAACGATTTAAAGCGTGTTAAAGGTGTGCTGTAAGGGATCACAGCAATATTAAAAATTCGTTGGCGTTAGGCCTATTTATACCGAGAGTACATCATTTAAGTGTGGTTCATCAAATATTACAATACAACTGAAGTCTACGAATGTCAAATCTACTTTTGTGCATGTTTTTTTTCAAACGCGCTGGTAGGGTCGAAGTCAACCGTCTTGACAGTCATTAAATGGCCTTAAAGAACCTAAATCATGCAAAAGCATGTAGTAAGAGGGTCGCATCATGCAGTATTTAGAGACATCTTATGGCTGTTGACGTCGAACTTCCCTTACATTTTTTAAAAATAATCTGACGGAATTACACGAAGAGAGTGCAGTATATTGTTTCTGAAAGGTTGTGGAGTGGTTTTCCGGGCACTACAATTGTCACAGTCATGTTGTTTCTGGAAAAGGCGTAGGATGGTTTTCCGAACGTTGCACTTTTCACACAGACCAGTTGGCGGTGTTTTGGGATTGTGCAATCTAATGATCAAATTCGTTTCGCCCAATATTGACTTGGATAATTGAACATTATACGATTCTTAATATCGTAGGTAAAAGAGCCAATTAAAAGCTTAAAAGAGGTGGCTAAATAACAATCAACGATAGGCTACTTACTGTTCTTGTGTTTTTTTACTTTCGACTACACACATCAGACAAAGGCAAGACAAAATATTGCCTTTTCCATGTTACTGTACTTACACTGAAACTTACATAGCATTACACTTACGTTTCTTACTCCATCAGTTTACACTGGCATATTTTCACTGTATTTCTTGCCTCGACTAAAGACCTTCTTCTTTTAAGACGTGAACTTTTTAATCAGTACAGATCCAATGAAAACTACATCAATAGAGGATACACATTGAAACGACGCCTCTACTTCATATTCGGTCATCGACAGTCCGAGTTCTGGATTAATGCGTAGCGTAGAAGATCAGCACTTTATTATTATATTCGTTTATTGGTAACAACAACAAAACTGATAGTCACACCGCTATCAGGTACATTGTGATTAAACAAGAGCACGGACTCGAGATCGATTTCCGCAACCCTCCCAATGGTTGACCCAGCCTTTCAATCGTCAGATGGCGTTGACAAGATGAGCAGTAGGACGGATAGGCTTCTTGCATGGCTGCAATACAGTTATATTCGACTCTTCCTTCCTATAGACTGAAACAGGCCTTCATGCTGTTTCGGCCACGTTATTGAAAAATGAGACACCTGTGAAGTGTCGGAAACCGTTGTTTATTCCACATCAATGGAAACTGGGACATCTGCAAAGTCACGGAAACCATACTAAATTTCCTGATTCAGTGCCCTAACAAGACAACTTTGCAGAAGAGACTCCGAGATGAATGTCTCCACCAAAAATAGATCAACGGCATTCAGACAATATTAACACAACAGGACTTCCTGGATTTCATTAGCTACAGATATCTTAGTTAAGCCGTCATAACCAAACCATAATTGGGGTAGGATAGGTGATACCTATAGACCGAACGACCCCTAAACCACGACGTATTAACACAACAGAACTTCCTGGACATTAGCTAAGGATATCTTAGTTAAGGTCATAACCAAAGCATAAATGGTAGGATATGTTACCTATCTATAGTCGTCGACAGCCTTTCGTACCGAATTAAATGATTGTTAATTCAATTACTCTTTTAGACACCTTTTAAACGTTGTTAATCGATTTTATATAAATCGCGTTTTATAGCTAGCGATTTTTTTTTATGTCGTTAAACAATGAACATTAATGCCATGTTAAGGTTATGTTTGGACAGTCTTAAATGGTGTCTTTTGGACGTTATATGTTTACATTGTCGTCGACGGCCTTTGATGTCATATGACGACGTAAATCTTGGAGTAAATAAATAGCTGTTGAGTCGTAAAGTTGTGCAAAAAAACTTTTACTTTGCAAAAGTTTTTTCTATCGACGTCAAAGTGTTTCATGCCGTTAAACATTATTACAACTTGTTATAAGCTGTTGGTAACAGACTGCATTTGTTTGTTAGTCAGTGTTTTAGTTGTTTAAAAAACCTAGAGAATGGAAAACTTTACAGATTACCAAAGTACACGAACGCAGGTTAAATCAGCGGATTTAAATCTCTGCTGAAAAGTATCATATAGATTGGAAAACTGGCTTCGAAAGATATTGCAGTTTGAATCGTCAGCTTCTGCCTAAACATGTTGGACAGTGACGACTTCTTTGCCAGACCTCAAACTGATTTTGGCTTCTGCAAATCTTGGACGTTTAAATGTTGCGACCACAGATGAGGATGAGACGCTGACACTGGAGAGTGGCTCTTGACACTGGAAACATTTCCTGCCATTTAAACCTTGGATAATGGATATGTCTCTAACTAAGATATTCGTCGATAATGTCCAGACATGCAGTTCTCAAATCTTAATATTGTCTTGAATATTCGTCAGCTGTTTGGGGGATGCGTCAGATGACTCGCCCATCTCATTGGCGTACATTTCTATAATGACGATGGTATCTGGTCACCACCGGCCAGGCGCAATTAGCATTACGCAATTACGCAACTGCGTAAAGATTTTAGCAGCTCTCAAAATGTTTTAACCGTTTAGATTACTTCTTGACATTCTAGATTACTATTATTCGTTGAATTTCTAATGTGCAGACTTTATTACTGTACAGCCAGTAAAACATTTCCCTTCGCCGACAGAGTGAAGACTCTGCAAATTTCGTGGCACTTCTGAAATTTCGATCACAGACCGACACTAACTTATAGATTAAATCATCGTAAGCTAATGTCATCTGGTCCATGCAAAACCCAGTACATAAGTCCGTTGATTCAAAAATCAGCTGATCCACCTGTGTGGCCTGTGAGTTCGAGACATTATTGTGGCAGAATGTCGTGCGGCTAGGTTGTAGGCCTACACTTTATTGTTTGATGCGAGCACAGAACAGATATCGGTCAGCTTATACGATATGTTGATAGCGTGAACAACCCGGTTCTCAGCATGTGGCAAAAGAACAATTTATTGGGCCTAACTGTCATCCCAAGTTTTCCCAACGCTTGACACCACTGGCGAAACTATTGCGACACTCGTAAATCAGCAGCTTTATGAAGTTGGTTTCTGTATATGTTAAGGTATCTTGATAAGCACAATTTGCTGCCGACTTTTCAATCTGGTTTTCGTAAGGGCCACTCCACGGAGACCCTGTTATAGTGCGCCTCCTCTCTGATATCTATGGGGCTATTGATAGGTCACAGGTCATCCTCTTAGCATTATTTGCTGTCAGCACGGCGTTTGACACCGTCGATCACGATATCATTCTTAGGCGCCTATCTACCTCGTTTGGCCTTTCTGGTAACTTTCTTGACTGGATTGTTTCCTACCTCCATCACCGTTCCTTCTCTGCGGTCTACGTGTCTACTAGGACTCCATGTGTTCCTGTCCCGTTTGGCCTGCCCCAGGAATCTGTGCTGGGCCCTCTTCTCTAATTATATTATTTATACTGCTGATACTGGTCCTCTCCTGGCCTCTTGCTGAGCCTTGCTCTGTGCTGAACCAATCTTATGCGGGTGACCTGCAGGCGTTTTTGCACTGTCCTGCGTCAGCAGCCATTACCGAAGCCCGGGCCATGAACCGGGCAATGGAGGCTCTCGAGGCCTGGATGTCCTCCAATCGCCTGCGGCTAAACTCATCTAAGACCCAGTTCATTTGGCTTGGCACGCGCCAGCAGCTCGCCAAAATTGATTTGGAGGCCCTTGCCCAGGAGTTCCTGCAGATTACTTTCTCACAGTGGCAAAGAAATTAATTAATTGATAAATCCAGGCAGGCTATCAACTTTATAAAATAAAATTATAGGCGTGTATGTAATGAGATCGACGATCGTCATGAAAACTGCAATCTCTTAGAGAAAATAACATATCCAAAATTAAGTGGCCAAGGGCAGTATTTTGGGCCGTCGCCCCGGGCGGCATTTCAGCTCCGTACGCCATTGCTTTCTCATCCTTTGTCCGGGACCTTGGTGTCACATTAGACCAAGAACTAACGTTCACGTGGCATATCAGCCTGCTATGCCGCGATTGTGTATACCAGCTGGCAGCTGCGTCAGCTTAGAGAGGTCTTCCGTTCCTTAACCTTTAATGCTGCCTTAATGCTTATCCACTTCTTTGTTGTTTCCCGTCTTGATTATTGCAGCGCCCTCTGCGTGGGTTTTCCGGCGACTCGGGTTGGGTGCTTGGTTCGGGTCTTACGCTCGGCGGCACGCTATATTGGTTGCATCCCAAGATTCCGCCATGTTACTGACTATATGCGGGATGTCTTGCATTGGCTTCCTTTCCCACAGTGGATCGCTTACCGGATCTCTTCCTTGGTCTGGCGCTGATGTGGTCTCTGTTTATCTACAGGAGCACCACCCTCAGCATCCAGCACCGTGGTTCTCCTCGCTCTTCTAGGCAGGCTGAGGTTCTTGTCTCCCGGTCGCGGACTTCTATTCTGCAGCGCCATGCTTTTTCTGTTGCTGGCCTGCAATCTCAAATGGGCTTCCTTTGGCACTACGCCTAATGCCGAGAGACCTTCAGATCACGTTCTATTCTAACTTCAAGACTGTTCGGACTTCGGAGTTGGGTCGGATGCGCTCCTAAGTAATCTTGAAGGGGCGCTATGTAAATCTCTGTAATGAATGAATGAATCATAATTTGCCAAAGAGCTGATGTAAAATGTTATTACTTTTAACCAAAAAGATTGTCTCCAAAATGGACCATTACAAACCAACAAATAAATTTATTTTCTTATGCTTTAGTTAATTGCTTTGATGGGTCTGTCTGTTTCTAGTCTACGTTGGTTGCTGGGACGTTGCAGCTGAACCCATTTTAAAAATCAAATTATGAAATTATAATTATAATTTTCCCTAGAACTTATTAAAAATGTTATTACTTTGGATCAAAAGTTGGTCTCCAAAATGCACCATTACAAACTCCTAAATCAAAATTTTTCTTACCCTGGGGAGAGGGCACAGCCCCTCCCCAAACCCTCCCTCAGAGTTCTTCAAAACTGCGTAATTTTATGGAAGACCTGGTTACGCCACTGCCACCGGCTACAGTCAACTGTATTCGCTACCAGTAGAAAAGAAGAAACTACATCACTGCCACGTATAGAGGTGGCGCCAGCCAGTGCATATTTTAACGGATTTGGACTACTGGGACCAATAGCCGTAAGTAGGGTTCGTGTGCGCCCATGGACAACAGTCCGCCGGAAAATTGTCTTGATTACTTGCGCCAAAATTTCTGATGACCTTTTTTCTTTTCCCTTTTTTGAGAAGGACAATTGTCAGAAGCCTCGTATATATGTATGTATATAATTATGCGGATAGAAATTTTTCGAGGGGGGGTAGTAACGAGTGTTTTCCATCCCAAGAGACCTCTAGATTACACACTGACTATTCATGATGATTTGTTTCACACCCCCCATTATTACACCACTGACTAGTGGGACAAAGTCTCCTACTGTAATTCCAATGTTATGAAATTAGAGTATTACCTAGGGCAAATCACCTAAACTACTGGGACATATCCTAAAACTACTGAGACATATCCTAAAACTACTGGGACATATCCTAAAACTACTGGGACATATCCTAAAACTACTGGGACATTTGTCCCAGTAGTTAATCAGTTAAAATATGTACTGGCGCCAGCCCGAAGCCTTGATGATGAGGAGGGCGACACTAATCATGTTTCTTATTACACAGGGTATGTGTAGTGTCTGTTAAACAACGATGTGTTATAGCAAAAATGATTCGCGTCGCCCTCCTCCTTTACCCGTCTCTTGGACTTGCACTACCAGAACACTGGCAGTGGAGTATGGCTCAGGTAGCAGTATACCTTCCATTCATTTAAAGACATCTTATGGCTACCAGGGCTATTGACATCGATCTTACTTCACTTTTTGAAATGAACTTTATCCATAATATTGGCCTAAGCGTCATTGCGGCTGACAATTATAACTACAGCAACTTCACTGCGACGCAGAGATGGTGCCAGTCCGAACCCTTGATAACGAGGAGGGCGATGATAATCTAATCATCTTTGTTATTACACAGACTGTTAAACACCCCCCATTGAATTGGTCGTTGGTCGATGTTAAAAGACGTGATGCTATTTACAACAAGGATGATTAGAGTCGCCCTCCTCCTTTCCCCACATCTGGGACTAGCACTAGCTTGGCGGAGTTTTTAACAGCTTTCTCTGTTTAAAGACATATTTTTGGCTGACGTTGAAAATTGAGAAGAACATTATAAGCATGGAATTACTTGCTTGTTTACTGTTTAACGACCACTGTGTGCTAACAAAGATAATTAGCGTCGCCCTCCTCCTTTATCCAGGCTTGGGACTGGCACTGTCAATGTACAATCAGTGCTGGAGTTCTTTCTGCCAATGTAATAAAAAGTGTGTTATGATTTCCCGAACATAGTCCTTTTGGATATATTTTAAGATCCTACAATCTAGTGTTAAAATTTGCACGGCCCGATTTTAATCTATTTTTTTAACTGTTCAAAGTCTAAATTACTTAATAATTATGCTTTAGAAATCCGTCAATACAACAAAATACAATATCGGTAGGCCTACTCACAGCGAACAGAGCAAAGAAGGGATTACAGAGATACAACATACAAGCCGCATATATATGTTATTTAAATAGAGAATTATAATTCTTAAAAGAGGTGTCTAAATATTACTAAATATGCCAACCGATTTTGCTATTCAATTTCGGTTTCACACAGCAGATTTTACTTCAAGGCAAAAGAAAATATTAATTCATGAGATTTACTGCATTTACTTGTATGTAACATTTACAATTACAATAACGCTTCTTCCTAATTCATTGTATTATTATCAAGAAAATTCTGTTTTAATTTATTGATGATATTAAGACACCTATTTTAACAATATTAATTTCTCTTCATAAACGATAAATAAAGGTGGAATGTATATCGTCCACCTTTTCCCCTTCTCTGTTGTACGCACGGATATTAAACCTTTATTTAACCAACGTTCCATTTTTGGAACATAATTTGTAATGTT
Organism: Aporrectodea caliginosa; assembly: GCA_020284085.1. NCBI lineage: Eukaryota > Metazoa > Annelida > Clitellata > Crassiclitellata > Lumbricidae > Aporrectodea > Aporrectodea caliginosa. The sequence continues at coordinate 817,658 of JACEVL010000033.1, read as the reverse complement.
AAAAAAAATAATTTTGCCTTGATAAATTAATTATATTTGAACATCAAATGAAAGATCTAAGAATGGAGAATGTAAAACAATGGTAATTTTCTGATTGACTTTATTTATTTTTGTGCTACAGATGCGTAATTTTGACGAATTTTGTGATTTTTGAAAAAAATCTTTTAGGAAGTTGAAATAAATATTTGTGTCGTAATTTAACAGATGAAACACACTGTATTTTGTTGATTGGTATCTATAGTCAGTGATAAAAATCAAAATTACTGAAAAACAAGCAAAACTCTAGAAGATAAAAACCAGTTTTGAAGCATGTTCCATTTTTGGAACGTTGGTGCACTCTCATTAGTATAATTCCAATATGAGGTGATTGTGTTCCTTGTTCATAATTTGCCAGTATATAATGCTGGATTGTTGTATGTATCATTATTTTGTTTTAATATTATGTTTCATTTAATTTATTTTAACCAGGGGCGTGGCCAGGAAAAAAATTTTTTGGGGGGTAAGTTTTCGGGGGTTTCCATTGGAAATGGTCGAAAAAGTTCAGTTTTTTGTATTTCGCATATAATTGCATAGAAAAAAGTCGGCAATTTATTTAGGGGTGTCCCACCCCGTAAAACCTCTGAAATATGTCCATGTTTTAACACTGATTTTGTAATAATTATGACATATTTAAATTGGAGTTTTAGAAAATAACGCAATAACTGCAACACTGTAACACACTCCAGCAAGCAATGGCAACTGTGATGGATGATTATTGCATGCTGGCAACCGAATCAGATGTACTGCTGAGTACCTGATGCAGTCTAATAGCAATTGCAATGTCTAAATCCATGAAAGGAGGAAGTACTGCCATGCATGCAGCTGACAAGATCTCTCTCTAGAATGGCAGAATCGGTGGGTGTCTAACTATGAATATCATGGGTTAGAGATGTTTATAAGAGGAAAAGCCAATCAGATTTAGTTATAAGATCTGGATGTCCTGTTCATGAATAGGATGTTCATCCATATCAAGCAACAATTTATTGTGGCAGGAGTAGGCGACCCACATAAACCCCTTTTGGTGAGCGCGTTGCCATGAATTTTGCCTAACTCATCACAGGAAACCATATCACATGCTATTATTTGCCAATCTTTTTTTACTAGTTAGGCCTACAGTCTTCTGTCTAAGCTGAGGTGTGGGGCAGCAGTCATTCAGAGGTGCTATTCCAGTTCGACCATTACGTCTGTGATGGTCGAACTGGAACAGAACCTCTGAATGACAAGAAAATGTTTGCAAAACAAGAAAGAGGTACATTTGAATACACATGTCATGCCAAAATTGTTGTTGTTGGGTAGTCAGATAACAATGTAGTAGCATGTTCCAGCAGTATCAATACTGTAAATCCTGTGAAAAGTGCTCAGGCACGACAAAGGTTGCCATGACACATTGCGAAGGGATCGAGCAATACATTCCTCTCATTAGTCAGGATCGTTGCATTTTTCATGTTTTGAAGAAAAACAGTACCAAAGAATGTGTCAGGTGCCTCAAGATACTTCAAGTGAACTCTTTTGAAAGTTTTCATACCTTTAAATAAACTGGTTTTCAATAAATTGTGCATAAGCCAATATTGTATCGTTTATTCATGTTGAACAGCCATTATAAAAAATGCTAGTGGGAATGACCCAACGTTCCATTTTTGGAACATCCCAAAAATGACCTTAAATGTGAAATATCACTAAAAGCTTGTCATTTCTGTTTTAATACCATCAACATACAACACCTATCTAAGGGTCATCTCAAAATTCCACTTAAAAGGGATAGTGGGTAAATAAAGGTTAACCCTCGGGCTACCTAGGCTTTTTGTAACACGGACTACCAAGGGGTGGTGGTTACCACGCCCCCTTGGATTTGGGGTTTGGTTTCACATATCATATTTTGTAATACAGCAGTGGATTCAGCATTAATTTCTGAACAAAATGGTATATTTACACGGTGGTTCAATAAAAAGTAAGCCAAACTTTGTATTTCATATAAGTACTTCTAACATGAAAACAGTATTTAATATTTTAGTGAAGAAACTCTCAGTAGTAGTATGGTTTGATTATTTAATTAATTAAAGAATATGTTCAAAGTGTCATCCTTCTGCTTGCACGCAAGCCTGGAGGCGCTTGCGCCATTGGGCAACAGCATCGTCGATTATCCTCTGATCCAGACCATCCCACACTTCAAACAAGTGTCCGTTTCAGATCGTTTACATCATGAATTGCTGTCTGGTTGACTCGCTCTTGCATAACGCTCCACAGTTCATAGTCGACAGGATTTAGATCTGGACTGTTCGGAGGCCATAATGTTGGAGAAATGAAGTCTGGTGTCTCTCTTGTTAGCATTTCGATGGTTTCCCTGGCTCTGTGGGCTGGGGCACTGTCTTGTTGAAAAACAAAACAGCCTTCTGGGGCTAGTTTTCTGATAACAGGTAGAAGATGTTGTGATAGCAGAACGTCGCGATAATAGGCTCCGTAAATTTTTACTCCAGGACCAATGGGAACGACCAAGAGTTTGGCTTACTTTTTATTGAACTACCGTGTAATTGTACATTGGTGTGAATGCACTTCGAAATTACATAAGTTTTAACAACGGAACTGATAAATAGCGATATTTTATATTATTTCGTACATTTTTTACTTTTTGGACAAACAAATATAAGATTATGTGTGTTTTGAAACTGATCTATGTATCCAAGAACATTTTAAGCATAATGAGGCTTCATTTGTAACAATAACCTACAAACTAGTCAATAGTCTGTATTAGATACAACGAAAAAATCTAAAGGCAACATGAAACAAGACTTCACGTTATTGTTCACGGCAGTCAAATAATTAATTTATGTCGGTGGTCCTTGCAGTTATTGCAAGTTACTTTCGGTTATTTTGTGCGAATGCTTCCTGTAAACTGGCTTCTCACTCTCACCTTCAGTATCTGTTTTGAGCTAATATAAGTTCTAAATCTGTAGCTGTTGACAAACGTTTACGTAGAAATATTTTCGGTTTACGTTGTTATGCTGCATTTCTCCATTTTCACGTATTATTATTTATTTTTATCACTTCCAGTGTTCATTCAAAAGACAAATGAATTAAGCAAGCAAATGTAACCCTGCATTCACACTGGCAGTGGAGTATGGCTCAGGTAGCAGTATACCTTCCATTCATTTAAAGACATCTTATGGCTACCAGGGCTATTGACATCGATCTTACTTCACTTTTTGAAATGAACTTTATCCATAATATTGGCCTAAGCGTCATTGCGGCTGACAATTATAACTACAGCAACTTCACTGCGACGCAGAGATGGTGCCAGTCCGAACCCTTGATAACGAGGAGGGCGATGATAATCTAATCATCTTTGTTATTACACAGACTGTTAAACACCCCCCATTGAATTGGTCGTTGGTCGATGTTAAAAGACGTGATGCTATTTACAACAAGGATGATTAGAGTCGCCCTCCTCCTTTCCCCACATCTGGGACTAGCACTAGCTTGGCGGAGTTTTTAACAGCTTTCTCTGTTTAAAGACATATTTTTGGCTGACGTTGAAAATTGAGAAGAACATTATAAGCATGGAATTACTTGCTTGTTTACTGTTTAACGACCACTGTGTGCTAACAAAGATAATTAGCGTCGCCCTCCTCCTTTATCCAGGCTTGGGACTGGCACTGTCAATGTACAATCAGTGCTGGAGTTCTTTCTGCCAATGTAATAAAAAGTGTGTTATGATTTCCCGAACATAGTCCTTTTGGATATATTTTAAGATCCTACAATCTAGTGTTAAAATTTGCACGGCCCGATTTTAATCTATTTTTTTAACTGTTCAAAGTCTAAATTACTTAATAATTATGCTTTAGAAATCCGTCAATACAACAAAATACAATATCGGTAGGCCTACTCACAGCGAACAGAGCAAAGAAGGGATTACAGAGATACAACATACAAGCCGCATATATATGTTATTTAAATAGAGAATTATAATTCTTAAAAGAGGTGTCTAAATATTACTAAATATGCCAACCGATTTTGCTATTCAATTTCGGTTTCACACAGCAGATTTTACTTCAAGGCAAAAGAAAATATTAATTCATGAGATTTACTGCATTTACTTGTATGTAACATTTACAATTACAATAACGCTTCTTCCTAATTCATTGTATTATTATCAAGAAAATTCTGTTTTAATTTATTGATGATATTAAGACACCTATTTTAACAATATTAATTTCTCTTCATAAACGATAAATAAAGGTGGAATGTATATCGTCCACCTTTTCCCCTTCTCTGTTGTACGCACGGATATTAAACCTTTATTTAACCAACGTTCCATTTTTGGAACATAATTTGTAATGTTAAAAAAAATAATTTTGCCTTGATAAATTTATTATATTTGAACATCAAATGAAAGATCTAAGAATGGAGAATGTAAAACAATGGTAATTTTCTGATTGACTTTATTTATTTTTGTGCTACAGATGCGTAATTTTGACGAATTTTGTGATTTTTGAAAAAAATCTTTTAGGAAGTTGAAATAAATATTTGTGTCGTAATTTAACAGATGAAACACACTGTATTTTGTTGATTGGCATCTATAGTCAGTGATAAAAATCAAAATTACTGAAAAACAAGCAAAACTCTAGAAGATAAAAACCAGTTTTGAAGCATGTTCCATTTTTGGAACGTTGGTGCACTCTCATTAGTATAATTCCAATATGAGGTGATTGTGTTCCTTGTTCATAATTTGCCAGTATATAATGCTGGATTGTTGTATGTATCATTATTTTGTTTTAATATTATGTTTCATTTAATTTATTTTAACCAGGGGCGTGGCCAGGAAAAAAAAAATTTGGGGGGGGGTAAGTTTTCGGGGGTTTCCATTGGAAATGGTCGAAAAAGTTCAGTTTTTGTATTTCGCATATAATTGCATAGAAAAAAGTCGGCAATTTATTTAGGGGTGTCCCACCCCGTAAAACCTCTGAAATATGTCCATGTTTTAACACTGATTTTGTAATAATTAGGACATATTTTAAATTGGAGTTTTAGAAAATAACGCAATAACTGCAACACTGTAACACACTCCAGCAAGCAATGGCAACTGTGATGGATGATTATTGCATGCTGGCAACCGAATCAGATGTACTGCTGAGTACCTGATGCAGTCTAATAGCAATTGCAATGTCTAAATCCATGAAAGGAGGAAGTACTGCCATGCATGCAGCTGACAAGATCTCTCTCTAGAATGGCAGAATCGGTGGGTGTCTAACTATGAATATCATGGGTTAGAGATGTTTATAAGAGGAAAGCCAATCAGATTTAGTTATAAGATCTGGATGTCCTGTTCATGAATAGGATGTTCATCCATATCAAGCAACAATTTATTGTGACAGGAGTAGGCGACCCACATAAACCCCTTTTGGTGAGCGCGTTGCCATGAATTTTGCCTAACTCATCACAGGAAACCATATCACATGCTATTATTTGCCAATCGTTTTACTAGTTAGGCCTACAGTCTTCTGTCTAAGCTGAGGTGTGGGGCAGCAGTCATTCAGAGGTGCTATTCCAGTTCGACCATTACGTCTGTGATGGTCGAACTGGAACAGAACCTCTGAATGACAAGAAAATGTTTGCAAAACAAGAAAGAGGTACATTTGAATACACATGTCATGCCAAAATTGTTGTTGTTGGGTAGTCAGATAACAATGTAGTAGCATGTTCCAGCAGTATCAATACTGTAAATCCTGTGAAAAAGTGCTCAGGCATGACAAAGGTTGCCATGACACATTGCGAAGGGATCGAGCAATACATTCCTCTCATTAGTCAGGATCGTTGCATTTTTCATGTTTTGAAGAAAAACACTACCAATGTGTCAGGTGCCTCAAGATACTTCAAGTGAACTCTTTTGAAAGTTTTCATACCTTTAAATAAACTGGTTTTCAATAAATTGTGCATAAGCCAATATTGTATCGTTTATTCATGTTGAACTGCCATTATAAAAAAATGCTAGTGGGAATGACCCAACGTTCCATTTTTGGAACATCCCAAAAATGACCTTAAATGTGAAATATCACTAAAAGCTTGTCATTTCTGTTTTAATACCATCAACATACAACACCTATCTAAGGGTCATCTCAAAATTCCACTTAAAAGGGATAGTGGGTAAATAAAGGTTAACCCTCGGGCTACCTAGGCTTTTTGTAACACGGACTACCAAGGGGTGGTGGTTACCACGCCCCCTTGGATTTGGGGTTTGGTTTCACATATCATATTTTGTAATACAGCAGTGGATTCAGCATTAATTTCTGAACAAAATGGTATATTTACACGGTGGTTCAATAAAAAGTAAGCCAAACTTTGTATTTCATATAAGTACTTCTAACATGAAAACAGTATTTAATATTTTAGTGAAGAAACTCTAAGTTAGTAGTATGGTTTGATTATTTAATTAATTAAAGAATATGTTCAAAGTGTCATCCTTCTGCTTGCACGCAAGCCTGGAGGCGCTTGCGCCATTGGGCAACAGCATCGTCGATTATCCTCTGATCCAGACCATCCCACACTTCAAACAAGTGTTGCTTCAGATCGTTTACATCATGAATTGCTGTCTGGTTGACTCGCTCTTGCATAACGCTCCACAGTTCATAGTCGACAGGATTTAGATCTGGACTGTTCGGAGGCCATAATGTTCTAGAAATGAAGTCTGGTGTCTCTCTTGTTAGCATTTCGATGGTTTCCCTGGCTCTGTGGGCTGGGGCACTGTCTTGTTGAAAAACAAAACAGCCTTCTGGGGCTAGTTTTCTGATAACAGGTAGAAGATGTTGTGACAGCAGAACGTCGCGATAATAGGCTCCGTTAATTTTTACTCCAGGACCAATGAAGACCAAATGGGAACGACCAAGCGTTTGGCTTACTTTTTATTGAACCACCGTGTAATTGTACATTATGTGAATGCACTTCGAAATTACATAAGTTTTAACAACGGAACCGATAAATAGCGATATTTTATATTATTTCGTACATTTTTTACTTTTTGGACAAACAAATATAAGATTATGTGTGTTTTGAAACTGATCTATGTATCCAAGAACATTTTAAGCATAATGAGGCTTCATTTGTAACAATAACCTACAAACTAGTCAATAGTCTGTATTAGATACAACGAAATCTAAAGGCAACATGAAACAAGACTTCACGTTATTGTTCACGGCAGTCAAATAATTAATTTATGTCGGTGGTCCTTGCAGTTATTGCAAGTTACTTCGGTTATTTTGTGCGAATGCTTCCTGTAAACTGGCTTCTCACTTCACCTTCGGTATCTGTTTCAGTTAATATAAGTTCTAAATCTGTAGCTGTTGACAAACGTTTACGTAGAAATATCGGTTTACGTTGTTATGCTGCATTTCTCCATTTTCACGTATTATTATTTATTTTTATCACTTCCAGTTTTCAAAAGACAAATAATTAAGCAAGCAAATGTAACCCTGCATTCCCTCTACAGAATGGCATATTTGTTTCTCTTCTGGAGGTTTGCTGATATATTAGGTTATTTGATAAACGCATATAATAATCTGTTAACATCTTTAACCCTCGGGCTACCAAGGGGGTGGATATTTGTTTTCTCTGTCTGAATACGCTATGGTCGAAAAACTAAGGGGTAGTGGTATCCATCCCCCGGTACCTCGACTATATCGGTATAGTACCTCGACTATATCGGGTATAACTTTTTGAACGGCGTGAGATACCATCATGATGTTTACCTCAAAATGTGCGCAAATGAATCTGCTACAGCTACCTAAATTGACAAAAATTATATTCCATTTGAAACAAATTGTGCATAAAAACGTAGCCCGAGTAGCCCGAGGGTTAAAGATGTTTACAGATTATTATATGCTTTTATCAAATACCGGTAACGTAATTATTCGTAATATATCAGCAAACCTCATCCAGCATCCTATGCCTATATAGCAGTGGTTAGTGCCGTTTTAAAGGTGACTAAATAAAAACGCTTTAAGATTACCTTGGTATAACCAAACTTCAAACACATCGCGTGTGTGTGTATTTCCTTTTTAACGACTAACTGTGTGGTAACACACACCATTAGCGTCGCCCTCCTCCTCTATCCAGGCTTGGGACTGGCACTGTCATAAAGCGAACAGTGGCGGAGTTAAATCAAATCGATACTGTGTTCTTTCCCTATAATCATTGCTTGGGTCACATTTTAAAGGTGTCTAAAGAAAGATTGTGATTCAGCGGTCTTCCTTTTTTTTATTAATCCAATATTTAACGACATACTATATATAGCTACAAGGCTGTTGACGTCTTTAAGTTTTTGGTGTATTTCAGTTTATTTTCTTGCAATGTTCATTATGTTCTCATAAGTTTTCTTTCTCTTTTCTCGTCTTTGATTCCGTTTCTGATAGGATGTTGACGTATTTAAAGTTTCTGACGGATTAAGTTCATTTTCGTGTACTCTCTGTCATTAGTTTGCTTTCTCTTTTTTGGCTTGGATTCCATTTCTGAAAGGATGCTGCGATTTAACAGGTGATTGTTGTCGAACTCTTATTCATATAAATCATTATATACTGTTTTCTCGTCAATCTTATTACCAATATTTTATAGAATATCACATTCATCTATCTAAATTACCATCAAACTATCTATATTACACTTATAGGAGATGTTCAATATTCATATCCATTAGTCTACATACAAATTCAATTATCAATTTCAACATGACAATATCATTCAATGTTGGCCCTATGTACCACAAAACTAACTCGAAAATGAATCGTATTCTTTATTATTTCACCACAGTTTAACGTCGTCCTATGACATCAAAGGCCGTTGACGACAATACAGAAAATATACAATACAATCAGAACAAGAAACTTATAGCATCCGAACAACACCATTAAAGGTGTCGAAACAGAGCTTTACAATTTCACTAATATTCAATATTTTTGCAACATAAAGTATTTCATCTCATACTGTCTGTGATCATTATGTCCTGACAAATTTCATTAACTAACAAAGCATACATGTATTATAATTGATTAAGGTATTCCTTTAAACTGTTCATATACATTAACCAAGCCATACCAGTATGCAATATTGAAAAACTAAAGTTGAATGATAGTAATATTGTAATATGAATATTCATTAACCAATAAGTAATGTTTATAATTTTCTAACATCGCGTTCTTATTATTATGACATAACATATTTTAAACAAAAATCAACAGTCGAAAAGAAGTTGTCGATGGATATTTCAGTAAACAGCATTGCAACACAGTACTGCAATATTATGCAACACAGCAGGCACTCCGATACAGCAACCAAACCAAACCATTTGTAATATATAATACTGAAAAACCAAAGTTGAATAATAGTAACCAGCGTTGCAACCAACATTGCACAATAGTAATATGGCAATATAGATATTCATTAACCAATAATTAATATTAATAATTTTCCAACATCAGAATTTTATTATAAATGTTATATGACATAACATATTTAAAAATTAACAATTGAAAGATGTTACCTATGAGTGTTCCAGTAACCAAAATGTACACATACAACCTAAATTAAAGTATAATAGTCCAGTTACAACTTGTGAATCACAATAATGCATTATTTACTTCAAAATTATAAAAGTGTATTAATAAAAGACTAATTAAATATTTATAGTTATAACTAAGAAATACAACTATTCACAGGAACAAACTTAAAATACAGAACCCTTTGCATATATAGCATTGGTTGATTCGATTTTTGAGGTGTTTACAGATGGACGCTTTTGAAAATTTCAAAGTCGTAATTAATCGCCTGCAGGTCCATTGCTTCAGGATCTATGGTAAATCCAAGGAAAAGCATCGCCCGATCCTCGTCCGATTTGTGAGTCGAAGAACCAGAAACGTGGTCTACGCTGCACGTAAGTTGCTGAAGGGTCAACCACCGGGTGCATCAATCTTCATCAATGAACTTCTTTCGAAATCAAATTCCCAACTCTTTGCCAAGACCCGAGAGTTGGTGAAGACGAAGGCTCTACATTCAACCTGGACCAGGGATGGAGTGGTCTTTGTCTGTTTCTCGGATTCAATCAGTGAAAAACCTACGAGAATAACCTCAACCAAGAACCTAGAGAACCTCACCTCCACAGAAGAAACAGCATAAGGACGTTCCTCGGTTCTAACGAAGCCATGGTGACGCCATTACCTCCAGTTCATCTCGATCTTGTTGTGAGTCCCTATTGTGGATTTCTCCGGCCTTTTGCCAAGTTGTGGCTCTGCTTTTATTCTAATTACTGTGCCATTTTCTATCTTTGGCCACTGCTTTCTGTCATTTGGTTTCGTTATTATGTTGCTCAAAGTCTCTGCATTATACCTGTGCATATCCAATGTAGTAAACTAGTCAGGCTCTTTCGGCACTTTCGGCACTAAACTGTTTTTAAATTGACTGCTTAATTGTATGGTCAATAACTTTGAACTAATCTATGACTAGTCTAAAAGATATTTCTGTGTCGATCTGACTACATGATCAGTATTTGTTTTAATGAGTGTACTAGCCTATCTAGTTAAAATTGTGTCGAGCCTGAATGGATCATTTTGTCGAGCCTGAATGCATCATTTTGCTTTAATTGACTTAGCCAAACGTTCTAGTTTGAGGTTTCGCTGCTGTTGTGGCCGTGCTGCCAGCACTGTTGTTGTCAGACACTCGTTGATAGTTCTTGCTATTTCGTTTCTTTATTTGCTTTTTTATTGTTCTTATTTAACCCTTAAGTGTTGTACTGAATGAACAGTTTCATTGATTATGATCCAACAATAGACGTAAACGAACAGATAGACAATGTATTATATTGTGAGGTGTGTGGTAGAGAAATCCAGAATAACTATAATTTTGATGTTTGCTATAATTGTGAAGGTATTGAGCCCTGGCTGTGTGTAAATTGTCTAAATGACATATTCCCATTTAATCATATAGTGAATAATAATGAATATCTTAGCTCTATCTGTGGAACTAACTGTCCTGACCAAATTATAGGCCCTGATAAGTACAGTAAACTTACTGAGAACAAGAAATTGGTGGTATTTCCAGAAGACTTGGATAACCATTCTGTTATGAATCAGAATGGAATCGATCCTGATGCTAATTTATTTGCTGATTTTACCTGGGATAGTCTATATTGCGCCCCGGATGCATTATCAACTATAATGGCCTCATCCCATTTGCTAACCACGATGCACCTTAACTGTAGGAGTGTCCTATGTAAAGTCGGTGAAGTCAATGATTTGTTGAACTCATTGCCTGTGTCGATACTGGCGTTAACTGAAACTTAGCTTAGTGATCACCTTGCCCACTCCATAAATATACCAGGATATCACCTAATTCATCGGTCCCGTACTAGTGGAAAGGGTGGGGGTGTTGGACTGTTAATCAAGGATAATGTACCGCACCAACTGTACGAACTGCCAGGCTCCAGTCATTGTCCTAATTCTTTCGAGAGTCTCTTCATCAGAGTATCATTGAAGAAAATTACCTGTATTGTGGGAGTGGTATATAGGCCACCGGGTACAAACCTAGAGGAGTTTCGCGCTGAAATGGATCAGCTGTTAACCACATTAGCATGCGGAGACAAGCATATTATTATCTTAGGAGACTTCAATGTGGATTTACTAAGAGTTGTAGACCACAGTAGAACAAATTCTTTCTTTAACACTATGACAGCCCATAACCTTCTGCCTACCATAACTAGACCTACTAGGATCATTACTTCTTACTCTGCATCCTTAATTGATAATATTTTTACAAATATATGGCCCTCGATTGTTGAATCTAAGATCATTGCCTCGGATATATCTGATCACCTTCTGTAATGGATGCTTGCGACTGTGGCGATGCTAATGGTGCATATGACCGATTTCTAATTCAATTCAAAGATCTCTTTAAAGCTTTTCCCATAGTGAGTAGAGGGAGTAAGGATAAATTACGATTTAAACAACCATGGATGACGAGAGGCCTTTTAAAGTCGAGCAGAAAGAAAGCGAACCTTTATTTAAAGTATGTAAAAACCCTACCTCTGCTAATAAAAGGAAAGTTACTAAATATAGGAATAAATTTAGAGCGATTACACTAGCTGCTGAAAGAAATTACTATGAGTATGAATTTAGTAAAAATTGTCATAATTTAAAAAGAACATGGAATCTCATCCGTTCTATTATAAAGTTAGGGGAACGAGATAATAAGATTACGTCACTAAAAATTAATGGAAGTAAGAATGAAACTCCAGTGGATATGGCAAATGAATTTAATAGATATTTTTCTGAAATAGCCCACTCTCTCGCTGAAAAAATGCCAAATTCGCCACACTCCTTTAAGCAATATCTGAGCTCTCCCTCATTTAATTCTTTTGGGCTTATTCCAACTACATCAGAAGAAATTATAAATCTAAGTCGTTCTCTGCGCTTAACACTAGAAGGACGGCATGGGTCATTTTTGACCCATAACGCACTTTGCAAGCGTGCCATGTAGCACCCAGTAACCATTAAAGGAAAATATTTTATGATATCTATGACATTGTGGCCGCAAAGGCATAGAAGAAAAATCTTATTAATCGCTGGTCAGGTATAGGAGTTAGAGCAGCCAATACCTAGAAGGGCGGATTGGGGTCATTTTTGACCCATGACACTATTTAATATTGCAAATGCCTATTTTTCTAGTGTATATCTTATAGTAACCTTACTTATTTATGACGGCATTGCAAAGCTCACGTTCTTCCCACCATTTGTAAACAGTTTTGTTTATTGTTTCAAACACAATTGATATAAAAACAGCTATCTATATCTGAGGGTTATCGATAAAATGAGTCGTCGTGTACGATTACATGCATACAGCAAACCAAGCCCTTCGTTTGATTCAAGAAATCGGCGAGGACACTTCTGCGAAGCGAAAGACAATGATAGTGATGCCTCTGTCTCAGATACCGGAATACAAAATCTGTCCGTTGACGCAAAAAGCAGTTCTTCTGTACTGAGTGTAGAAATGATCATGGCTAGCAATTCCAAATCCTGAAGTTCCTATCTCTGATTTATTGTCATCGTAACGCTTGTTTTCAATTGAATTTAATGCTCCATTTTAACTGTTTAATATTTATGTTTTGCCGCCATTGGAACGTGGCGCATCTAAAGGCAATGGTCTCGTTCTTTTGTTTTGTCTCGTTTGTACTTCTATAGTAAATCTGCCACCTAGCTCGACAGACACACACTTTGAACTTCATATCCCAATTCTTGTGGTCAGTTCTAATAATAATCAAGGTCGACGTCAATGGTCGTTATAGCCATAATAATTATAAGGTAAACCTGATACACTAAAGTGAAAAACGACAGCTCTTTTGAAACAAATAGAAAAGGCTTTTGATAGATGCTATATCATCGCCACTTGGATAATTGCCTATCCTGCAGATCGGGAAAATGAAACAAAATACAATGGTTTAATTTCCGCCTATGTTTACGTCAATGTTCAGGGGTCGGGTCTAGGCCCAACCAATTTTATTACAACAAATTCAAAGCTTAAAGCGGCCCACCCAGAAAATAGGCTTATCAAATATGCAGACAATACTTATCTGCTGGTACCCTCATCAAACAGTGCCACAGTGGCAAACGAACTTGACCATGTGTCCCAATGGGCGGAAACATGTAATCTTAATCTAAATAAGAAAAAGATCTTTGAGATGGTGATCAGACGGCCAAGGGAGCGTGCATGGCATGACATTGTTCCGGAATGTCACCCCGGGTTTGACTAGGATGTCCATCCTCGATGTCTTAGGGGTTACATTTACGGAAGTTCTCAGCTTTGATCCGCATTTAGGCCTAACCAGAATATGCTGTAAGGCAAGACAAGCAATGTATGCCCTACGCATTCTCGTTGGGCATGGCCTTACAGGTCCACAGCTTTATGATGTATTACGTGCCACAACAGTGACTCGTTTACTCTATGCTGCCCCTGCCTGGTGGGAGTTTGCGGGACACCAGGATAGATGCCACCAGTAATAAGCAAGCTATTCTGCCTCCGGTACCTTCCTGAAGACTACCAAACATTTGAGCGACTTTGTCCAAAAGCTGACACCCGTCTTTTCTCTGCGGTCCTGATGAACCAGGGCCACGTACTGCATAGTTTACTTCCACCTAAAAAGCCCCAGCAATATACCCTGCGAACAAGATCGCACGACCATTGTGTACCTCTTGCAGATTATCTACAAGTGCAAGACGTTTATTGTTAGAATGTTGTACTCATATTGACAGTTGTTTGTTATTTAGACGTATGTACACCAGAGTGCGGATATGCAATTGTATTAATAAAGAATATACTTACTTACTTGCTTTAAAAGTTTCAAATTGATTAGTTGTTGTTTAACGACACTGTGTAATAACAAAGAGTGTTAGCGTTGCCCTCCTCCTTTCTTCAGGCTTGAGACTGGCACATCACCAGAGTATGAGTAGTGACGGAATTCGGAGTCATGGATGGATGGATGGATGGATGGATGGATGGATGGATGGATGGATGGATGGATGGATGGATGGATGGATGGATGGATGGATGGATGGATGGATGGATGGATGGATGGATGGATGGATGGATGGATGGATGGATGGATGGATGGATGGATGGATGGATGGATGCAGAGTTTAACGACTTCTTATAGCAATAAAGGCCATTGAGGTTGGCAGAAATTATTGTGTCATAATTCATCATATTTAGCAGTTTAGAGGATAGAGTTTCTTTTATTTAGCTCTGGCATCGTTTCTTCGAAATACACCGACAAGGCGTTTTACTGGAAGCCACTGAAACGAAAGTGAATAATAATATGGTATTTAGAAAGCTATATTAAGGTGTCTAAGCAGAGAGCATGGCACATTAACGGATTTGACAGAACTTGGTCGCTGTTAAAATGTATTTCGAAGAAACGAAAACAGCGCTACATAAAATCTTTCCTATCGATGGCTTTCTCACATTTATCGATGACCTGATCGATTGAGTTAATTTGATCTAATCGATTCTTGATTTTCAAAGGCAGACGATCCATCTTTGCTATGACCTGGGACTATTATTACTGACGGGATACGCAGCGGCAATATGTCAGCCAATCAGAGATCGTCTTTTCTGAAACATCGCGGGCGATGTATGTGACCATCTATTTTTAGATTACATTTTCATCCGGGCACTCAGCAGGATAAATACTCTCGACGGAGCAAACGCAAACAAAGCCAAATAAATCATTCTCGACGTTGTTTTAGTAATTTACAAGATACATACGTTGCAACTTTTTTTATTGAATTAAGTCGCTTTCGTTTCGTAACGACAATCGTCCAGAAAAGAAACGGGACTAAAAACTGATCCAGTGGCGTAACGAGGGGGGTCAGAGGGGGCGGCCGCCCCCGGGCGCAGCCCAAGGGGGCGCAAAATTAGCTTTGAGTGTTAAGTACTATGCGACAGAAATTGTATTGTTGAATTCAATAATTCAATAATTAAATTTAAAACAAGCACAACTTGGTTTTCACTTTAAAATGTGGCAGGAATATATTCTAAGATTCTAATTATTGTCAGCGACGTAGCAAGCTATAATTGCGCTCTGTGCCAAGATTATTTCGTAAATTATGCGAATTATGAGAACATAGTCTAGATAAAACAACTAAAAATATATAGATATAGGCCTACGATACATTGTAATGTAATGTAACAGTTCTGAACGGCGATTTACTAATATTTTCAAACGAGTCAACGACAGTTATAAATAGGCTGTAGGTCTGAACAGGTATCTATCTATTAATATTATATATAATACAAACACACCATTATTTGTTATTTCATATTATTACATTTATTTCATTTATGATTATTATTTCATATTAGGCCTATCATAGGCCTATTTCAAAATTGTCGCCCCTCTTGAATTGCGCCCTATTCCATGGCACCACAAAATTGTTAAACAAGTCAAGGCTACTGCTAACTGCTGACCTCTTTAATCTTTTCATATATAAAAATCGTTTGCAAATTATGTTGCATTACTTATTAAAGAGAAAACCCATTGAATAAAATCTGGAAACTATATCATATTTGTAATTGTATTAAAATTAGTAACACTGTAACTCAGTATATTAGACCTATATAGGATATGAACGATTAACAGTCAACTAGAAAATTATGAAGGGCGCAGTTTTTAAACTTTGCCCCCGGGCGCAGAAACCCTTCGTTACGCCCCTGAACTGATCTGACCTGCAAAGGTCCCGGATGTAAAATCAGAGTCACAGACATAATCTAGGGCAATGACCCAATTTTCGTCCGTTTCGAATTCCTTCAGTTATAATAATCCCAGCTATGACGCAGCAACGTTAAACAGAAACTACAAACATTGAGACAACAGTTTATGAATACCAAAGTACATATACCATTTAGTTAGTAGGTTAATAAATAATTAAATAATTGCGTAAGTAATCAAGTAAGTAAATAAGTTAATAAGTAAGTAGGCGATTACTGTCTTCTTAATCCTCGCAGCCGAAACCATTTCACGATACACGGAGGTAGGACCGGGGGTTTTTAGGCAAAAGAAATTGGTAAGATCTCAGTGCATAATTGAGCTACTATAACTATGCGAATGTTATTACCAAAGATGGCGAACAATATGGCCGCGAAAACACACAAATTGCTATATCTCAGCTCATGGGTAAAGGAGGAGGGCGACGCTAATCATCTTTGCAACAAAGCGTTGTTAAACAGAAACTACACACACGGTGTGGCACAAGAACGATGATTAGCGTCGCCCTCCTCATTATCAAGGCTTTGTACTGGCACCAACTCTACGTGGCAGTGAAGTAGTTATGACACAGCGTCTGCTTTTTAGTCTTTTCTGCTGGTGGCGAACTTAGTTTAACTCATTTTTCAATCAATATATCAATCAATCAATCAATCAATCAATCAATCAACGTTCGCTTATTGAAAATAATCAAGCTGACTCAGCCGCAACTTAATGACCAAAAGTAGAAAACAGTTATCAGCTTGTTCAGAGGATACGGGGCCTACCTGTGGACCCGCCAGCAAACCCTCCCGGGGCCTTCTCATTAGATCTTAGTACATGTTCCTATAGAGGAGCCGAGGTATGAAGTTCTCGTCATCTTTCTGTGGCAAGGTAAACCCATGCGCCCAGGGTCGGAGGTTATAACTGTTTCTTCAAGGCCCTGGGAGGAATCTTCTTAGCACGTGGCCTTGATTTTGAATGATGACCCTGAATAGGGATTCGTCCGAAGCGATGGCCAGTTTTTCCGCTCCTGGGACGGTGGGGGGAGAAACCCGCTCCGCTTCATCCCCTGCAATAATTGCTCGATCCTCGCTCTGTCAGTTGACGATGCAAAGTGAAGCTGCCTCCTCTCTCTGGTCTCTCTGGCAACCATACACGGATCTTCCCTTGGTATCTCTGAACAACCCTCTGACTTGGCACAGCGCTCGTCAATAAGCTGGTGCCCTGCTCTTAGCTTTAGAAATTTTCAGTTTACTACTGCGAATCAAACGAGTAACTGATACCTTGCGTGGACTGGATCCAGGGTTTAACTCCAGCTTTCGACAACATTGGCAGTTGCCGCCGGCAACGATTATTTTTGGCATATTTCAGCTTCAACGCACAGATACCATGCTTGTTGCATTTTAAATTCATATAATTTTGCAGGAAGCTATATTTAAGGTGTTTAAAGAATGTTGTATTAAATAAAGTGCATTCGATTTCCAACAGTTTAATTACATTTTATGGCATCAGCGGTCCTTGACGTCAATAGAAAGTGAAGATCCTCTGCAGTATACATTTGTATAGACAGAACGATGCAAACTCAATATGATAGTTTAAGTGTTGCCTGAAGCTGTACAATAAAAGATGCCTTTCAGTTGGTTTTAAAAATTTAAAGAATCTGCTCAGAAAATCCAATCAGGAGAGCTTGTGAGATCCAGATTTTCTTCCACTGAATATATTACTGTCGACCCCGGGCGCATGGGTTTACCCTGCCACAGAAAGATGACCCGTCGGTCTTGGTGCCTGGACCGGGTCCTGCGCTGGATGTGCTTCATTGGCTCCCCCTCCTGCAGCGGATCTCGTATCGGATCATTGCTTTGGTCTGGCGTTCCTTGCTGGGCCTCGCCCCGCCTATCTACGCGACCTCTGCTGCCCTACCTTGAGTGCTCCGGGTCGTCGCTCCCTCCGCTCTACTGAGCGGGGCGTTCTCATGGTCCCTTTTGCCCGCACTGCTACTAAGAAGAATCGCGCCTTCTCAGTGGTTGGCCCCTCCCTCTGGAATGGGCTCCCTTTGGCGCTGCGATTGCATGCCAGAATCCACTCTGAATCTTTCTATTCTTGCCTCAAAACTGTCCTTTTCAGCTGTGCTGGGGTCGGGAGCGTTCCTGAGTAGTAACCTTGAAGTGGCGCTATATAAATTCTTCGTAATGAAAATCTTCGTAATGAATGAATCAAAGTTTACTAAGTTCTGCTATCAAAAGGAAAGTCACGAAGGGTCCGGATCGCTAGAAAATAGAGCAAAGATTCACGTAGCTAGACGACGTCATTCACACCGTTAAAACAGTTTACATAGATGCTATAACTAAAAGCTTGACTTCTTCTGTTCGTTCAACTCAGTCTTGTGTTTCAGGTTGACGTCAATGGTCATGGTAACCAAAAACTACACAGAGAACTAAAGTGAAAAGAGATGGCCTTCTTAAACACCTTTATTAGACAGAAATTATATTATCCCACACCTCGTCTATTCTTTTACTTAAGCCGTGTCTGTTTGCGCTACAGATTACAAGGTCTGTAATGCCATTCAGATAATAAAAATATTTAAATAAGTAAGCAAGTTATTAGATAAGTCAGTGAGTAATTAAGTAGCTAAGTTAATAAGTAAGTAGCCCACGATTTTCATCTTAAGTCAGCACACGGGTATTTATAACGGTTCTTAGGAACTCTACAAACGCGTTTACTTGCACCGAAAACATGGCACAGAGTCCTACTACTTGGTGTCAGCAACAAACTGCGCGCGCTAACCAAAAACCCAGGATTGTAATGGAAATCACAAAACTCACGACTTCCGAATGCGCTTCTTGTCGTTAAACTGAAACTACTACTAATATTCCTCAATTCCTGACTCACACGATACGCAGAACATCAAGGTGAAGTGGAGGTCAACGACCCTGGCAGGAAAGGCATGTCGTTAAACAATGAAAAGTACCAACTCTCGCCTTCTGCCAATGCCATACTCTGGTATTGACATTCCAAAGCGTGGGTAAAGAAGAAGGGCAACGTTAATCGTCTATGTTACAACACAGTGTCTTTAAACATAAACTATGCACACTGTGTCATAACAACGATGTTTAGTGTCACCCTCCTTCTATCTCCAAGTCTTAGGCTGGCACTACCAGAGTACGAGCAGTGGCGGTGTTTAAGTGACGCTCAACAATGTCGTGTATTTAGTCAAAAAACAATGAATCATGAAATTCTGTCTTTAATACCAAAATGTGCAGAACATCAAATGGCTAGTAACAGACTCCAATGACAAAGGTAGGGGAAACCTCCAGAAAAATCAACCTCGAAGTCCTGAACTTAAAAACTATTAGCAGTTTCTACCTATTACATTAAGGTTTCAGATCTCCTATTAGAATATTATTAAGGTGTATATAATGTGGCTGTCTTAAGGCATAATGTCAATTAATGTGGTAAAAGTTTCTTTTTGTTTGAATATAAGTTCATTCAACTCCCCTTCCATCTCCATTCCAAGCGCTGACCAAGGCTATGCTGTATAGATAATACAAATGAGGACATAACATCATTTGAACTGACATCGAGAGGAGCAATGAACTTCACAAATGACCTAGGACAATGAAGGTCGTTTATTCGTACCCATCGCCGCCAAATGGCTGGCGTTAGGAACGGATGATGACGACGATGATCATGATCATGATAACGAAGATGATGATGATGAGGAGGAGGAGGAGGTTGACGAAGACGACGAAGACGATGATGAACCTGGTTGCACAGAGTTGTTATTATCAGCTTCGTCAGCTTCGAGTTGTCTCTCGCTCTCTCTCTCTCACGATGCGGTCGTGGTCCTTGTTCACGCCTTTGCTACCAGTCGACTTGACAACTGTTGCTCCCCACTTGCTGGCCTTCCACTTGGGGTTCTGGGGCGACTAGATCGAGTTCTACGCTCGGCTGCTCGTCTTATTGGAAGACATCCTAAGTTCTCTCCTGTCTCTGCATACATACGTGATGTGTTGCACTGGCTGGCAATGTCTCAGAGGATCTCATACCGCACTGCTGCTCTGGTTTCTCGTTGCGTTCTTGGCTGCGCTCCATCTTACTTGCGCGATCTTTGCCGCCCAGTGTCCGACGTTGCAGCGCGTCGGGCACTTCGTTCTACGACGAGGGGTGAGCTCCTAGTTCCACGGCTCGCTTGTCTATTAGGCAGCGCCGTGCTTTTTTGGTTGTGGGACCTTCCATCTGGAATGACTTCCCGCTTAAGAACCGCTCTTTACTTGTGAGCCATCGGGCAGGGTTTTACAGGTACCCTCCAGTTTTTCTTCTTCAGTCGTGGCTGGGCCGGGAGCGCTTCTGAGTAGCTTCTTGAAGAGGCGCTATATAAATGCTCTGAATGAATGAATGAATGAATGAATGAATGAATGAATGAATGATGAATAAAGGACATTTCTTTAGCCACTGCTTTGTTCCTTCAACGGAGTCTTATGGCTGTTGAACAAAGATGTCATAACAAAGATGATTAGCGTCGCCCCTTCCTTACTCTCTCTTTGATCAGACGCTACCCGAGTATAAGGCTGTGACGCAGTTTCAATGCCTATCGTCTAATTAATTGGGTCTGTATTTTTTGAGACAAGTAACGTTTTCAAAGAAGAGGATCTTTAAGCGAGGTAAGAAATACATTGAAACCTCTCCATTGTGGACTTATGGAGAAAGAATCGTAATTGTAAATGTTACATAAATGTAAGTGCAGCAATATCTGAAGAAGTAATATTTTGTTTTGCCTTCGAGTAAAGTCTAATAATGCGAAACCGAAACTAAATAAGCTAGAACAATCAGCAGAATTGGTACTATTTAGACACCTCTTTTCGGAAGACATATTCATTATATAAGTAAAATAAATTATGACGCTTTTAACTATCTTCTGACTAGTACAAATCTTAATGCAATTAAGACACGCAATGAGATCATTTAACCAGATTAAAAGTGGGCCGTGTGAATTTGAACAGTAGATTGTACAATCTTAAAATACGTCCAGCTTGTGTATGCGACATGTGCAATGTTCGTGAAACCATCCAACACCTTTTCTTACATCGTCAGAGAGACTATGATATAGACATGAGTAAATTATTCAAATCTTGAAGGTGTAGACGACGTCAATGGCAGTCATAAGATGTCGCTCAAGAATGCAAACTAGCTCTAACTCCGCCATACAGCATGTTCTCTGGTAGTGCCAGTCCATAGCTTTGGTAAAGGAGGAGGGCCACGCTAATCATCTTTGTTATGACATAGATGCCATATTAACGTCACTTCGACTATTCGCTCGCATAGTTTAGTTCCTGCATTGCTCATTTCTAATTAATAATATAAATAAACAGAAATGTCACGAAGTCATGATGTGAACTTTTAGTCACGCTCTACACTCATTACTTGGCGCTGCTATCCTGTACGTTATGAAGGTCATAATAAACTGGACTCATTTCATTTCAGTAGATGGCGCTGCTATCGCACTACGCGCTAATAACACGGCCGCCCATGGATTTCACGCACATTGCAAACACATTTTCAAATTCTTTTCAGCCATCTTAGAACGTGGAAACATCTAGTAATATAAGATCGACGTTAATACGCGTTTTTGCCATAGGATACACGGATACAGTAAAGTGAGCAACAGCGGCTCTTCTAAACACCTTTAAACTGGTTTGGACAGTTGCTATATAATCGTCACTTCGTAAGTTCCTGTAATATGCCAAAAATAATCTTTCTCGGCGTCAACGGCCTATGTTGTCATAACTTATAAACTGCCGTTAAACTGTGGATCCGTCCTTTACTGCTTTACTCGGAATGTATTAGGGGTCGTGTATTCGTAGCCAAAAATGATTGGCTATTCATTTTGTTTATCAAGGAATTAATTGAGTTTGTACTATAACAGTCAAAAGAGAGTTTGTTTGAAGAATGTTTGTTTTGTGTTTATTTAGAGGTTAGTTATGCACAACTTCGAAGGGCCTCGTACTTATGTTTTGATGTACACCGGGGTTGTGATGTTAGCTTCAAAGGGATGCGGATGTCGGGGTGAACAGGCGAGCGAGCGAAATAAGGCAGTGAGGCATGGGCTCAGTTTCTGATAAATGCGCAAATTGACCAGTCAGTGTTTATGACATTTTCAGTTAAATTGCGAAAGATCTTGACCAGTGAAGGTTAGCAACTCTCTGGTTCTAGACTGATTTTTTGGATAAACAAGTATTTTAAAATAATTCACGGCAAATTTATTTGCAGATATATGTAAAGAGATGTAGTATTTAACTCGTTGCCTAGATTTACTGTTTTTAAAATTGTCGCTCTTCTGTTATGTCGCTCTTTTGAACCGATTTCTAGCAGATGGATAAGGTTTTATAGTTTACTGTGTGAAGTTTGTCTCGGTTCGACGATGAAGTGTTGTCCTAAGGAACGGAACTGTTCCTCGAATAATTATAGTGAATCGTGCGATTTATGAATATATAAAGCAAAGAAAAACGGTTTAAGGGTTTCTAAAGAACATGACATCGTGTAGTGTATAACGACAGCCTCTGATTATCAGATCCATACAACCTGGTGAAATAATATTAGATTTTTAATACATCAACGACATCTAATAGGATAACTAATCATCACCTTTGGATTTACTTGAGCAGACAATAAGGCTTAGGCCTTCGCCGAAATTTTTGGTCACGCCGAAAATCCGCCGAAAATATTTCGGCGTCAGCCATCAGCCGCCAAATTTATTTAATAATTAGCCGCGGAATATTTCTAGGCTTATTTTCGGCGTACGTAAACAAGTCTTGCCGATTTCTTACCGCCAGAGGTCTAGCTAATAAAGTGTGGAATACGACGTCAGGTCGAAGAGTTACCATCCTGGTATATACGTCTTTGCTCTATAGCCAAACTCAACGATGGTCTAACTAGAGGAATTATCGCCCTTTTATATTCGTATCGACGGATAAACTGTCATTTAACTAAATTTCAGAAGTAATTTCTTATGAAGAAATTTGCGATTTCAGCATGAGCAAACGATTTGAATCAGCAGGAAGGCTAAAGGTAAAAATCATAAGAATTATGACGTACGAAACTGTTATTGATTTTAACGTGACAGTGTATAATAAATTATGCGCTCTAAGATCAATCAGAATCAGTGAAGAATTTTGCATTTTGGACATGAAGTGCTTATTTAGCGCTACCTTCTAAAAGCTCATGTACATTTGTGGTTAAGCAAATTACAGGGGTAATCCCGTAGTTTAGGTTGCTAAATTATTCTAATGTCTTCAATGCCGTACTTCACGTTGGTAAGTAAGCACTCTACCTATGTCCATCATAACTATAATCAATCCCGCTTCCATTTCATCGAGATTTTTTAAAATCAATCCAGCTTCCATTTAATGAAAAAAATGACCCAACTTCTATTTAACCAGAAAAATATTTTTCATCAATGGATCTTTTATTTAGGCAAAGAACTTTTCTCATGGGTCCAACTTCTACTTAAGGCACCAATTATTTTCATCATTCCAGCTTCTATTGCATCAGAAACTTAGTTTCATCAATCCCGCTTCTATTTACGATAAAAATTATTTAGATCAATCCAACTTCTATTTAAAGACAGAAATGGTTTCATCAATCCCATTTCGAGTTAGCGAAACAATTTTATTCCTCAATCCAGCTTCCATTTTAATTTTACGATATAAAATAATTTAGCAACCTAAACTACGGGTTTACCATTACAGGTTACTAATAATTGTGCTTTACAAAGTCTTTGCCCGTTTGGCGGCGATGTTGATTTTGGCTGGGTTAAATTGAACATTACCATGTTCAGATACATGGATTTCCAATTTGCTGAACACTAAGAAGATTGCCATAAATTCAGAGTTTTAATATTATGTAATATTATTTTAATAACAGTCATTTTACTGGTGTAGGTAAATAAAATAGCTACCTTATGTAGGTTTTCTTTAAAATGAGCTGCAGATTGAGATTGAGAGTTGGAGGTTATGTTTATTATTCTTTGTTGCAGTAAATTATACTCAATTATGACTGTTTGTCCATGTTGACATACAGAGCCATTTTAATATGGTCATCAAACTTGTGTCTGCTAATAGACTTTATATGGTTTGATGTTGCAGGTTGCTGTTGAAATTGCCAGCTACGTGACATGAAGGAACCTCGCCTGTGATGATGTGCTGCCGTTCTGGGAAAGTAATGCCAAGTGCAAATGCCTGGACACTTTCCAGTAATGAGCCAAGTTGCTCATCTTCCCTGTCATCATCTGAAACATCTGTCCCAGTGAACTGCATGCATGTTTCCCTTACAGAGTCTATGGGTTTAATTGTCAATAGCAAATTTGAACTTTGTCTGCACAAGACATTTTGTCCACGACAATTATACACTAATAGAAATGTTGCTCTTTTAGAGAAAAACAGTGCATGAATTTATATTATTTTTCAAAATAAAGTAATTTGTTTAAATGTTCATGTTTAGTTGACACTTGAATGCTGTACGTTATGTTTAAAGAATGTTGAGCCATATTTAAGCCAAATTTGTTTGTGGTTAGCCGAATTTCAGCCGTAATTCTGGTTTTACGCGTAAATGTGGCTAAGCCGGCTATCAGCCGAATTTTTTGATCAGCCAGCTGTATTTTTAAAAAATTACGGCTTAGGGGTCTAACCTTTGGATTTACTTGAGCAGACAATAAGGCTTAGGACTAAGCAGAAATAACTACTGAGGATGACGCTAATGATCTTTGTTATCACACAGTGTTGTTAAACTGAACTAATACTACTTATAATTAATTGGAGTGACATGGACGACGAAAAAATGAGCAAAGGTACTGTTACAGTCTCCGAGAAAAGAGAATTTTTGAATACAATACAATTGAATACAATACAATTGAATACTATATGAAATAATATATATATATATATATATATATATATATATGTTATGTATATAATATAAAAACTCTATAATATGGTATATACAAGAGATTATAAATTTTATTTATAATTTCAAATTGTAGTAAACGAAATTTATGTCATTATGTCGAGGTTAAGCTGGAATAGTAACCACTTGTTACCTTGTGCTGTCAGTTCTTTGAACTCTAGCGACCTTCATGATCAAGCCTCTCCAATTCCTTCTGTCCGCCGTCGCATCTCTCAGTTCTGCCAAATTCATTCCAGTTGTTTCATGTATCTCATCCATCCACTTTTTCCTTGGTCGTCCTTGTTTTCTCCTTCCCCTCTCCATGTGCTAACATCATTTCCTTTTCCAATCCATCTGATCGCATGACATGACCAAAGAACCTCAACTTTGCTCTTAACGCTGTTTGTTGTAGTGTCTCATTTTTTCATTTTCATTTTTCATTTTTCATTTTTATTTATTGAAACCTTTCTGAACCAATATACAAACATAGACACAGCAAATCAATATAATGCAAACAACAAATGGACAAACATAGAATCGGCAAAGAAAATATTAACAAATCATTGGAACGCAGGCAACAACGGGGCCCCAGAAGGGATAAGAATCCCGCTTAGAGGAGGGACCCCAATTACCAGGTAGTAAATAGGGACGGAACGGATAACTTAAAGTGTCTTAGAACAGACTACAAAACTGAAACTTGCAAAGGGAACAATATAAGTTCAAAACATATGACTCTTAACTACTAAACTTAACTACTACTTAACTACTGACAACTATTTAACCCAATAGAGTGTTTAATTTATTTCTCATTGATTAAATATGATCGCAGCATTTTTTTAAATATGTGTAAATTTGGTGCCTGTTTAATATTTAGAGGAAGCGAGTTCCAGATTGCGGGGCCTATAAATCTGATAGAGAATCTACGAGAGTTAGAATGCGCCTGTACGCTACGATACGATCTAGAGTTTCTAGTATAATATGGATGTACATCGGAGCCTTGTTGGAAAAAGCACCGGTAAACGTTCGGTAGGAGGTTGTGGTCAAAGCGATAGAAGAAATCACATACCTGAAGCTTATTAATCTGACAAAACCTAAGAATCTGGAGGTCTGCAAATAATGGGCCAGTATGCGAGCCACGGGGAGCCCTAGCAATTATTCGCACCGCTCTCTTCTGTAGTAGTACTAATTTATTTAATCTTGAGGCATAGTTAGAGGCCCATACTAAATTGCAATACGTGAAGTAAGGGTATACTAACGAGTAATAAAGTTGAGAGCGAATACATTTTGGGAGCAGATGAGATGCTCTGGACAGGATGCCAACATTTTTTGCTATTTTTGCAGAAATAAATTTAATGTGGTCAGTCCAGGTTAAATGCTGATCAACGTATACGCCGAGGAACTTTGTCGAAACGACCTGGGATAAAGCTAACCCGTTAATTGACAACACGATCGAGCCACTTGGGGAGATTTCTTTTTATTGGATTTAAATAGGATGAAAGATGTTTTTTCTAAATTTAAAGATAATTTATTTGCAGCAACCAATTCAGCAACCAACTGAAGTTCCGCATTAACAATTTTCGTTAGAGTCAAATACGAAGTATGAGAATAGAATGCGTTTGTGTCGTCCGCAAACAAAATAAACGTTAAAATGGAGGATGAATTGGGTAGATCGTTTATAAAAAGAAGAAAAAGGAGGGGTCCTAAATTGGAGCCCTGCGGGACTCCATACTTGACAAGACGCAGATCGGACAGTGTGCCGTTACAAGAAACACATTGATAACGATTTTCAAAATAACTTCTAAACCAATCAAGCTGCCTGCCTCTGATACCGTAATTAGCTAATTTATTAAGGAGAATATTATGATTAACGGTATCAAAGGCCTTAGCCAAGTCAAAGAATATACCGATAGAATATTCATTATTTTCAAAGGCTTGAGTTATTTTGTCATGCATACTTGTTAAAGGCATCAGAGGGGAGCGGCCCGACTGAAATCCGTGTTGGGAGTGGAAAAGAATATGCGACTTGTCAATGAATTTACCGAGCCTGTCGTACATGACTTTCTCATAAAACTTTGAAAAGAAAGGAAGAATGGATATAGGCCGGTAATTTGCTGGATTATCACTTTCACCCTTCTTAAATATAGGGACAACCTTGGCGATTTTTATGGCCTGAGGGACTATTCCATAGTTCAATGAGCAGTTAATAATTTCAGCTAATTGGGGGGCTATTACAGCTATATGGGGATTAGCAATAGCTGGATCA
This sequence comes from Aporrectodea caliginosa, assembly GCA_020284085.1. Taxonomy (NCBI): domain Eukaryota; kingdom Metazoa; phylum Annelida; class Clitellata; order Crassiclitellata; family Lumbricidae; genus Aporrectodea; species Aporrectodea caliginosa. The sequence goes on along the minus strand of JACEVL010000033.1, from coordinate 790,149 downwards.
ATTCCATCTACCCCGCTACTATGAGTTAAGCGCAGAGAACGACTTAGATTTATAATTTCTTCCGATGTAGTTGGAATAAGCCCAAAAGAATTAAATGAGGGAGAGCTCAAATATTGCGTAAAGGAGTGGGGCGAATTTGGCATTTTTTCAGCGAGAGAATGGGCTATATCAGCAAAATATCTATTAAATTCATTTGCCATATCCACTGGAGTTTCATTCTTACTTCCATTAATTTTCAGTGACGTAATCTTATTATCTCGTTCCCCTAACTTTATAATAGAACGGATGAGATTCCATGTTCTTTTTAAATTATGACAATTTTTACTAAATTCATACTCATAGTAGCATGTACTGCTGCCTCGCATCCGCCTGGCACTCCCACACCCAGCTGTTTTGGCGATAGGTAAGCTGCTGCTTGGTCGCTCGCATATTTGTTGGCGCATTTAGATGTCAGTCTACGCCAGTAGTAACCTATGGCTATTGGACGTAGACCTCCCGTTTTCTTGCGAAGGGCAAAGAGGATGCCGCCAAACAAGATTGGGCGAATTTCTGTCGGACACTTTCCTGCTAAAAGGATGTTGACGAGGCCCGTGATGGCCGAGACAAGCTCCGGTCCGGTGTCCTTTGTGTTGATCATCTCAAGAACATGTTGAGGTTTTAAGCCGTCGGGGCCGCCTGACGAGCCCGGAGGGAAGTGTCGTATTTGGTCACGGACCATCGCTTCGGTTGCCTGATAGGCCTCGGTCGAAGAAGGAGGAGCAGGCATCGGGGGTCGATCAGAGGGAGGTGACGGGTGTTTAGAACGTAGCTCCTCAAGCGTAACTTCGTTAATCGGGGCTGGAGCATCTCCCGAGCACAGAATGCGTGTCGCTGCCCGGATGTTACCCTCTTCAATCTTGGCCGCCACCGCCGTTGCCATTGTGTGTTCGATGCTGGTCGGACTCCTTCTTGTATGATGGATGTCTGATTTATTTTGATCGAAAAGATCCGGCAATTTACTGGGCAGTGAGTGGTGAAACTCAGTTATACGTCTTCTGATGCTGGACGTCAGATTGTGTCTTTTGCCACCCCGATTCGGCTGTTCTAACACCATGGCTGTAAAGACCAAGAGATTTTGCCAGTTTTCCATTTTCTCAGGGTCCGAAAGGATGTTATTTATGATTTTTGTCAGAAGCCTTCCTGATTCTGATCTTGCCCCTTTCGGGATGTGTCTGAGCAGCCTCGTAGTGATATTCGGGTGTTGTGCCTTGGCTTCTCCCGTTCCAGACGTTTGCTGGCAACCTGCGATGTCATTCTCTCCCGTGTCTTCTACTATCCCCAGTAGCAGAGGGTTTGAGAGGGCGTGAGGAGATTGGTTAACGAGGTTGACAACACCCGTTCCTGCTTGGACCCCAGGCAAAATCGCGCTGGGGGTTAGTATTTCTGCCGGAGGTTGACTAGATCCGGGGCAGGGAGAAGGTCTAGGCCCATGGCGGTGAATGGTGCCATCGGATGAATGCGTTTTAAATGATGCATAGCATGTACGGCAAGTCCCCTTTCCTTTAGAGCTTTTCCCGTTCATGTTATGTTTGAAAATGTTGTTATTATTATTTGCCGAGTTTTTCAGTTACGTCGCCATTTAAATGGACATTACGTTGCCATTGACAATTATGACGTCGTAGGCCTTTAAGCAAGGCAGATGGCCAACGATGAATATTTGAAAAGACGCGATGCTGGAAGAGGAGTTTAACAAACCATACGAGACGAATAATTCTGAGCGGATCAGTTTCAACTAAGAAGTTTCTCCAAGTCACGAGTCGTTATTCGATAAGAAGGTGTTAAATTCCAATTCTAACGAATACGCGATACATAGAATTATCATTAAAATAGCAGGAGTTAAAATTCTCCGCCCGTAAGGTCCATTCATGACGTCATATTTTTATTATTATTATTATTATTATTACTATTACTATTATTACTATTATTACTATTACTATTATTATTATTATTATTATTATTATTATTATTATTATTATTATTATTATTATTATTACTATTACTATTATTATTATTATTATTATAATTATTATTATCGATATCCTCTGTTGGATCTGTCCAGAGTTCGCCGCTCGTCGGCTCCCGGCAGCCTTGACATGGTGCCCTGGAAAGCCACCGCGTTGAAGCGTTGGATCATGACCGATAGGCTTTGGAAGAGGAAGCTTGTTTCCCGAGTGTCACCGGTAGTCTTCGATAGTCGGCTTCCGGTCTCCGATAAGAAGTCGAGACCCTCTCTGTTGAAGGGACCGAAGGTTTCTATGGCGACAGGTACGAACGTGTATCTCCTTTCCAGCTCCGAGTACCTGACGTGCTTCCTTGCGGCGGCCATCTCTGCCGCCCCACCAGCCGCGGCCGCTGTCTCCAAAATGTATGAGGCCGCCACCGTGTCCACCACCGTCGCATCCCATAGTAAGGTCCGTCCACCACTCCACGGTATCAGGGTCTGCCCGTCCGGTCTTTTGCCATCCGATCTGGTCAGGCCGGACGGCTCTTTGACTGCCGGGATGCCAGCTCTGTTGAGGCTACGATGGATGAGGTCATTGATATTGCTGTGTCTCGCTTGATATTACTATTACTATTATTATTATTATTATTATTATTATTATTATTATTATTATTATTATTATTATTATTATTATTATTATTATTATTATTATTATTATTATTATTATTATTATTAATATTCGATAGTAAAAACTTCAGACTTTAAAAAACCGCACTTGAGCGACATCTTGTGACTACCAGGGTCGTTGACTCAATCGTGTTTTTGCTTCGATATTAACCCTTTGGAGGTGAGGTGGGGTATGACACACCCCATAGCTATTCTACGCTGCTTTTTCTACGGAAAAGTTAGAACCGGCTTTGATTATTTTTGTCTACCTTAGTGAATGTGAAATACGGACACTTTAGGACACTTTCAGGTACTTTTGGACGCCATTTTTTTTATTTCTTGCATATTAAAGTGAAATTATAATTTTTCGTATACATATTGATTTTAATTAATTAAAAAAAGTAACGGCACAGTGCCGAAAAAATTGTGCGATTATAAGATATTACTGCACATAGTGTTGCAACGATGCAAAATTGATCCATTATTACGGGTATTATGTCACGTGTTCCCAAATGTTACCACGAAGGGCCACGAAGATGCCATTGCAAAGGGCCGCTTTGATTTTGAGCGCCACCACGCTGGCCATATCAAATATGATTGAAAACTGTTATTTGTTCGTGAAAATCACCAGTTTAGCCGATAATTGGTTACATAACTATAGTTTAGCTCACAATTTATGTTATGCAGTTGATATTGCGACTTGCAAGTAATTATATGTATTGGGGTATGTCAGACCCCACCTCACCTCAAACGTTACAATGCTTCACCTCACCTCCAAAGGGTTAAACTTGCCTTCCGAGGAAATTGCCTTTTTACCCCTTTTTACATTTAATATTATTTTCATATGGCTGAAAATTGTTGCAAGTTCTTTTGTTTCGTAAATTTGCATTCGATTATCATTAACCAGATACGAATTAAATTCTATTAATAGGTCGGAGGATAATGTAGTAAAGGTGTCCAATAAGACGAAGTGCTTAAAAAAAGTAAGTAAGTAAGAATGTTCTTTATTAAACGCAAGCAAACGCTCAGCGCTTTACATACAAAGTCAGAAATAATTTATGTACAAAGAAAACGACAATTAGAGGAAAATTAAGTCAACTAGAAAACATAATACGTCATGGACAAAAGATAGCCCATATTATGTTTAACTGTACAACATCCTAGCTAAGAAGCCACGCCTGGTAAGGGAATCAAATCTAGGGAGAACACGGTTATGTGAGCGTGGGCGCAGGTCATGACCAGTGCAATTGACAGGGGGAGAAGGTCGTGGAGGGTGTGGCTAGTATTTGTTAAGATGTTTCTAAAGAGGTCTATATCAGCTTTTTGCAAAGCTCCTCAAAGGTGGGGAAAGATTTAGGTAGGAAACCAAGGCGTACCAACTTGCGGACCAGCGCGCTCAGAGAGTCAAGTTCCTGCTTACTGGCGAAGCCCCACCATACTTGGGAACAGTATAGCATGCGGTTGATAGTGGTAGCCCTGACCACATCATGAAGCCTGACCCCCGAAAGCCCATGTGAGATCAAAATACGATGGGCATAAAGAGATTGCTTGGCCCGAATGCAAAGTCTTTGAACATACGGGGAAAAACCGAACTTTTCGGTAATCTCAATGCCCAGTATATTCAATGACACTACCCTTTTAATGCCAGGCAGGACTGGAGGGGCCTGTATAAGATTCACTTTTGGTTTGGTAAATACAATCTCACAGGATTTTGAGTGGTTCAGGTGGAGATTACATTTACGAGCCCAGGTACTAATATGATCTAATTCTGCATCTGTAGTGGAGATGTTAGAAGCCAAGATCACAAGAATGCAGTCATCAGCATACTTGAAAATACGATTAAAGCTATAGAGAGGTTTTAGGCCGGAGATGGCAACCAGGAAGTTTGCAGGACCCATGCCAGAACCCTGAATTATGCTGGCATTGATTTCAGCCAAGGCAGATAAAAGTCCACGGAACTTGGTGCAATGACTACGATTGCTCAGGAGGGAGATAATCCAGTTGAATATATTAGTTGGGATAGGCAGAGAGGTCAATTGTTCAGCCAAGTATGAGTGTCTGATCGTATCAAAGGCCTTAGAGAAATCTAGAGAAAATAACACGGACATAGGGTTCAGAATTAAGTGAGCTGAGAATGAAGTCAGAAATGGCTATAAGAGCAGCAGAGGTAGAACCAGATGGCCTGAAGGCGAATTGGTCAGCAAATGGACGGTTCAGTTCGTGATTAGTGAGGATGGGATAGATATATAGGCGCACTACAAGTTTTTCTAACAATCTGCATAATACCGGCGTGATGGAAATGGGTCGGTAATCAGCCTCAGTGGCAGGGCAAGGGATCTTAGGGATAGGAGTAATGCAACTAGACCTCCATTGGTCAGGGACAGAGGAGTTTTGCAACGAGAGGTTGAATAAATATGTAATTGGTTCAGCCAAAAGATGGGCCATGTTAGAAAGGAGCCAGAGAGGGATCAAGTCGGGACCAGTGGAGCAACCACGAATGGAGGATAGGACAGTGTAAGTGCCAAGAACCCCAAATTTTGGCGGGCAGGAATCAGACCCCGCAATCGAGCTCCGCATAGTTGGTTGAAGGTATTGGACATCAGTCGAGATATCTCGATAATGTTGGTTAAGAGTTTCTGAGTTAATATGACTAGAAGTAGAATCATTGTTAGATTCACGCCCATTTCTTAGGCGGTTAACCTCAGACCATAGTTTCTTTGTACCCCTACATAATCCGTTGAAGGAGGATACATTGCTCTTCATGATGAAACAGTTGATGCGGTCGGCAATGGCAGCAGCCGCCTCTGAATGGCCACGTCTGAATAGTCGGTTGCGCTTCCGCAGGAGATATTTGAGGAAAGGCGTCATGTACGACGGATCGCGTTCTTTGATAGTGATCTTTTTGATAGGAAAGATACGATCTGTTGCAGTTCGTATGGTTGAGTAGAATTCATCAAAGGATTCTTGAGTGGATTGGCAGCTGTACATGGTGTTCCAGTTGAGATCAGCTAGGTAATTTTGCATCCGAAGCATTCGGTCAGGAGTACGGATACGTATCTCACACACACACGGCGGTCAGTAGGTGGCGGAGCTGCACGATCAAGAGAAGTCATCAGAACGGCTGAGTGACGGGTTTTGACTGAAGATTTAGTAGCGGAGCATTTGCAGTCTAGGCGTTCCGAACAATAAACACGATCGAGCAGAGTTCAAGTCCTTTTTAAGGTCTCCTTATGACTGCCAAAGGCGGTTGACTTCGACCTTACCTTTTAATTGACAACATTTAATTCAAACTGTTACAAATCATGTTTCAAATGGTAGGATATGATCGCCGTCAATACTGAAGCCAGATGAAACCCAGGAAACTACTAATCTTTGTCTAATCAATGTTTCTGAGCGTCTACTTATGTTTTACATGGTAACTCAACGTTTTTTTATCGACGTCAACGGCCTTTTATGCCATAATCTTGTTGAACTGTTGGTACCCAAACATTGCACTTTACTTCGCCACTACCCGTACTCCGGTAGTGCCACTCCCAAGCCTGGATAAAGGAGGAGGGCGACGCTAATCAACTGTGTTTGGACAGAGCGTCGTTTAGCTGTAACAAATACAATTGTTATAATGTAAGCAAGCATGTCAGTAAGTATATAAGTAAGTACTGTAATAAGGATATCAATATATATATAAGTAAATTAGTGAATATGGTAAAATATTACCACGGTGTCGTTAAACTGATTCTGCTACTATGACTTCCATTCCTAATAATGCGATTAACACACCCTCAAAACGCTCTCCAAAACTTTAATATAATTATAATCGTCAACGGCAGTGACGCTTATTACAGAATAAGACCGATGTTACGTCATATGGTCCACGAACAAGTGAACACAAGAACATTTCCAAAGAAAAGAGAACTTTAAAATAATTTATATATAAAAAAATATCTATTCAACATTATATTTATACAATTATCTTTGTTAGAACGTTGTTTAGCTTAGGGCCTATAGTTATATGTACCACCACTCAACACAATGCAAATAAGTGCTGTAGTAAAGTGAAACAGTGAATCAGTAAAGTATTATAGCAAATTAGTAAATAAATTTAGTAAGTAAGTAAGTAAGACTTTTTCGTTACTAGGCGTATGGGTGTTGATAGCGTCATTTAGGAGACTTATAAACGCGTTGACTTCAAACTTCCGCTCAGAACTGTTGAACTGAAGCACTACAGTGGGAGAGGTTCTTTAAATTAGCACCAAACAAGGAGACTCGGGGACACAGGCATAAATTATTTATTATTAAGAAGCCAAAAGGAACATTAGGGCAGGAATTCTTCAGTCAAGAGTCATAGGGGACTCGTGGAATGGTTTGGATGACCGTGCTTATTCTTTGCACACGTCGTTTAAGAGGAAGCTATAAAGAAATTGGGTTATTAAGCGTTCCATGTTAATTTGAAGTGGTTCTAACACAGACTAAACGTCTTCTGAACCACTTAAAACCCTGGTTACGTGCTGCTGTTATGTAATATGCTTCTGCCGCTTTCTTACTGAAACAGACGTGAGTAATCTGCACAGGTTCGTTACAGGCCTAACAATTTTTATTTTGATGGAAGCATGAACGAATGAACGAACAAACGAACGAGTGATTTAATGAACAAATATGATTGTGACCTAATGAACGAATGAATAGGTATAGGATACCTCGAAGAAAGAAGCAGGGTATAAACGTTCGTCCCCATTTTGCAAATAGATTTTTAACCCGTTGGAGGTGAGGTGGGGTATGACACACCCCATAGCTATTCTACGCTGCGTTTTCTAGGGAAAAAGTGGAACCAGCTTGGATTATTTTTGTCTACCTTAGTGAATGTGAAATGCGGACACTTTAGGTCAATTTCAGCTATTTTTGAACGCACATTTTTTTTTATTCTGTTGCAAATTCAAGTGAAATTATAATTTTTCGTATACATATTGATTTTAATGAATTAAAAAAAAGTAACGGCACAGTGTAGAAAAAATTGGTGATAATAGAAGATAGTGCAGATATAAGATATAGGCCTATCCTGTTTTGCATAGATGCAAAATTGTTCCATTATTACTGGTAGTATGTCACGTGTTCGAAAACGTTACATGTTTCAAGGGCCACGAAGATGCCATTGCAGAGGGCCTCTTTTGATTTCGAGCGCCACCGCGCTGGCCACTTCAATTATGATTGAAAAAAGTTATTTGCTCCCGATAATCACCAGTTTAACTGATAATTGGTTACAGAACAATAGTTTAGCTCACAATAAATGTTATGTAGTTGATATTTTGACTTACAAGTAAAAAATATGCATTGGGGTATGTCATACCCCACCTCACCTGAAACGTTCCAATGCTTCACCTCACCTCCAAAGGGTTAAAGTCCATTTCTTAACCTTCTTTACGTCTACGATTCCATTAAAGACTTTATTTACATCAACATTCAAAGAGTCTCGTTTTTTGGTATTGCACCGTTTGAACCAATAGTAAATCTGCCACTGAGGTCGACAGACACAAACTTTGAACGGTATATCCTACATTGCCAAAACGATAGCGCTATAAAAGTATTTACCTTAGGTAATTATGCTAACCTTAGCGATATTAATTTTCCGAGAATCGTGTCGTTGATTAATTAGTCCAGGCCTAATTGTTGATTTCTCAATTATCCCGATTATTTTCAGTCACCCTTTCGATTGAAAAACAATCTCAAGCACTAACGATGATCAACAGAACTTTCAATACTTACCTACTTAGTTAGCACTTAATCCTTCCCGCAGAGGTCTGTTCATCGGACAGTACATCTTCTCCATTCGTCTCTGTCCATTGCCAGTCTCTAAGCCTCGTCCAACGACATACATGTAAATTACAAGCACCTCAAGTCGTCCTTGATTGTTCTCTATATCCTCTTGTGCCGTCCGTTTTCCGATGGTTTTATTCGGTTTAAAAAATTCATACTTAAAGATGCAGACTTTAGCGACATGTTGTGGCTGCCAGAACCTTTGACAGCAACCGTATACCTTAGCTTCGAACAAAATTTGCATCTGTTCATACTTAAATTTTTCTTGTGTCTGTCAAAATGCTGCATTTTTTTTAGTTTGCATTAAATAATTATAATCCTATCGAAACTAGATTAAAAAATTATACGCCGCTGTACAATATATAGATTGACTGACAACGTTTTAGAGGTATCTAATAAAACGAATTTCTTTGACACGATAATTGTCCATTGCCAGGGTTTCATCTCCAAGCATCTCAATAATTATCACCGTTGGAATTATTTGAGGAGATCAATCTTAGCAATAAACAGAAATAACCCGGTGAAAGCGCTTTCTACCTATTCTTCAGGTTCAATTAAATAAGGTAATGTCGACGTCAGTGACCAGATCAGCTATAAGGCGTTGTTAAACAGTGCATACTTCTTCTAAGAAATTCCTTTTATCTTCGCTTGGTTGCACAGGAGAGTATGCGTCTGCGGTGTACTGCATCGAGTGCGATATATTATTGTTTATGTTGGTTATGAAAGCAGAACGGAATGTAAGTGGGGGTGTGACGATCTGCGGTGTAGTATACATTTAAATAGACATTCAGACGTACTCTAACACTCAAGTGGTTGCTAAACTGTTGTTCGAAGCTGTGCTATTTGCAGACTTCCTTTACATTAGCAGTTGGTCGTTTGAGTGGGAAATTGAGAAATGTCAATGCATTACACATTGATGTTTGAAAACTCAGAAGATATTATCGCGTGAGTCTATGAGTGAACAAATTATTTGTATGGTCGTTTAATGGTACAAAAACCAGCTGACACACCGCAACTGATTACAGAAACTGCCTCTGATAGTGAAAATTAAGAAATTTTCTATGTTTTGCATTTGAGATGAATGCTCAAATATACCGTGGCCGAAATAAGTAGATTGGAATAATTAGATTGAAAATCTCCTATGCATTGAGAATGGTTACGAAGAATTGTTTGATATCAATATTTCTTGCGTAGGATAATTGTTGCGGAATATTGTGTAATTTGCACCAAACCATATTTCACAATATATGTGTATCACAGACAATGTCAGTGGTATAAAATTCCATCGTTAAAATGAATATCAGTGAGATTGTGAAGCTTGTTTTGACACCGTTTAATGGTGTGTTTTTACGACGCTGGTATTGTCTCGTTTTCATTGCTTTGTATACATTTCCGAATTGTCGTCTGTGGCCTTTGATGTCATCCGACAACGTTAAGTTAAACAGTTCAATTCTGGAATAATAAGAAAACCTTGTTTATGTCAACTGTCATAATTATCGTGGTTTAAAATAAGATTGACGTCAGCAGCCATGGTTGCCATAAGGATATTGTTTAACACTTATAAAGCGAAGAACAGCGAGTCTTCTTAAACACCTTCACAACTTAAACAACCTTTGCCATATATTTTTTCGTAAAGATTTTGCCTCATTATAATATTAACGGGAAATGTTCTCAGCATTATTATATAAGTTCCGCCACTGCTCGTACACTGGCAGTGCCAGTCTCAAGCCTGGTAAATAAGAAGGCGACGCTTATCATCTTTGTTATGGCTCAGTGTTGTTAAACATCAACTAGCATTATTATATTTATACGTCAAGTTAATTGTCATCATTATACTCAAGCTGTATCCGTATCATTATCACTATCACAGGAAACATTATTGGATCGCACCAGCTTAGAATAATATTAAACCATATTATGGCTTTTAAAAGGCACATTTATTAAACCATGATAATTATGATATTATCAATATTTTATATCACATATTTACATGTGGATTTCAAATTAACTTTATCTACAGCGCCGTTGTGTTGGCGAACAAAGCGACAATCGATGGCCAACAAAACCCTCATTAATTACTTGCCACTTAGTACCCAGTCCTTCTCTGTCTTTGCAATTGGCAACGCATCTTCTCCATTCGTCTCTGTCCATCGCGAGTCTTTCAATCTCGTCCCACGACATCTCCAAGCATATCAAGTCATCTCTTATGGTCTCCAGTCAGTTCTTCCGTGGTCTTCCCTCTTCCTTTTTCCATAATGGATCCAGCACATCACTTGGTTTGGCTCTTCTACCCTTGTCCCTACGAACCACATATCGAACCCATTTTCATCTTTCTAATAGTGTTGTCTATATCCTTCTCTCTCGTCCGCTTTCTTGTGGTTTTATTCGGTTGTAAATAATTCAGAAGGTAAAAATGAAATCTTTAGCGACATCTTGTGGCTACCAGGGCCATTGACACAACCGAACAAATTAACTTTATTTTACATATTTCTTACATTTAAGATTTTATAATATTATGTCTACCAATTGTTGCATAATTGTATTCAATTTGTATCATATATCATTTTATAAAAATTGACCTGAGTTAAATTAATTCAACCAGTTAACGCAGCAGCTCAATATAAAGAAATAAAACTATTGACACCGTTTTAAATGTGTCCAGTAAAACGTATTGCTTTATCACGCTTTAAAGACATCTTTTAGGCCACCAGAGCGGTTGACTTCGACCTTACCTTTAAATCGACAAAATATGACTTCATAGATAGCTTCTGTTTATCAAAGCTGCCATAGCAAAGATGTTATTATGGTCGCCCTCCTCTTTATCGAGGACTCTGACAGGCGCTATCCGAGTATGAAGTAGTTGCCTTGATTCAATGTGTATCATCTACTGAAGTCGCTTTCTTGCACTGATTGAAAAATATAAAGTATTCAAATAAGAGAACTTTACAGAGAGGTAAGAAATACATTGAAATGTCGCCAATATGGACTGATGGAGAAAAAAGTGTAATTGTAATTGTAAATGCTACACAAGTGTAATTGCAGTGAAGTCTCAAGAAGCGAAATTTTCCGTTGCCTTAAAGTTAAATCTGTGTAAAACTGGATGTAAGTAAGCAAGATCAGTCAGCATAGTTCGTAATGTTTCGACACCTGTTTTAAGAATGCATATACCATATTATAAGTAAAATCAACCAACTACTTTTACTCAACTCCGCCACTGTTCGCTTTCTGTCAGTGCCAGTCCCAAGCCTGGATAAAGGAGGAGGGCGACGCTAATGGTCTTTGTTACCACACAGCTAGTCGTTAAACAGAAAAACCACCACCACCACCTACTTTTACTCGCGTGGTTTCATAATGCATGATTTAAGCATGGATAATAAATAATTTGCAGCCTAAGCTCAAAAAGTTAGATTAACCAAATAAAGATTGGGCCATGTGAATATAGACAGTAGGTTGTACAATCTTAAAATACTTTCAATTGGTTATGTGCCATGGGCAATGTTCGGAAACCATTCCACACCTTTTCCAGAAATAATATACTGCACTCTCTTCGTGTAATTCCGTCAGATTGTTTGAAATATTATATTATAGTGCATGGTAAAAATGCACCAAAAATGTAGGGTAAGGTCGACGTTAGCAGTCACAAGATGTCGTTAAACACTGCGTATTGAGACCCTCTAATTACACACCCTTAAAACGGTTTGGACAGTTGCTATTTAAATCGTTTTCAAAAAGTCGGTCAGGCATTAGATGTTGTTGAAACTACTACTAACTCCACAATACGCTACTGCCTTACTCTGATCGTGCCAGTCCAAAGCATGGGCAAAAGCAGGAGGACGACACTAGTAATCTTTGTTATAATAGCGTCGTTAAACAGAAACTGTAGACATGCTGTGTCACAAGAATGATGATTAGCGTCACCCTCCTCATAATCATAGCTTCGAACTGGACCTCCTCTACGGGGCAGTGAATGTAGTTATGACACACACAGCGTCTTTTTCTGCTGGTGACGAACTCAGTTGATCGTAGCTGGGACAACTTTGGTCTCTCTGGTAAGCTGACTAGGATCCTCACTTGGAATGTCTGTGCAATATCTCTGACTTGAGACAGCTCTCGTGAATAAGCTGGTGCCCTGCGCTTAGGGCTTTAGCAATTACTTTAGTTTAGAGCAACTCAATAGAAATTGTGTGTTTACGGTTATGATTCAAACCCTTCTAGAAGAGGTCGTCCATCCACGCATTCCTCCAAAGACGAGACCAGCAGGGCGCCCTCGCCACGATACGGGCACACCATCGGACCTTTCCTGTGACGCTTAACCTTTCATACAGCGCGAACAAGAGGAACGACACAGCCGATTCAATTTTCAACAGTTTAACGACGTATTATGGCTTCAATGCTTCTTTCTCCAAGCTTGGGACTGGCACTACTATAACTTTCTTATCAGTTTTTTCATTTCTCTCGTCATCGACACATACACAGCACAGGCTTCCTTCAATATAAGCGACAGTGCGATTGACGATTTTAAATTATAACAAGGTTTGAAAGCGTTTCAAGGGTGTGTAGTAATAGGGTCGCATTAATGCATTGTTTAACGACATCTTATGGCTGTTGTCGTCGACCTTACCTTACTTTTTGCGTGTATTTTAACAATGCATAGCAGCATATTCCAAGCAATTCGAGGGTATTAGATGAAGAGTGTGTAGTATACAATTTCTGAAAAATATGTGGGATGTTTACCGAACATTGGACAAAAAACCTCCGATTCAGCGTCCGCGCTGTAGTCGGGAGCGCCTCTGAATGGGAATCTGGTAGGGGCGCTATAACAAGTGTTCAAATACAATACAATACAATACAATGTCTCATAGACCATCGGGTTGCATGTAGCTTAAGATTGTACAATCTGCTGTTCAACTTCACACAACAAAGTAATAATCTGGTCATATTGTTACGGGTTCCTCCTAGCTACAACAAAGCTGAAGACTCGAATCTAGTTTTCAAGGTATAATTCTCGACAAAAACAATAAATCAAAACGATACATTACCCAACCGTTGAACGACGGTGGAAGAAAGGTTCGTTTTCAATACGAAGAACGACCAACTAACAAGAAGTCTGTAACTCAGCAACGGGCTGACGAACATCAGAAACGGAAGCACCGTAAGAAGACTTGAAAATGGCACAAGTCACGAACTAACTTGACTACCATGCAACCCAGAGAAATCTCAGACAACCCGACTAGCGCGAAGGCTGAGTATCGGAGATTCTCTAACCGCCCCTTTTCGTACCTCCTTATATAGCCTACTCCCCTCGGCTAAGAAACTACTCAAGGGTAACGAATGCCCATCCCAGGACCGGTTAGGACTCAGACATGAGACCCTAACATACCCCCGGACCACAAACAAGGCAGAAACCAGAAGGGTTTCTGACTTAACTAACATGCAAACCATGCACATTAAAAGAAATATCACAATCAAAATATAAACGAAATACACAATAAATTCACTATATACAACAAAACATTTACTCTATACAGCTTACGACGTTCACTCACGTCGCCCCTAAGCATGATTACTAACATCTGAGAAATATCCGAGCCATGTAATCGGATAATACTTAACCATCAAAACTTAAACGTAGCGACAATTTATAAAGTCATCTCGCTAACGAAACAATAAAACATTTCATATTAAGTGTATGGCAAAGTTCCAAAACACTCTTCACCAAATTCTAAAGCTATCGGCCTATCAATCACCAAAACAAAACTACACACCAAGTCTGAGAAGAACTTCAGACGACTCAAAACACATCGTTGCAGTCCACAACCAAACTTCCGAAGACTGTACACCAACTGTACAGAAACAAGGTAAACCTCGACAGCACGAAGAACGACGAGTAGGCCAACCAAAGCCCCCTCGACATCCGTTTCTACCAACGGAAGCAACGCCGTGCAACTCATGACCCAAGTGTCACGAGCTGACAACACCAAAACGGTCACAACCATCCAAAGAAAGACGAAGGCGCTCAGTCCCTTGGATCCTCGTCTCGTCACTCGTCTGCGTCCCGAACACTCCCTGAAGACCAGACGTTCCATCCTCGCGAACACAGTCTGCAAATAAACTTGAGCACACAAATAAGTCTCAAGACAACCAATGCCAACAATCTCCATAGAAATTCCTGTCAAATCTGAAGACATATAACAAGTATCTTGACCATCATTCATCAGACACTTCTTCAAGAAATCTACATCTTCAAAAACATCTGGTAAAATTTCATTCCTTTCCAGAAACATGTCATCACACTCATGTATAACATTGTCCCTCTTCAAAGAACTCTCAAAAATGTCGTCATGCATACATTCTTCTTGCAAGAACATATGACAACCAAACATGTCCATGCTCTCGTGCAACAACTGACCCATCTGCGTACAGGGCATAATCGTGACAACTTGCGTGAACACATCATTCAAGCCATTAGTCATCTGACCATAATGTTGCAACAACACAACCGTACGCACAAGAATCACTCTTTCACCACAGTCAACATTCATGTACATTACTGCTACATTCGAAGAAGACTCATTAGAAAATTTCGTATGTGAAATATTATCACACACAACAGTTGTCATCACCGAATCCATCGACAACAGTGCTTTACAATCATTCACCATTTGTGAATCACCCAGACACATTTCCGAGACAACATTCATGTCCAATTTAGAAAAATCCCGTGAATTTCTATCCTCCCTCAACAACAACAACTCTTGCGCCTCAACCGCAAAATTTCCAAGACATACATCCATATCCACTTCTAGATTTAAGCATTCACTTGCATTCATACTCTCAATGGTAGATTCAACACTCGCACAAACCTCAGCTACCCTTAACTGTGCGTTTATGTCACTCGCATCAATTACATCAGCGACAAAATCAGGCAATGAAACTTCCTGAACTTCGTTCTCCTCATCCGATTGAATAACCGGCAAATTAATCAAAGGCGCTAGAGCTTTTGTAGCTCCCTTGCCAAGCCTTTGACAAACATCACAAGTGCGACAGTACTCTCTCACGTACTTGAAAATACCAGGCCAATAAAAATGCCTCAACACTCTATCAAGAGTTTTCTGCGTACCTAAATGTCCACTCGAAGGAACATCATGCGCTACATGAATTATCTTAGGCCGTAAAGAAATTGGAACGATTACTTGCGTTCGACCAAAACCTTCAGGCTCCAAGACATTTCTCCAGACCCGAATCAAAACTCCATCACGAACTTCGTAAAAAGAGCGTTCACTTCTGTCCGGTGACCGTGCTAGATCAAAAAGACAATTGAAAGATTCGTCACTGCGTTGCAATTCAATTAATCTTTCCCGTGTACAAAATTCCAAACCTTCAACATGACTGTCAACATCTTCAGTAAACAAATCATTTAAATTCAAGTCAACAGAATCAATTACATCAGAACTCTTAATTATAGGAGCGTCAACGTTTGCAGCGTCCTGTCTATCTACGCTTGACTGCATCGTCGTCCCTAATTTACTCTGAGCCCTAGTAACAACTGCTACATCTATCGGTTCCTTTTGCATTAAGTCATTTCCGATGAGCATATTAATTCCTTTTGGTAATTTGTCCACCAACCCACAAAGAACAGTTCCAGAAACCCACTCACTTTCTAATTGAATTTCAACTAACGGGACATTAACTGGTTCACCAACAATTCCCTGAATCAATCTATCGTCTCCCGTTAAGACATAATCACTAGGATTAAGCCCATCCCTACTGACTATCGACTGTAATGCACCCGAGTCTCTCAGTAGCACCACATGACGCTGCGAACCCTGTCGTCCGTACACAAGCCCATCCTTAACAAACGGTCTATACTGCTGATTTATCGTTGGATTGCCCGACTGCACATCTACTAATCCAATGTTATTATCTGAATAATTTGTGTTCGCACAGGCCAAATTTCTTGCTTTTAGCTTTTCACAATTTGTAATGCTGTGCGATCTTGCATGACAGTATGCACAAGTTACAGGAGTGCCAAACGCACCTGTATAATTCCTTGCTGTATTCTTAGGGCTACCCCAAGAATTTTGACCTCCGCTTCGTTTCACATTAGCAGTGTCATTTGCCCATCCCTTTTCAAATTTCACTGGAGCTACATTAGCTTTCCTGAAAGGTTTGTACAGCAAATCATATTCATCAGCCATACGTGCTGCTTCAGAAAGTGTCGTTACTTTGCGTTCGATTATCCAACGATGTAAATCCCCAGGCAGACAATTCACAAACTGTTCCAATTTGAAAATTTCCAAAGCCTTATCTAAATCAGACAATGCACCTTCACCTTCCAGCCAACTCTTAAATGGAATATTCAAACGATACGCAAAATTTGAATAAGTTTCAAGATTCCCTTTCTGCAATTCTCGAAACCTTTTCCTATAGAACTCTGGCACTCTTGAATACGCCGTAAGCAAAGACTTTTTCACAACATCATAGTCCTTACATTGTTCCAATGAGAGCTCTCCGAAAATTTGTAACGCCTTCCCCGTTAACTTCGTATGAATTAACGACGACCATTTATCTTTTGGAAATTGATGAAGCTCCATGGCTTTTTCAAACGATTGTAAATAATGCTCCAAATTTGTGTCGTCAAACCGAGGTACAAATTTTACTGCCGATGCAATATTAAATTTCGACGTATGCCCCGTTCTTTCTGCATTTTCCTCATTCAAACCTTGTGCTCCGTCCTCGAAGTAACCTCCTGTTAATCTTTCAAAGGAACCTCCTAATTCCTTCATTTGCAATTGATGCTGTCTCTGTTTTTCTTTCTCTGCCAATTCCATTTGTAACTTTCTCTCATCTGCTTCTATCTGCATCCTTTTAGCCTCATTTTCCATAGACAACTTTGTTGTCGTTGTTTCGTTATCTACCCTCAACTTCCTTTCTAAAATGTCTGCCTCCACTCGTAACTTCCTTTCTGTTGCTTCTGCCTCTTCTTTCTTAACCTGTGCTTCTTAGCTTCAAATTCTTTCTCAAGTCTTCGTGACTCCAATTCTGCTTGTTCCATCTTAAACTTAGCTTCTATTTGTGCCTGTTCCTTCTTAGCATCCGCTTCCATCTGTGTTTGTATTTTGAATTTCTCCAGCTCAAACTGTCTTTCCGCTTCTCGGTCTTCTTTTTGCTGTATACGTGCAATTTCGGCCAATTTCAATTGTAAACTTTCCGCCTTAACCTCAGACTCTTTTGCTTTTGGCGAAGAATAGGGCGACGAAACCAATTTCAACAATGCTTTTTGCATTTGCAATTTCGTAAGACCTTTCACGTCTTGCCCCAATTTCTCCAATTCCGTACGTAATTCATCTTGTTTCAATTCAAAAATGTCCTCCGCTTTTAACATTTTTGCCACCTCCGGTGTCTCCATTTTCTAAATTTCGAAATTTCCTCCGTCAGACAAAACTCGTCAGACACGCCCCTTAATTTCAAAATTTTCCTCTACGACTCAAAGACACCTTAAATGTTGTCTACTAACAAATGAAAATTTCAAACGTACGAGAAAAAAAAAAGATCCCGGCTAGAGCTCCCATATGTTACGGGTTCCTCCTAGCTACAACAAAGCTGAAGACTCGAATCTAGTTTTCAAGGTATAATTCTCGACAAAAACAATAAATCAAAACGATACATTACCCAACCGTTGAACGACGGTGGAAGAAAGGTTCGTTTTCAATACGAAGAACGACCAACTAACAAGAAGTCTGTAACTCAGCAACGGGCTGACGAACATCAGAAACGGAAGCACCGTAAGAAGACTTGAAAATGGCACAAGTCACGAACTAACTTGACTACCATGCAACCCAGAGAAATCTCAGACAACCCGACTAGCGCGAAGGCTGAGTATCGGAGATTCTCTAACCGCCCCTTTTCGTACCTCCTTATATAGCCTACTCCCCTCGGCTAAGAAACTACTCAAGGGTAACGAATGCCCATCCCAGGACCGGTTAGGACTCAGACATGAGACCCTAACAATATGTACTTATTTGGGAGTTATATCCGTGTTTACAACGGAGAAGGAGAAAACATTTAAGGTAGATGCAGTAGAGAGTGACATGGGGAATTTCCCCGCGGGGAACCCGCGGTAACCGCGGTAAATCCCGCGGTAATGGGGACAACAATTGCGGTAATACCGCGGTAATGGGGACAACAATTGCGGTAATATCGCGGTAATGGGGTTTACTCTCGCGGTAATACCGCGGTAATGGGGAATGAGCCGGCAATAAACCCGGGTGATGTTAAGAACTTGAGAACTGATAAGGAGATTTTATTAGTTCCTGAAGCCTACTAGTCAGAAATAGTCAGGACTTGATTAATGCAAACTGTCCATAAGATAATAACAGACTAATGTAGTCAGCAATACAAATAGTTTTGTAAGCTAAAAAAGTTTTATTATTTACATTTGAATTTGTGTAAACTTTTGCGGGGAATGTGACGTCGTCCTGCGGGGATGGGGTGGGGATGGGGAGAAAATCTGCGGGGATTGGGCGGGGATGCGGACAAACCATGCGGGGATGGGGTGGGGATGGGGACGACATACTTGTTGCGGGGGCGGGGATGGGACGAGATTGTCTCCCCGCGTCACTCTCTAAGATGCAGCCGATTGAAGGTGGGAAGCTAGTTTAACGACGATATTATGTTGGTGACCACCATAACCTGGTTAAAACAATTTTAAGGGTGTCTAAAAAGAGCACTCAAGACCTCTGTTTTTTGTTGATTACAAGGCCATCGACGCAAAGTCCTGTGCTTGTTTACTGTTTAACGACCACTGTGTGTTAACAAAGATCGTCCTCCTCCTTTATCCGGGCATGGGACTGGCACGACAGGAACGTACTATCAAGTGCTGTGGTCCGCAAGCTGGTGCGCTTTGGCTTCCTACCCAAATCTTTCCCTACTTTTGAGGAACTCTGTCAAAAAGCCGACCAAGACCTTTTTAGAAATATCTTAAATAATCCTGGACATATCCTTCATTACCTACTACCCCCTGTCCTATATACTGGTCACGATCTGCGCCCACGCTCACATAACCGTGTTCTTTCTAGATTTGATTCCCTCACCAGGCGCGGTTTCCTGGCTAGGATGTTGTACAGCTAGGCCATAGTATTTTTATTTTACTATTTACTAACTTTTCCGCTACTATTTGATAACTTTGTATAACTTTGTATGTACAGCGCGTTTGCCAGCGTTTAATAAAGAACACACTTACTTACTTACTTTTAGCGGAGTTAATCCACAGTTTAACGGCAGCTTATGACAACATTAGGCCGTTGCCGACGACAGAGATTATTTTTGGCATATTACAGCGCCATAACATATGAATAAAATAGACCAAAAAAATAGCGGAAGGCTTTTGGTGTGAGCGCCGTCTTAGACACCTTTAAAACGTTATAAGCTAATGCTATATTTAAACGAGAAACGGTCGTATAAGGGAATTTTGACCATTATTAATCCAGTATTTAACGACATCCTTCAGCTACAAGGCTGTTGACGTCTTTAAGTTTTTGATGTATTTCAGTTCATTTTATTGTAATGTTCTCATAAGTTTTCTTTCTCTTTTCTCGTCTTTGATTCCGTTTCTGATAGGATGTTGACGTATTTAAAGTTTCTGACGGATTAAGTTCATTTTCGTATACTATCTGTCATCAGTTTGCTTTCTCTCTTCTTGGCTTGGATTCCATTTCTGACAGGATGCTGTGATTTGACAGGTGATTGTTGTCGATCTCTTATTCATATAAATCATTATATACTGTTTTCTCGTCAATCTTATTAACAATATTTTATAGAATATCACATTGATCTATCTAAATTACCATCAAACTATCAATATTACACTTACAGGAGATGCTCAATATTCATTATCCATCAGTCATAGTACATACAGATTCAATTATAAATTTCAACATGACAATGAAAGTATCAATATTATTCAATATTGGTTTGGAATTTTGAACGCTTCTCAAATTGATGACAATTATATACCTGGACGATGACAGACCATTCTAAGAAACGAATGGAGACCAATTATTGACCTGACGTATACATTTGGTCAAAATAATATATGAATAAAATAGAGCAAAAAAAACATCTGGAAGACTTTTGGTTGTGAGCGCCGTCTTACACACCTTTAAAACGTTATCATCTAATGCTATAATTATTTCAACGGGAATTTTGACCGTTTCTCGTTGAAAATAATTATGCATTAAACTGTATTACTAATTATATATATTCGGAAAATAAAGTACTGCGTTTGTTGCGCAAGTTATGCTTCAGAAGTTGATTCAAGTGATTTATCAATTTATCCGTCGATAATCGCCATCATGATTGAATCTGTCATCATACTGGATATATTAGTGACTATACCTAGTAGTAGTTTTCAGTGGCTAAAGACATTTTATGGCTGTCAGGACCGCTAACGTCTTACTCCTCTTTTCTCTTGGCCTGGAACTGGCACTTCCTGGTCCCTGTTGGCACTACGGTTCGTCGAGGAGTTAATGACCACCTCTTCCAACAATTGCTTTGGAATTGTGTTCTTACTACATTTTTTTAGGTTCCGAAGAACCAGGGCACATTTAGAGAAGGAGTCCCAACAACTTTTGCCAATTGGAAGGAATCTATCACTACCCTGCCTGTGGTAGTGCTAGTCCCAAGCCAGGAGAAAGGAGGGCGATGCTAATTACCTTTGTTATGACAAAGCCTCGTTTAACAACAACTAGCCAGCCAACCCAGTATTGTTTAAAGTTAAGATGGAAGTCTATGACGTTATGCAATCCTAACCTCTAGACATATCCCAGACTACTCTGTCTGGTCTAGTCAATTCAAAGCAGTAGGTTTCCCCAGTTCGCTTCTGCCTCTGCTTCTAAGGTGACCCTTACTACTGCCGTCTGCATGTTGTTTATATTCTACGTAATCTTTTAACTTTTTTTGGCTTAAGGCTTTATTCCTCACTTTATTTCTGTTATAGATTACTTCGGTGCATTTGTTAGGCCTACTCCAGAAGGAAATATCCGAAAAACTCTGTGTTTCTTATTCGCATAAGTTATATCTGGGATTATTATTACAGAAGGGATTCGAAACGGACGCAAATTGGGTCATTGCCCTAGATTATGTCTGTGACTCTGATTTTACTATCCTGGACCTTTGCAGGTCAGATCAGTTTTAGTCTCGTTTCTTTTCTGGACGATTGTCGTTACGAAACGAAAGCGACTTAATTCAATACAAATAATTTGCAACGTATGTATCTTGTAAATTACTAAAACAAAGTTGAGAATGATTTATTTGGCTTTGTTTGCGTTTGCTCCGTCGAGAGTATTTACCTGCTGAGTGCCCGGATGACAGTGTAATCTAAAAATAGATGGTCACATACATCGCCCGCGATGTTTCAGAAAAAGACGATCTCTGATTGGCTGACATATTGCCGCTGCGTATCCCGTCAGTAATAATAGTCCCAGGTTATATTATCAGGAAACGTAGCACGGTTTCTGGAACCTTACCGTTTCCATTGATAGAATTCATCGTTGGTCAGTCAGTGGCCGAAACGGAGCCTTTCTTCCTTTCAACGGTTGCAATCATTGAACTTGAACGATAGAGCAACTTGTGGCTAATCTTGCTGATATGACACCCTTTGTTTGAATTTTCCAGTCTTTCCTGATGTATAATTTCACTAAAAGCAACAGAACCGCTTGTCGTCTCTTACTTATGGGGAGGATATTTCACTTAAAACAGGTGTGTTACTATAATAATTTTGTACGGTTCCCGTTCTTAAAGCACTGCTTATTCTGAATACAATTATATGGTCCGGAAACAAAAGGCTGTTGACGTCGACTGAATTTACTTTGAAAAGTTCTCACCGTTCCTATGGAATAATACAGCTCTTACATAATTTGAGTAAACGCAACTCCGAAAGACATGGGATGATAAGCAGTGTTTTAACCCTATGACGCACACCTTCCTGGCCAACACAGAAGAAAAAGAAACAAAAGTATACACAGACTGCGCTGGGTAGATAACATAAACGAGAACAAAGCATACGACTCTAATTCGAGGCAAGTAATACATAGAAGAGTCGCCAATGTAAACTGATAGAATGATTAGCGTAAGTGTAATTTTAAATGTTATGTTAATGTAGGCCTAAGTGGAGGAAAATAAAAAAAGTAATATATATTTTGTCTTCAAGAAAAGTATAGCCTACTGTGTGTAATCGAACTAAAAAAGAACAGACAGCATAGTTAGAATATATTTAGACACATCTGTTAAGAATAAATATTTCTTAAATAACCAAAATAAATCTGGCGTTTCTACCTATAGCCTATCGATTTGTCTGTTGTAAGCACAGATATTAAGTATTTAAGATTCGCGCAATTGTTCAATTAATCAGGTTACAATTGCGTTCTAATCCTAGATGCATTCAAGTCCATGGTCTATGAGACATTTGCAATGTACTGGAAACCATTCCACACCTTTTTCAGAAATAATATACTGCACATTCTACGTGTAAATCCGTCGGATTGTTTAAGCTATACTGCACTGCACTGTAAAATGCACGAAAAATATAAGGTTATGTCGACATCAACAGTCATTAGATGTCGATAACACTGCATAATGCGAACCTCTGTAGGGCCTACTTTAAAAACCAGACAAAAAAAAATTAATATGGGCAACTTTTGGGATCAAAAATCTCTATAAGCTGCACGAACTAGAAGTTTATTTATATTCTCTTCTGTACACAGTACACACCCTCAAAACGTTTTAAGCGCTGATATATATAAACTTCAACCGCAGCGACGCTTATAATTTCTTTCTGACAATGCCAGTCCCAAGCCTGGATAAAAGGAGGGCGACGCTAATGGTCTTTGTTACCCACAGCTAGTCGTTAAACAGAAAAAACCCCGCTTATAATTTTTTTGTCGTCAAAGGCCTCTGATGTCATAAGGCGACGTTAAACGTTGGATTAAATAAAAAAGCTTATAATTATTGGATATGTTAAGTCCATTTTTAAAAGTCAAAGGACACGGCAGCTATAAGATGTCGCTCAACAATGAAAACTAGGCCTACTACCAACTCTGCTATATGCCCCTGCCTGTATACTCTGGCAGTGCCAGTCCAACTCATGGGTAAAGAAGGAGAGCGACGCTAATCATCTTTGTCGTAGCGTCGTTAAACAGAAACTAGCCAGATGCTATGACATAGGTTAACAGACATTTCTTTGGCTGCCACAGTTTGCGCCAGTAGGCCACTTTGTTGAACCAGACAAACGACGCTTCCTCGATGACGTATTTCTCGTCGACGTCACTTCCTGGCTGACAGTAGATCAGCTGACAGACGCCATCTTTCGGTCGGTGGTTGAACGACCGACAGTTGAAGTCTAGTAGGCAGACGAGGCCACACTCAACCTTCGACGAACTGAGAGATGACGAGTCGATGCAGACACTGATGCGAAGACCGTGCGACGCCGTCCAGACACTACCTGCAGTCAAAAAGTATACGATGATTGGGGGTATAATATCAAAAGGTAGAGGACAGATTTACCATAGGAAAAAACGAAACCACGAGATGCTAAACACCTTTATGACAGATTTACCCGACGTTATATATAATTCAATGGCGCTAAGACGGATGAATTAACCACCATCCACTTAGGGACGCATCTCGGCCTTATCAGCCAAGCACTGAAATGAAAAATGTAGTAGTAGTGGTAGTAGTAGTAGTAGTAGTAGTAGTAACAGTAGTAGTAGTAGTGGTAGTGGTAGTGGTAGTGGTAGTGTTGTAGTGGTAGTGGTAGTGGTAGTGGTAGTGGTAGTGGTAGTGGTGAGTTGGTATTGGTAGTGGTGGACGACCGCCTTCACATGAAATTGGTAGTGGTAGTAGTAGTAGTGATGATAGTAGTAGTAGTAGTGATAGTAATGGCAACATTAGTAGTAGTAGTAGTAGTAGTAGTAGTTGTTGTTGTTGTTGTTGTTGCGGCATTCATGCATTACGTGCTTGTTAGGAAGTAGTAGTATTGCTGCTACTACTGCAATCAGATTAATAATAATTTAACTTAACATCTTGTAATTTAGAGAGCTTACCTCAGACACCTTTAAATGTAATCATCGAATGCCATGTAGGCAACGGACACTGTCATATTAAATTTTAAGCGTATAAATTTAGATGTGTCAATGGGCTATAATTATAGGCATCGGTAATTGTACTCGATTGGTTTACTTTAAACTTACTCGTGCTGTGGCAGTGCCAGTCCCAAGAGTAAAAAACCTGGAGGGTGACCCTAAAGATCTTTGTTATGACACAGTATCGTTAAACTGAAACCGCTACTACTGGTTTACTTCCTGCATTTATTAAAACGCTTTACTCTAGACACCTGTAAAATGTTCTCAATCATGCTATATACATTGTAGGCGTAGGACGCTGTGGTCGATTAGTTTCTTTACCGCGATTAACAAGCACTATTACTTAGACACTTTCCAAGTGTACCAATCAATGCTATGTAGCCATTGGTCTTTGTCAATGAAACTCCGCCACTGATCACACTCTGTCAGTGCCAGTCCCAAGCCTGGATAAAGGAGGAGAGCGACGCCAATGATCTTTGCTATCACACAGTGTGGTTAAACTGAAACTGCAATCGATTATAGGTAGAGGTAGTGTCGGTCTTAATTAAGAAAGGAGGAGGGCGACGCTAATCATCTTTGCTGTGACCCAGCGTCGTTAGACAGCAAGTGACACGCTAGCAATAGGTTCGAACAATGGTGTCGCAAACGACAAAATAAGGAATATAGCAGAGTCTCGTCGCTTGTGACTGTATTATTCTGCAGGTACATTGAGGAAGTCGTTCACATACTGTTGAGTTTTGATGCCTCGTGCATAAGACACCGTTGCGATAGAAGTCATTAATAAAAAGTAATTATAATTATACCTGTTATTGTAATTAAACATTCATGTAGCGCCACACCAAGTGCAAAACTAACCAGAGATGATCTCTGCGCTGTATTGTGCTCAATGTAATTAAGAACTAGTGGCCATTGAGGTTCTTTTCGATGGCCATTAAATTACATTAAATCCATCCACGAAACCACTCTGTCATAACAGTGATGATTATCGTCGCCCTCCTCCTTTCTCCGATCTTGGGACTGACACTACATTATTTAGAGTAGTGGGGAAGTTTCAGTAGACTTTAGGCACAGTTTTCAACTATATTCCGTAGATATTAAGCACAGTTTCCAACTGTATAACGTAGATATTGGATCTGGACATCTTATGAAAACAAAGACCGTTGACGTCGACATAAATTAGGTTGAAAAGTTCCATCGTTCGTATGGCTTCATTCCTCCTTAATAGTCAATAATTATGGGTGAACGTCGGTTGATAACATTTTAAAAGTGTCTAATCTACAGTCTGCTCAGTGTTTAGCGACATCTTTAGGCAAAAAAGGCTGTTGACTTCAACAGAAAGTAAATTTGTGCAGTTCTCATTGTACGAAGATATTTTATATTTTAAATGAGTCAGGATGGAAAGATTCTGATTTTTACGGGATCTTATGGCAACAAAGGCCATTGACGTCGGTACAGCTGAAAGAAATTGTCACATAGGAGTTTCAGTAACCACTATGTTATACATATAACTTCAGTCGAGGCAAAAGAAACGTATTATAATACATGCATTATAATAACGCAATAATGAATACAATAAAGTAAAAATTGTAGAGTAAAAGACTAATTGATCTCTGCAGATTTGACTTAGATATAAAGCTATTCACAGCAACAAACTTAAAAAATCAATTTAAAATAATTCACTAGCCTTTGCACTTCATTCGAAAGGCATTAACAGAAGTTTCACCTTTATAATAATTAACATTTATTTCTTAATAATAAGATCTTCTTTTTACATTAAAGTTAAGCTACTGCTAAAACCAACAGACCCAAATAACCGAAACATAGAGGCGGCAGCGGTTTATATAGAATTGATGGTCAACGTTTTAAAGGTGTGTAAATGAGTATTTGCAGTAAACATCATTTAACGGCTTATTATTGGAAAGAAAACTGTTGACGTCTAGAAACGTTTCCCAATATTTATGCCTTGGATATGCCGTAGGCCTAACTTAGATATTTTTAGATAAGGTACAGGAAGTTCTGCTGTGTTAATATTGTCTGAATGCCGTTGATCAATTGTTGGCGGTAACATTAATCTCGGAGTCTATTCTGTAGGATCGTCTGGTTAGGTTACTGCATCAGGGAATGTCGCAATTTGCAGCGATAGAGTTGTTTATTGAGCACGCAGTGACCGAAACGGAACCTGGAGATAGCTACTTACTTTCGACGGTTGCCTTCCTTGAATATTTGACCGATATGACGCTCTGGTGTTTCAATATTCCCACAGGCATGCTACCTGACATTTTCGGAGAAAGTGATCACTATGAATAGTTTGCGCTTCGTCGTAGGTCTACTACGAGTTCATTTACATTTCTACAGCAGTGCGATTATTCAATTCATTCAATTCTTTTAAATTGACCCCAAAAAAAACAAGAAAAAATACATTTAAACAAATCAGTAAAGAAAAAGCATTTTCTCCAAACAAAAATATAGGTAAATACAGAACTTATATAGCAAATTATCGGGGAACAAAAGGCCACCTGAAGGGCGGGGCCCCGCAAAGTGGGGGCCAAAATTTAATGTAAGGCTGGATAGATAATTAAGATGTACTAGTGTAAGGACTGTGAGCAGAGGATCACGGGATCATGTGGCAATATTTAGTATGTGTGTACGAGTAAGTCTTTTGAAGTAAGATAGATTAGTAACACCTTGAATATCCCTAGGTAAGTTGTTCCAAGTCAGAGGACCCTGGTACTGCATTGTGAATTTACGGGTGTTGGTTCTAGCATGTGTAGACATATAAGTTCGATTACTTCTAGTAGCTATAGATTTCGTGACAGGAGAAAAAAAGGATAGAAAAGCAGCAGGTAGGAGATTGTTGTCATACTGGTACATAAATTCACATGTTTGCACGTATCTAATTTGGTCAATATTTAAAATCTTAAGATCATAGAAAAGTGGTTTGGTGTGAGAATTGAATGGGGATTTGGTTATGATTCGTATGGCTTTTTTGCAATAGTTTTAATTTAGTTAGATGAGCTGGGTAAGTAGAGGACCAGATGAAATTACAATACGTTAGGTAAGGTTGAATTAGAGCAAAGTATAGGTTCTTCAAAACTAAGGGGGGGAGTAAGTGGGAAATTCTTCTTATTATACCAATATTTTTCATAATTTTTTCGATATTTCATGGGTATGTACATTCCATTTCAAGTGCTGATCGACAAAGACACCAAGAAATTTAGTAGAATCAACTTGAGGAATTATCATATCGTCAATTATGAGTTTATTTTCAGAGAGCGGGATAATCTTTTTACTGGATCTAAATATAATGTAGTTGGTTTTAGTGAGATTTAGGGTGAGTTTTTTGGGCCCCTTGAACCATTCACTTGCAAGAGCCAGTTCCTTATTAGCCAGACTGATCAACTGTTCATAAGAGGTGTGAGATAAGAATGCATTGGAGTCATCTGCAAATAGGATATAACGAAGTAGAGTAGAGGAGTTGGGAAGATCATTGATGTAGATTAAGAATGGGAAGTGGCCCCAGAATGTTTCCCCTGAGGAACACCGTATAGGATTAGATTCAGAGTAGATAAGGAGCCGTTACATAAGACCTGTTGAGAGCGATTGGTCAGGTAGCTTTTGAACCATTTTAGAGCAACGTCTCTAATACCGTAGTGCTCTAATTTACCCAAAAATTTTTCATGTGTCGAATGCTTTAGCAAAATCCAAGAATATTCCAATGGAGAACTCATTATTGTCCATAGCTTTAGAAATTTTATCTTGAATGTCCAAAAAAGGACATTGCATTTGAGTGGCCTGGCTGGAATCCATGTTGGAGAGGGTAAAAGTAGATTAGTGTGGCTGATGAACGAGGAAAGCCTATCATACATAATTCTTTCAAAAAATTTCGAGAAGTAAGGTAAGATGGAAATAGGCCTAAAATTAGATATGACATTATTATTACCACTTTTGTGGATTGGCAGTACCTTGGCCTTTTAACATCAGTCGGTACCTCACCATTTCTAAGAGAGCAGTTAATTATATCAGCCAGAGGAATAGCCAAAATATCCATTAATGGAGATAGAACATAGGGATCCAGTTCATCTAAACCTGAGCTGTGAGTAGCTTTAAGAGATTTACTAATTGAGACAAGTTCCGACGGTGAGGTAGAGATAGTGGCAAAGGATTTAAGTGAGGAAGGAGGCAAGTAGGTTTTATAAGACTGACTGGCCTGTGGGATCTTCAGTGCAAGGGAATGTGCCAGATCAGTGAAGTAAGAATTAAAGTGATTAGCCATGGACACTGGATCATTTATAGAGCCATTATCAAGTCTAAGCTCTTTTAGTTCCGTGCTAGTTTTATCAGTTCTGCATGGTTAAAGATTTAATTACCCGCCATGTTTTTTTAATGTCATTAGTATATTTGGCAAATTCGTTTGAATTAGAGTAGTAATTTATTTCTAGGTTATTGCGAATGGTTTTGAATTTATTACGATATTCTGTAAATTTTAATTTATTTTCTCTGGAAGGATTCTTTATGTAAGTAACGTATAATTTTTCCTTTCTTCTTATTGATCTTAGTAGGCCCTTAGTCATCCAGGGATGCTGGAGGGAGTTTCTTTTGGAAATTTTTTTAGGCTTGAGAGGAAAAGCAAGGTTGTAATTATGAACAATTATTTTAGTGAGAGAGTCATAAGCTGAGTCCGTATCATTTTGCAGGCAATATTTTTGTATCAGTGACCAATCCATATTAGTCAATAGGTCTTTAAAATGAGAGGTGGCTTCGTGGTTAACTTCTCTAACCATATCAACTCCACCCCCTTCAGTATTTGGTGAGGTTTATTATGGATCCAGGTTATGATGGGAAGGTGGTCAGAGATATCAGCCATTAGAATAGCAGATTCAATAATTTCACTGACAGAGTTGGTAAATATGTTATCAATTAATGTGCTTGAGGTAGAAGTAATTCTAGTCGGTTGTAAGATTAAAGGAAGGAAGTAGTGAGCAGTCATAGATTCGAGAAAGTCGTTAGTAGGAGCATAGTTATTATCGTCGTCGTCGTCGTCGTCGTCAAATGTCTCGTCGTCGTCGTCGTCGTCATCATCACATCACTCACCATCATCATCATCATTTTCATTATGTAGTCCATTGTTTACTTAGAGCGGTCGGCCTGCGACGCGGAGAGTACGGGTTCGATTCTCCCCCCTGAGATGGTCAGTTGCTCAGCGCCATCGATGTTACGTCGTATGTGGACGTCTGAACTTTAGAAAGGAGGGCAACATCAGATAAAGTTGTATTGTATCAAATACAGTTGTATTGTTGCTAATTATTATTGTATTGCATTGACTTCTGAAGGATATGTCGAAAAAGTGTTGAGTTTTGTAGCGCTATTATCTGGTTATAGCTCGCTTCAGCCATTCTGTCACCATTGCTTGGTTTTACTCCTCATCCTCTTCCTCCTGCTCCTCCTTCTCCTACTCCATCTCCTCTTCCGCTTCTCCTCTTCTTCCTCCTCACTGCTTGCTACTGGTCCTCCTTCCCTTGTACTCCTCCCGCTCTTCCTCCTCTTCTTCCTCTTCTTCCTCCTACTCTTGCTCCTCATTTCCCTCGTAATCCTCCCCCTCTTCTTCCTCCTCCTGCTCCTCCATAGGCGGGATTTAAACCTATGTCGTCTTGCACTTGGTTACTCGATCACTATACCACCCAGTGTCATTAATTATGCTAATCAGCCCACACTGACACTCTGAAATGTTTGCTAGTTATGTCTGCTATACACTTGACACTAATGCATATTTACATATGTATATAAGTATGCAGGTGTGAAGGTATGTTTGGGTATATGTGAGCGCATGCGTCAGGTATGTATGTATGTATGTATATATGTATGTATGTATGTTTTTGTATGTATGTATGTATGTATGTATGTATGTATGTATGTATGGCGCGTATGTATGTATGTACATGGGCGCCCGCAGGAGCGTAGCCATTGAACAATTACTGGGGTTTTCACTCGAAATGGCCACAATAGTTAATTTTTTGGTATTTCGCTTATAAAGGCATACAAAACAGTTTCGGCAGTTTTGGGGGTTTGAACTCGTAAACCTCCCTAAATGCGCCCATCTCTATGCATCTATGTATCAAGATACGCCTCATAAGGGGTGGGGTGGTTTAGGGTGAAAGACTGAAGAGGTCGTGTGTTTGTCCTGGTGAAGCATACTTGTGGACATTGGGTTGAATCGACCTGGGTGGTGCTTTGGCCCGGTATTCTTCTTCTTTGCGACGGTTCGTCAATGAAGGGGTTGCGTGTAAACAAGCGTATGGTCGAGAGGCTGCGTTTATTAGGCACGCTGTGTACTTCCAGGCTGGCCATTGTTTTTCGCTGTGGACCAAGGGCAAGGGTCAAGAGGGTTGAATGGGGCTACCGTTGGAACTGTTCATGTGACGATAGGCTGCAGGGCGGTGGGTTGGCAAATAAGTGAATTTCTTTGGCGCTATGGCCTAGATATATGTATTTGTGCCCTATTCGAAATGAACTGGAGTTTATACTGAGGGTAAAATGGATCAAATACGGAGTTTCGTTACGTGTTAATATGTTAGCGCTGATTGTGCGATTGCGTCTGAATGTTTGTTTCACTCGATTCCCAGATTATAATATTATATTCGTTAAATAGTTCTGAATGACAAACCGCAATCGTTAAGAGAAGATGAATCAAGGCCTACCTGAAACGCAGCAGCGCTTTATATATCATCACTTTACAACGTTTTAAAGGTGTCCAAAAGACTATTTGTATTGACCACCGCTTAACGTAATATTTTCGTTCGAAGCTTATTATTATTATTTTATTATTAAATAAATTTGTACCGCGCGCAAGGTCACCAAAAATTAATCTGAGGCGCGGATGGACCCAAAGGGGAAGATCACTTAAATTTCTAAATCCTTAAAGCCAAGGAGAAATAGTGAGTTTTGAGCCGCTTTTTTAAGAAAGGAAGTGAAGTTGAGCTCAAAAAGAAAGTGGTAGTCGATTCCATGCCTTTGGAGCAGAGGCGGGTGGGTAAC
Source organism: Aporrectodea caliginosa (assembly GCA_020284085.1). Taxonomy (NCBI): domain Eukaryota; kingdom Metazoa; phylum Annelida; class Clitellata; order Crassiclitellata; family Lumbricidae; genus Aporrectodea; species Aporrectodea caliginosa. The sequence continues at coordinate 758,523 of JACEVL010000033.1, read as the reverse complement.
TGTTCTGCATCGTGGCTCAACTAGAAACCTGTACTTGATGACCCCAGGCAACGGGAGGGGTGTAAGGAGTTAGTAGTGCATGAATATAGGTAGGTGTGCTGGTGCTGAGGGCTTTTTTAGGTCAAACAGGCCAATTTAAATTTTATTCTAAAATTTAAAGGGAAACCAATGCAGCTCGTGGAGTAGAACTGAGGAGCATTTTCATAAGTTTCTCAATGTATATCTCAAACAGATTAAGTATTTCAACCCCGTTCTTTGAAATAAAAAAAAAAATAGTTACTAAAAATATGACCATTACACGAAATATCGAAACTATCTAAAACAAATTTTCGAAACAGAAAAAGTATGTCAGCCCAGTTCTTTGAAATAAAACGCTGTAGTTATTGAAATATGACCATCACAAGAAATATCGAAAATTTCTAATACAAATTGTTCAAACAGAATAAGCATTTCAATGCAGTTCTTTGAAATTCGAGAAAAAATTGTTTTTCACTCGGATTCACTCCACCCTAATGTGCAATGTTCGGGAAATCTTACCGCACCTTTTATTACATCGCCAGACAGACTATATTTAACAGACGCCGTGTAATCACTTGCAAATGATACAACTTTAAGCTTTCAAGGTGAGGTCAACTTCAACCATTTTTTAATCAAAGGAAACTACTACAAACTCCGCGATACACACTCGTCTGCACTCTGGTAGCGCCAGTCCAAGGCGTGGGTGAAGGAGGAGGGGGACGATAATCATCTTTATTATAACACAGCTTCGTTAAACAGAACATATTCACGCACTGAGACATAAGAAATTATGGTTAGCGTCGCCCTCCTCATTACAAGGTTTCGGACTAGCACAACCTCTACGTGGCAGTGAAATAGTTGTCTTTTTCTTCTTGTGGCGAACTTAGTTGACCGTAGCCGAGTCAACGATGCAATGCGAAGCTGACTCCTCTCTCTGGTCTCTCTGGCAACTGGATCGGATCTTCATTTGGAATCTCTAGAGTCTAGACAAACCCTCTGACTTGCCACAATCAGTAGATCCTACGAGTGCTGAATTTTGTTCCATTGAATATAAATAAAAATTTACTAAGTTCTGCCATCGAAGGGAAAATAACTTAGCCATACGACGTCGTTCACACCTTTGAAACGCTTTACGCCGATACTATATAAACTTAATTTCGTTTACTTCATACGATTGCATGCTCCGAATATACAGTCGAAGTAGTCATAAAATACACAGATAAACTGAACATATCGTTCGCTGATCGACTTCTCCGTCATTTCGACGGATTATTCCTCTAAACGCTGAATTTTCTCAGTAACTTCGGATATGTTGAAGGTTTCTGGTGCTTGGTTTGCGTACCGGACTTATTCATCAGTTTTGCCAAGGATTTTATGCGTTTGAGGGTATTTTGTTCGAAAGTCGCCTTGTCGCTATGTAACTGCATCAGGCCCATTCTTCAGACGTATGCGGTCGAGCCTCAGCCATACGGACCGTGTACGCTCCCTGTTAGCCCAGTGTTTTGGTCTCGGTGGAGGGCGATCGACGCGGGCCATTGGAGAGACCTCGACCTTCAGTCACTGGAGGCGCTTCAATCTACCGACCGACACACGACGAATGCCTTCTTCTGCGTGATCCTTGTGCCTCTACGAATATCCGAACGTGCGTCATCTTCTACCAGCGAGGGACTGCATCGTAACCGTGTTTGCGAACGTTGTCACCTGTGGCGTATCTACTCTATCGATGCAACTTGGCTCAGAAACGCTGAACATTCATGTTATCTTCAGCAGTCGTTGGTTTGTTCCACGCATTTGAGTTGGCCCGCTAGTGGTGACTCTTCTAGAGTTTACTGTGCATTGTTTTGCTAACTGATGTAATATTTTCGTTCGTTGTGACACATCATCATAATAGGCTAGCGCAGAGAGCGCCTCTGAGTAGATAGTAGGCTAGTAGTTTCAGTTTAACGACACTGTGTGATAACAAAGATCATCGGCGTCTCGCACTCCTCCTTTATCCAGGCATGGGACCGGCACTGTAAGAGTGCAAACAGTGGCGGAGTAGAAATCTTGAAGAGGCGCTATATAAGTTCTGCAGAATGAATGAATGAATGAATCATAAACTGAAATTTTCGATTGAAATTAAACAACATAGCGCGTGTGTATTTCCTTTTTAACGACTGGCTGTGTGGCAACAAAGACCATTAGCGTCGCCCTCCTCCTTTATCCAGGCTTGGGACTGGCACTGTCAGAAAGCGAACAGTGGCGGAGTTACAACATAGCGCAGCAGCACTATAATTTTATATATAATGGTGAACGACGTTTTAAAGGTGTGCAATTAAATGTATTTCTTAGAAACTGTTTAAGCCTTTTAGGGCATCTTATAACTGTGAAGGCATTTCACTTCGACCTTACATTTTAATCGACAAAATCTAGCTGTAATTGGCGATTATGTAGAAAGTTTCAGCTTAAGAGATTTTGTCGTAACAAGAATATAATTAGCGTGGCCTCCTCACTTAGCCAGGCCTCGGCCAAGCGCTACCAAAATATAAAGCAGTGGCAGCGTTTTCTATGCGTGTTCTCTATAGAAGTCGCTTTTTAGCTGATGGAAGAAGATAACGTCTTGAAAGACGACTCTAATTCGAGGCAAGTAATACATAGAAGAGTCGCCAATGTAAACTGATAGAATGATTAGCGTAAGTGTAATTTTAAATGTTATGTTAATGTAGGCCTAAGTGGAGGAAAATAAAAAAAGTAATATATATTTTGTCTTCAAGAAAAGTATAGCCTACTGTGTGTAATCGAACTAAAAAAGAACAGACAGCATAGTTAGAATATATTTAGACACATCTGTTAAGAATAAATATTTCTTAAATAACCAAAATAAATCTGGCGTTTCTACCTATAGCCTATCGATTTGTCTGTTGTAAGCACAGATATTAAGTATTTAAGATTCGCGCAATTGTTCAATTAATCAGGTTACAATTGCGTTCTAATCCTAGATGCATTCAAGTCCATGGTCTATGAGACATTTGCAATGTACTGGAAACCATTCCACACCTTTTTCAGAAATAATATACTGCACATTCTACGTGTAAATCCGTCGGATTGTTTAAGCTATACTGCACTGCACTGTAAAATGCACGAAAAATATAAGGTTATGTCGACATCAACAGTCATTAGATGTCGATAACACTGCATAATGCGAACCTCTGTAGGGCCTACTAATAATAACCAGACAAAGAAAACATTAATATGGGCAACTTTTGGGATCTTGAAACCAATCTCTATAAGCTGCACGAACTAGAAGTTTATTTATATTCTCTTCTGTACACAGTACACACCCTCAAAACGTTTTAAGCGCTGATATATATAAACTTCAACCGCAGCGACGCTTATAATTTCTTTCTGACAATGCCAGTCCCAAGCCTGGATAAAGGAGGAGGGCGACGCTAATGGTCTTTGTTACCACACAGCTAGTCGTTAAACAGAAAAACCACGCTTATAATTTTTTTGTCGTCAAAGGCCTCTGATGTCATAAGGCGACGTTAAACGTTGGATTAAATAAAAACGCTTATAATTATTGGATATGTTAAGTCCATTTCTAAAAGTCAAAGGACACGGCAGCTATAAGATGTCGCTCAACAATGAAAACTAGGCCTACTACCAACTCTGCTATATGCCCCTGCCTGTATACTCTGGCAGTGCCAGTCCAACTCATGGGTAAAGAAGGAGAGCGACGCTAATCATCTTTGTCGTAGCGTCGTTAAACAGAAACTAGCCAGATGCTATGACATAGGTTAACAGACATTTCTTTGGCTGCCACAGTTTGCGCCAGTAGGCCACTTTGTTGAACCAGACAAACGACGCTTCCTCGATGACGTATTTCTCGTCGACGTCACTTCCTGGCTGACAGTAGATCAGCTGACAGACGCCATCTTTCGGTCGGTGGTTGAACGACCGACAGTTGAAGTCTAGTAGGCAGACGAGGCCACACTCAACCTTCGACGAACTGAGAGATGACGAGTCGATGCAGACACTGATGCGAAGACCGTGCGACGCCGTCCAGACACTACCTGCAGTCAAAAAGTATACGATGATTGGGGGTATAATATCAAAAGGTAGAGGACAGATTTACCATAGGAAAAAACGAAACCACGAGATGCTAAACACCTTTATGACAGATTTACCCGACGTTATATATAATTCAATGGCGCTAAGACGGATGAATTAACCACCATCCACTTAGGGACGCATCTCGGCCTTATCAGCCAAGCACTGAAATGAAAAATGTAGTAGTAGTGGTAGTAGTAGTAGTAGTAGTAGTAGTAGTAGTAGTAGTAGTAGTGGTAGTGGTAGTGGTAGTGGTAGTGGTAGTGGTAGTGGTAGTGGTAGTGGTAGTGGTAGTGGTAGTGGTAGTGGTAGTGGTAGTGGTAGTGGTAGTGGTAGTGGTAGTAATAGTGGTAGTGGTAGTAGTAGTAGTAGTAGTAGTAGTAGTAGTAGTAGTAGTAGTAGTAGCAGCAGTAGTAGTAGTAGTAGTAGTAGTAGTAGTTGTTGTTGTTGTTGTTGTTGCAGCAGTAGCAGTAGCAGTAGTAGAAGTAGTAGTATTACTGCTACTACTACAATCAGATTAATAATAATTTTAACTGTTGTTTTTTCTGTAATTTAGAGAGCTTACCTCAGACACCTTTTAAATGTAATCATCGAATGCCATGTAGGCAACGGACACTCAAGTCTATTGGTCATTTTTAAGCGTATAAATTTAGATGTGTCAATGGGCTATAATTATAGGCATCGGTAATTGTACTCGATTGGTTTACTTTAAACTTACTCGTGCTGTGGCAGTGCCAGTCCCAAGAGTAAAAAACCTGGAGGGTGACCCTAAAGATCTTTGTTATGACACAGTATCGTTAAACTGAAACCGCTACTACTGGTTTACTTCCTGCATTTATTAAAACGCTTTACTCTAGACACCTGTAAAATGTTCTCAATCATGCTATATACATTGTAGGCGTAGGACGCTGTGGTCGATTAGTTTCTTTACCGCGATTAACAAGCACTATTACTTAGACACTTTCCAAGTGTACCAATCAATGCTATGTAGCCATTGGTCTTTGTCAATGAAACTCCGCCACTGATCACACTCTGTCAGTGCCAGTCCCAAGCCTGGATAAAGGAGGAGAGCGACGCCAATGATCTTTGCTATCACACAGTGTGGTTAAACTGAAACTGCAATCGATTATAGGTAGAGGTAGTGTCGGTCTTAATTAAGAAAGGAGGAGGGCGACGCTAATCATCTTTGCTATGACGCAGCGTCGTTAGACAGCAAGTGACACGCTAGCAATAGGTTCGAACAGTGGTGTCGCAAATGACAAAATAAAGCATAGTTGAGTCTCATCGCTTGTGACTGTAATTCTGCAGGTACTTTGTGGAAGTCGTTCACATACTGCTGAGTTTTGATGACTTGTGCATAAGACACCGTTGCGATAGAAATCATTAGTAACAAGTAATTATAATCATAGTTGTTATTGTAATTGTAATTAACATTCATATAACGCCACACGAAGAGTAAACCTAACCAGAGATGATATCTGCGCTGTATGTTGTTAAATGTTATTAAGAACTATACAGTCTATACTATTGCTTCAATTAGTAATAAAATGCACAGCAAACTGGAAGAGTCACCAATGGTGGGCCCACGCAAACATGTGGAGCCGACCGGCGGATTCTCGACACCAGTTGAAAAATGGCATCATGTTCTGAGTCTCCAGACCAAGGTTGCTAGCATTATTATCATTATTACGCATTTACAAATAATATCCACCGGTTCGTTTAAATGGTCATTACTGTTCTTTTCAGTGTCTGTTTAGGTTCCTATACCGTGGCCATTGAGGTTCTTTTCGATGGCCATTAAATTACATTAAATCCATCCACGAAACCACTCTATCATGCCCTCCTCCTTTCTCTGATCTTGGGACTGACACTACATTATTTATTGTAGTGGGGAAGTTTCAGTAGATATTAAGCACAGTTTCCAACTGTATAACGTAGATATTGGATCTGGACATCTTATGAAAACAAAGACCGTTGACGTCGACATAAATTAGGTTGAAAAGTTCCATCGTTCGTATGGCTTCATTCCTCCTTAATAGTCAATAATTATGGGTGAACGTCGGTTGATAACATTTTAAAAGTGTCTAATCTACAGTCTGCTCAGTGTTTAGCGACATCTTTAGGCAAAAAAGGCTGTTGACTTCAACAGAAAGTAAATTTGTGCAGTTCTCATTGTACGAAGATATTTTATATTTTAAATGAGTCAGGATGGAAAGATTCTGATTTTTACGGGATCTTATGGCAACAAAGGCCATTGACGTCGGTACAGCTGAAAGAAATTGTCACATAGGAGTTTCAGTAACCACTATGTTATACATATAACTTCAGTCGAGGCAAAAGAAACGTATTATAATACATGCATTATAATAACGCAATAATGAATACAATAAAGTAAAAATTGTAGAGTAAAAGACTAATTGATCTCTGCAGATTTGACTTAGATATAAAGCTATTCACAGCAACAAACTTAAAAAATCAATTTAAAATAATTCACTAGCCTTTGCACTTCATTCGAAAGGCATTAACAGAAGTTTCACCTTTATAATAATTAACATTTATTTCTTAATAATAAGATCTTCTTTTTACATTAAAGTTAAGCTACTGCTAAAACCAACAGACCCAAATAACCGAAACATAGAGGCGGCAGCGGTTTATATAGAATTGATGGTCAACGTTTTAAAGGTGTGTAAATGAGTATTTGCAGTAAACATCATTTAACGGCTTATTATTGGAAAGAAAACTGTTGACGTCTAGAAACGTTTCCCAATATTTATGCCTTGGATATGCCGTAGGCCTAACTTAGATATTTGTAGATAAGGTACAGGAAGTTCTGCTGTGTTAATATTGTCTGAATGCCGTTGATCAATTGTTGGCGGTAACATTAATCTCGGAGTCTATTCTGTAGGATCGTCTGGTTAGGTTACTGCATCAGGGAATGTCGCAATTTGCAGCGATAGAGTTGTTTATTGAGCACGCAGTGACCGAAACGGAACCTGGAGATAGCTACTTACTTTCGACGGTTGCCTTCCTTGAATATTTGACCGATATGACGCTCTGGTGTTTCAATATTCCCACAGGCATGCTACCTGACATTTTCGGAGAAAGTGATCACTATGAATAGTTTGCGCTTCGTCGTAGGTCTACTACGAGTTCATTTACATTTCTACAGCAGTGCGATTATTCAATTCATTCAATTCATTTATTGATCCCGGAAAAAACAAGACAAAATACACTTAACAAATCAGTAAAGAAAAAGCATTTTCTGCAAACAAAAATATAGGTAAATACAGAACTTATATAGCAAATTATCTGGGAACAAAAGGCACACCTGAAGGGACGAGTCCCGCTAAGTAGGGGCCTAAACATATTAATGTAAGGCTGGATAGATAATTAAGTATGTACTAGTGTAAGGACTGTGAGCAGAGGATCACGGGATCATGTGGCAATATTTAGTATGTGTGTACGAGTAAGTCTTTTGAAGTAAGATAGATTAGTAACACCTTGAATATCCCTAGGTAAGTTGTTCCAAGTCAGAGGACCCTGGTACTGCATTGTGAATTTACGGGTGTTGGTTCTAGCATGTGTAGACATATAAGTTCGATTACTTCTAGTAGCTATAGATTTCGTGACAGGAGTAAAAAAGGATAGAAAAGCAGCAGGTAAGAGATTATTGTCATACTGGTACATAAATTCACATGTTTGCACGTATCTAATTTGGTCAATATTTAAAATCTTAAGATCATAGAAAAGTGGTTTGGTGTGAGAATTGAATGGGGATTTGGTTATGATTCGTATGGCTTTTTCTGCAATAGTTTTAATTTAGTTAGATGAGCTGGGTAAGTAGAGGACCAGATGAAATTACAATACGTTAGGTAAGGTTGAATTAGAGCAAAGTATAGGTTCTTCAAAACTAAGGGGGGGAGTAAGTGGGAAATTCTTCTTATTATACCAATATTTTTCATAATTTTTTCGATATTTCATGGGTATGTACATTCCATTTCAAGTGCTGATCGACAAAGACACCAAGGAATTTAGTAGAGTCAACCTGAGGAATTATCATATCGTCAATTATGAGTTTATTTTCAGAGAGCGGGATAATCTTTTTACTGGATCTAAATATAATGTAGTTGGTTTTAGTGAGATTTAGGGTGAGTTTGTTGGCCCTGAACCATTCACTTGCAAGAGCCAGTTCCTTATTAGCCAGACTGATCAACTGTTCATAAGAGGTGTGAGATAAGAATGCATTGGAGTCATCTGCAAATAGGATATAACGAAGTAGAGTAGAGGAGTTGGGAAGATCATTGATGTAGATTAAGAATAGGAGTGGCCCCAGAATGCTTCCCTGAGGAACACCGTATAGGATTAGATTCAGAGTAGATAAGGAGCCGTTACATAAGACCTGTTGAGAGCGATTGGTCAGGTAGCTTTTGAACCATTTTAGAGCAACGTCTCTAATACCGTAGTGCTCTAATTTATCCAGGAGAATTTTGTGGTCGACTGTGTCGAATGCTTTAGCAAGATCCAAGAATATTCCAATGGAGAACTCATTATTGTCCATAGCTTTAGAAATTTTATCTTGAATGTCCAATAAGGACATTGCAGTAGAGTGGCCTGGCTGGAATCCATGTTGGAGAGGGTAGAGTAGATTAGTGTGGCTGATGAACGAGGAAAGCCTATCATACATAATTCTTTCAAAAAATTTCGAGAAGTAAGGTAAGATGGAAATAGGCCTAAAATTAGATATGACATTATTATTACCACTTTTGTGGATTGGCAGTACCTTGGCCTTTTTAACATCAGTCGGTACCTCACCATTTCTAAGAGAGCAGTTAATTATATCAGCCAGAGGAATAGCCAAAATATCCATTAATGGAGATAGAACATAGGGATCCAGTTCATCTAAACCTGAGCTGTGAGTAGCTTTAAGAGATTTACTAATTGAGACAAGTTCCGACGGTGAGGTAGGGATAGTGGCAAAGGATTTAAGTGAGGAAGGAGGCAAGAAGGTTTTATAGGACTGACTGGCCTGTGGGATCTTCAGTGCAAGGGAATGTGCCAGATCAGTGAAGTAAGAATTAAAGTGATTAGCCATGGACACTGGATCATTTATAGAGCCATTATCAAGTCTAAGCTCTTTTAGTTCCGTGCTAGTTTTATCAGTTCTGGTTAAAGATTTAATTACCCGCCATGTTTTTTTAATGTCATTAGTATATTTGGCAAATTCGTTTGAGTAGTAATTTATTTCTAAGTTATTGCGAATGGTTTTGAATTTATTACGATATTCTGTAAATTTTAACTTATTTTCTCTGGAAGGATTCTTTATGTAGGCTATGTATAATTTTTCCTTTCTTCTTATTGATCTTAGTAGGCCCTTAGTCATCCAGGGATGCTGGAGGGAGTTTCTTTTGGAAATTTTTTAGGCTTGAGAGGAAAAGCAAGGTTGTAATTATGAACAATTATTTTAGTGAGAGAGTCATAAGCTGAGTCCGTATCATTTTGCAGGCAATATTTTTGTATCAGTGACCAATCCATATTAGTCAATAGGTCTTTAAAATGAGAGGTGGCTTCGTGGTTGACTTCTCTAACCATATCAACTCCACCCCCTTCAGTATTTGGTGAGGTTTATTATGGATCCAGGTTATGATGGGAAGGTGGTCAGAGATATCAGCCATTAGAATAGCAGATTCAATAATTTCACTGACAGAGTTGGTAAATATGTTATCAATTAATGTGCTTGAGGTAGAAGTAATTCTAGTCGGTTGTAAGATTAAAGGAAGGAAGTAGTGAGCAGTCATAGATTCGAGAAAGTCGTTAGTAGGAGCATATTATTATCGTCGTCGTCGTCGTCGTCGTCGTCGTCGTCGTCGTCGTCGTCATCATCATCATCACCATCATCATCATCATTTTCATTATGTAGTCCATTGTTTAGAGCGGTCGGCCTGCGACGCGGAGAGTACGGGTTCGATTCTCCCCCCTGAGATGGTCAGTTGCTCAGCGCCATCGATGTTACGTCGTATGTGGACGTCTGAACTTTAGAAAGGAGGGCAACATCAGATAAAGTTGTATTGTATCAAATACAGTTGTATTGTTGCTAATTATTATTGTATTGCATTGACTTCTGAAGGATATGTCGAAAAAGTGTTGAGTTTTGTAGCGCTATTATCTGGTTATAGCTCGCTTCAGCCATTCTGTCACCATTGCTTGGTTTTACTCCTCATCCTCTTCCTCCTGCTCCTCCTTCTCCTACTCCATCTCCTCTTCCACTTCTCCTCTTCTTCCTCCTCCTGCTGCTACTGGTCCTCCTTCCCCTTGTACTCCTCCCGCTCTTCCTCCTCTTCTTCCTCTTCTTCCTCCTACTCTTGCTCCTCATTTCCCTCGTAATCCTCCCCCTCTTCTTCCTCCTCCTGCTCCTCCATAGGCGGGATTTAAACCTATGTCGTCTTGCACTTGGTTACTCGATCACTATACCACCCAGTGTCATTAATTATGCTAATCAGCCCACATTGACACTCTGAAATGTTTGCTAGTTATGTCTGCTATACACTTGACACTAATGCATATTTACATATGTATATAAGTATGCAGGTGTGAAGGTATGTTTGGGTATATGTGTGTATGCATGTATGTATGTATGTATGTATGTATGTATGTATGTATGTATGTTTTGTATGTATGTATGTATGTATGTATGTATGTATGTATGTATGTATGTATGTATGTATGTATGTATACATGTATGTATATGTACAGTAGCGTAGCCAGGGAACAATTTCGGGGGTTTTCACTCGAAATGGCCACAATAGTTAATTTTTTGGTATTTCGCTTATAAAGGCATACAAAACAGTTTCGGCAGTTTTGGGGGTTTGAACTCGTAAACCTCCCTAAATGCGCCCATCTCTATGCATCTATGTATCAAGATACGCCTCATAAGGGGTGGGGTGGTTTAGGGTGAAAGACTGAAGAGGTCGTGTGTTTGTCCTGGTGAAGCATACTTGTGGACATTGGGTTGAATCGACCTGGGTGGTGCTTTGGCCCGGTATTCTTCTTCTTTGCGACGGTTCGTCAATGAAGGGGTTGCGTGTAAACAAGCGTATGGTCGAGAGGCTGCGTTTATTAGGCACGCTGTGTACTTCCAGGCTGGCCATTGTTTTTCGCTGTGGACCAAGGGCAAGGGTCAAGAGGGTTGAATGGGGCTACCGTTGGAACTGTTCATGTGACGATAGGCTGCAGGGCGGTGGGTTGGCAAATAAGTGAATTTCTTTGGCGCTATGGCCTAGATATATGTATTTGTGCCCTATTCGAAATGAACTGGAGTTTATACTGAGGGTAAAATGGATCAAATACGGAGTTTCGTTACGTGTTAATATGTTAGCGCTGATTGTGCGATTGCGTCTGAATGTTTGTTTCACTCGATTCCCAGATTATAATATTATATTCGTTAAATAGTTCTGAATGACAAACCGCAATCGTTAAGAGAAGATGAATCAAGGCCTACCTGAAACGCAGCAGCGCTTTATATATCATCACTTTACAACGTTTTAAAGGTGTCCAAAAGACTATTTGTATTGACCACCGCTTAACGTAATATTTTCGCCTGAAGAGCTGTTATTATTATTATTATTTTTTATTATTAAATAAATTTGTACCGCGCGCAAGGTCACACCGAAATGTGAATCTGAGGCGCGGATAGTCAGCCGCCAGGTGAAGATGCACTTAGATTTCTAAATCCTTGAAAGCCAAGGAGAAATAGTGAGTTTTGAGCCGCTTTTGAAGAAAGGAAGTGAAGTTGAGCTACGAAGAGAAAGTGGTAGTCGATTCCATGCCTTTGGAGCAGAGGCGTGGAATGCACGCGAGCCCATAACTGCTCTGCATCGTGGCTCAGCTAGAAGACCTGTACTTGATGACCGCAGGCAACGAGGAGGGATGTAAGGAGTTAGTAGTGCATGAATATAGGTAGGTGTGCTGGTGCTGAGGGCTTTGTAGGTCAAACAGGCCAATTTAAATTTTATTCTGAATTCAACAGGAAGCCAATGCAGCTCGTGGAGTAGAACTGAGGAGCATTTTCATAAGTTTCTCAATGTATATCTCAAACAGATTAAGTATTTCAACCCCGTTCTTTGAAATAAAAAAAACAATAGTTACTAAAAATATGACCATTACACGAAATATCGAAACTATCTGATACACACTGTCGAAACAGAAAAAGTATGTCAGCCCAGTTCTTTGAAATAAAACGCTGTAGTTATTGAAATATGACCATCACAAGAAATATCGAAAATTTCTAATACAAATTGTTCAAACAGAATAAGCATTTCAATGCAGTTCTTTGAAATAAATAAACAATTGTTACTAAAATACGACATTTACTCGAAATATCGAAACTATCTAATACAAATTGTTCAAACAGAATAAGCAATTCAACCCAGCTCTTTGAAATAAATAAACAATAGTTACTAAAACACGACAATTACACGAAATATCGAGACTACCTAGTACAAAATGTCCATTAGGTCACTATCTCTCCGAGTGATTTATTCTTCTGTAAAATGGAAGATACATGTAGCTAAGACCCCGTTCACAGAGTCATCATCTTGTACAATAGTTAGGCCTATTACCTCATTCCTGTCGCTATCGTAGTTCATTCCGCAGCAGTAAATCAATTTGTCCTCATCCAGTTCCGGACCATTGGACTCCATCAGATTGAATTCAGAATCCAAAAGCTCCATTCTGTTGAGCCTGTCGGCAATCAATATGCGTCCATACATGTCTGCATAACAAACACTATTAAACGCTTCAATTGACGACTGATATTGGCGTAGAAGAGTGCCATCCGTGTCGAGCTCCGTTAAAATTGTTTGCCATTGGTCGTTAGCTGAAACCAGGACAAGGTTTCCATTTGATTTTGGAATTATTTCGTAGAGCTCCAAAATATCTGAGGACAACCTTATTTCATGCTGTAAGGAACCATTCGCATCGTACGTGCCTATTACGGCAAGTTGCTCACTGCTTTGCCACCTTGATAAGATTAGACCACCATTGGCAGTTACGGATAGAGTAGGATGTGGCATCCACATATCACCAATCACTGGTGATACAGTGAACTGGTGTTCATCATCTTTCGTAATGCGTTGGATTGAAATTACATCGCGATTAGAAGTTTCTCTGCATAGTGCATAAACGCAGTTTGACACGTAACAAACTGCTATGCTCGGCGGATATGTTCCTGGTAGCGGGACGACATCTCTCACCTCTGCCATATTGTTGCGGTCGTAAACATTAAAAGCAAATTGGTCCTGGTCAGCTGTCTTGCAGAGCATAAACACTTGATCCTTCAATGTAATCACTCGCAGGACAAAAAACGGCTCTGGATGTAAGAAGCGAAGATTAAAGGCATGAACATCCTGGCCATCTGATTTACAGAGCATAAACACTTGATCTTTCATTGTAATCACTTGCCTGACCATAAGCGTCCCTGGAGGTAAGAAGATCGGAGACTTCTGCAAAATTTCCATATGAACCGTCTCCAGAGCTAAAAAAGTTTACTCACAGAAATATAAAATCATGCATGCATGCATCTATAATTATTTGCAAAAAACTGACTGTATTATGCATTCTACTTCATGTGTGAAGTAGAAAGTAAAATAAAATTCAAGAAATAAAATAAACCCGATATGTTAGCACGGAACTAGTGAACACCTCGAGTATGCCCACCATAGGTTTCTCCGTAGAAAGAAATGTAGTAAGGAAATGCATTACTAAAGTGGTTCAGAAATAAGAAAACTTAACGTAAGCGATTATCTCAGTCTCTTTATTCCTGCATGCAGAATCAATGTAAAACAGACAGATGAAAGCGTGATACTGAGAAGTATACGGAGGATAATAATAATATTATTATGCCACCTTGATAAGATTAGACCACCATTGGCAGTTAATATAATATTATTATATCAGCCTAACTTTGTTATGAATATTGCGTTGTCAATTAGAAATCGCGAGCAGCTTGTCCAGATTTGCAGACGCAAGTCGGTAGGAGCTGTTTACTTATGAAGACTTCTCCATGTATATTGTTAGTACGAGGATAAGCGTTTCTGGTTACTGTGCTGGCTTGTAAATCGAGAGGTCGTGATTCAAATCTCCACTGGAATATAAACATGTTTTCAAATTTCAAATCTTCTCCTATCAAGCACTTCCACGCACTGTCAGTGGGAAGATCAGGAAGCCGCCGACCACAATAATTATGCCGAGGTTGAGAAAATTAAATCGCTAACACTTTCTGCTGGCTCACGAATAACACATTCATTGTTCCAGGTCATTTTTTAAAATCTATTTCATGAAATAACCAGTAGGCCTACCAGTCAAGAGTTCTGTGGAGTTCATTTCGGAAGAAATTGGTTGTAAGGATGCTGTTCCATTGCGAACAGACAGTTCTAAGTTGGCTTATCACAAGATCAGCCTTTTCTTTCCACACACTTTTGGCCAGCTTCATACCATCTTCACTTCCATGGCTACGACTTTAACTAGGATACACTCAATTAGCTCGATCGGTAGATCATGCACCTATAAGCAAAAAGTTAAAAGATATCACGAATGCTTACATGATTTAGAATTCTAATCCAATAAAGTGGGAGGCCCATTTAAGCCGAGTCGTAAAAACCACAGCAATCTAAGTAGATGACACTTTTAAGCATCAACCTATGTTGACAGGTTAAGATTAATCAAAACAGGAGAACGAAATGGACGCGGCATCACTAGACTTCCTTCTTTTCACAATTGAGGGGCTGATTAAGTGACTACGTGTTCCTACACACGTTGGCTTTACCTTTCGTTGTATTAGTGCACAATATAAAAGGTTCCTCGTTTTCTGACGAAATTTTATTAGTCGTCAAGATTCAGCCCAGTGGTTTACTTTTTATACCAATTTTAATAAGATTCCTCTGAAGATTACATTGCTCAGTAAGAAAGTAGCTACACAGATGAAAAGCCGCGATCGCAAAATCACACACGACGAATGCAAGAACAGCAACCTAGGATCGCCAAACTGACACGTTCACAACGAAGTCTTGCCCCGAAATATCTTTCTGATTTAATACTTCGACCTCGTTCAGCCTCCTCGCATCGACCACTCCGCTCTCCAAACATACTTTACATGTATCTTCTAGTTGTTCGTACTAGAGCAGCTATTGCTCAGTCCCGGTCATCTGCCTCAAACGGTCCCTCTCTTTGGATTTGCTGTCTCCATCCATGCCTATTTGCTATCAAATTCTAGCTTATTACCCACCTCCTCCTTTGCCTTTCTATAAGCCTATTTGTTCTCTCGTGTCCTTACGCACTGGAAACATCTCTAAACGGATCACCTTCCTCGAGGCGCTTTATAAATGTTTCAATACGATACAATATACATCTGTATGTTGCGGACTCAATCGTATCTTTGAATATGACGCATCGTATTGTTGTAGAATGTGTCTACGTTTGAGTGCTAATTAAGCTACGTGACTAGTGATATAAAATGTGGAAAATGTCGATTTTTTAACGACAATCATCTGATCCAAAACGATTTCTGACTTGCATTTGAAATTTTGAATGCAATATAGCTTACCGTTGTGTCACTCGGCGAAGTGAGCCTTGCCCGTTTGGCAATGTTATCTTGTTGGAATACTGCTTCAAAAGAAATAAATGCAATTATTTATAACTTAGCTACTTTACTCACTTGTTGTTTAGGATTTGGGGCTATAAATAATATAGCCATTCAAAGACCAGGTTGTCTGCGTGTTTGAGTGTACACTTAGATTACCGAAAGTACATACAGAGAAAATTGTGCTAGGGATTGGTTACCTAGTATTGAACAATATTACCAAGTGATCCTCATACAAACTCATCTATTGATCGAAACATCAAGCGATTATTAATAAGCGTAATGTTAAAACGTCCTTCAGTTAACTTACAGTCTGAGCCTTCGTTCGTCTGCTCATCGTTACTGGAATCAGGTGATGTTCGTTTCTTCGACATCGTCTAAGGGAAGCACAAACGTCGCTTCTTCCCAAAGAAACACCAAAATCGATTTTCGGTTAATGCTTAGCAATCGAACGAGAAAAGGAAACTCAAATTCGATTGCAAAAGTAAACAATCGAAGCTTAACATGGACGAAGAATAGCGACGTAAATAATGACGTCTTGAAACTATAATAATACTATAACGTTTAACATCTGTGATACCATTTACCCCGTTCTCCTGCTAATCGGTACGATTTCCAGAACGACCTCTAACCTCTGCATAAAGATTCTCGCTTCCGGTAGTACAATTTTTATATAATTCAGCACTTTTAGTAGTTTCCGGGCTAGTTGATGACTTTGTAAGCCTTTCATCGTTTCTTCGAAATACGTCTAAACGTACAGCTCTAGATCGTTTTACTGGAAGATGTGTGTATGTAGTTCCTTTTTAACGACTAGCTGTGTGGTAACAAAGACCATTAGCGTCGCCCTCCTCCTTTATCCAGGCTTGGGACTGGCACTGTAAGGTACTTGGATTGGATCCTCAGTTTAACGGCAGCTTATGACAACATTGGCCGTTTCCGCCGACAAAGATTTTTGTTTGGCATATTACAGCTCTATATTAAGTGTGGATTAATATATATGGCATATGAGAAGCGAGTTAAAGGTGTCTAAACAGAGAACTAGAACATTAATGGTTTTGACAGATCTTGGTCGCCAGTTTAAATGTATTTCGAAGGAACGATACCAGCGCTACATAAAACCTTTTCTAGCAATCGCTTTCGGACATTTCTCGATGACCTGATAGATGGAGATATTTGATCTGACCGGTTCTTAATTTTCAAAAGCCGATCGATCTCTTGTGTCCACTTCGAAGAAACCATGATGTCCATGGCCTACCATTCGATATTAAAATACCTAGGTGGTATGTCTGTCTTCCTGTCTGTCTCTCTGTCTGTCTGAACTCTGAATGAATGTATGTTACATTATGCGCATGTAATAATAATAATAAATAATAATCTTTTCTTTTAATCAAGCGCCTGATAAACGCACTGCTGTACATTTACATGTTATGCAATTGAAACAATCTTAACTAGTTAACTACTAACAGAACAGACAGCCTGTAATACACGGCGCTAATAGCAGCCTACAAAGCATATCCGCCCTACGGGGCTCGAACTCAGTACCTCTCGCTCTCTTCGCCAGATGACAGGAGTCTAATATCTACCGTTATACCTCGAATACGACACCTTTGCAGCATAAACCGGTGACCCATGAAAACACCATTACCTCTAACACTTACCATCATCAACCAGACGGATGGCGCCTTCCAGGTTGCTTGCTAGTCCTACATGAGGACTGGGCGCCTGTTTATGGCTGCCGCTACTTTATTAATTACATTATTATTACTATACCTTATTATTACTTCTGTGTTTTATTTTCTATTCAATCTCTTATGTAAACACGTCAGCGTTTTTGTCAGATTGTTTTCTCATTAAACGAATATATATATATATGTTATCGAACGCGCCACCGGACCCCCAGTACGCAGTATGGGAATTGTAAAAAAAATAACTCGGGGTGGGGGTTAGACGTTGCTTCATGTGCAGTTTGGGTGTGAAATGTAGACTGTACTATGGGATCCTAAGAAGGACTGGGGGTTGAACCCCTCAACCCCCACCCCCCGACAATTCTCACCCTGCCATGTACCTATGTATGCAGATAGACATGAATATAACTGAATCAATCACATGGTGTCTGCAATGGTTATAATTTGTAAACTGTTCTATTCTTCTCTCTTCCTTTCTCTGTCACTTCCGTATACCCTAGTAGTGCCAGTCCCAAGTTACAAAAGGAAGTAGAGTGACGCTAATCATCTTTGTCGTGACATACCGTCGTTGAAAAGCAACTACCATGGGTAAGGTCAGGTCGACCAACACGAACCTACGAGACGTCTAAACACTGGTTAATGCAATGATCATATTAGACACCTCTTAAACGAATTCCTCCATTCCTATATATATATTCAAGAATTGCGTTGCTTCACTAATAATGTAGGCTTTATTGAAATTTGAATTTCATATGCAGTAAAATCTCCTTACGACTGCAGCGCCGTTTAAAGGACGCACAAAGCGAAAAGCGATGGCTAACAGACTGTTTTTAGTAGAGTTGTAAATATACTAAGACCTTCATGAGATCCTATGACTGCAAGGGCTGTTACCTGTTCAACTGTATCTTAGTTTTCTTACTGAATTCGCTAACTGAACAATGGCGAATTAGTTGTTTTAGCAGTTGGTGGTTTACTTAGCAGATTCTATTGTTCACGACAGCTTGAGACGGGTCTTATCAATTACATTATGGATTGGATCTGAGAGTTTAGAGACATCTCGTGCTATCAAATGCCGTTTGCCTTAACTGGGACACTTATATGTACCGTTCTCTACAATTACTCAAATTCCCTATACATTAAACATCTCAAAATTGCCAAAGTTTAAAGACATGTTATGGTTGCTAAGGCCTTTGACGTCCTTTAAACAGCACTGCATTACAGTTCATTGTCTTCATTGCAGATGATTCGTTCCAGTTCGTCATTGGGATTGCGTGCATTTATTTCAGAGGATGGTGTTAGCTGAGATAAAATCAGTCGAAAGAAATTCTGTTATCTGGCAGGTAGCTAAAGCGTCGATGTTCTCTTTGATCTTCTTAATTTTAATTCAGTTTCTTCACATTTGACTGAATCCATAGTTTAACGACATCTTATGCATGCAACAAAGTTTGTTGACGTCGACAGAAATTATACTGAATTTAAACAAGCGTGGCTGCTAAATACATGTAACTATGTTGGTGGATGGCGTTTTAATGGTGTCTAATAAAGCGCATTGCTGTAGCCACGGTTTGGTCCCTTCAGTAAAAATCTTATGGCTCTCAGGGTCATTGACTTCGAACATAATTATCTTGTCTTTTAATTAACAAATTTATTTTGTCTCGTCTTTGTAACTGGCGATCATGTGGTAGGTTTATGTTTAACGATGTTGTGTCATAAGATGATTAACGTCGCCCCCTTCCGAACCCTGTATTGGGTCTGGCGCTACCCATGTATAAGGCTGTGGCGGAGTTTCAGTGCCTATCCTGTAATCAAGTCGCTTTCTTTGGACTGTACTGATTTGAAAAGATAACGTCTTCAAAGAAGAGGATCTTAAGTTAAATCGATGTAAAAAATACACTGAAATGTCGCCAATGTCGGATGATGGAGAAAGATACTTAATTGTAAACATAAATGTTATTTACATCCATGTAAATCTAGTAAAATGTCAACAAATAATATTTTGCTTTACCTTTAACTATCACATGATGTGTAAAGCCAAGTCAAAAGTGGCTCTGCTTCAATCGCCCTTAAAACACTCAAAAACCATGGTGCATCTGCAAGAACAATGTATGCTTCCCCGCCTGGTGCGGACTGGCGAGCGAAAAGGACAAATCCAGCATAGAAAGACTGAATAACAGATTAAAACACTCTGGTCTTATTCAGTCAGATTCCCCTTCTACGAATGTTCTTGCTAATACAGCAGACATGTCCTTCACTCTTTAAGGCCGTTCTCTTAAGTGAGAATCATTCACTCAGATGCCTTTTTCTAACCAACATTTGACGCCCTATTTTCTTAGGGTCAGACCACATAAATCTAACCTTCCTGACAAGGACTCACGAAATTTTATATCTCGTATGTTATTCCTGAACTGTTACTAAGCTATTATTACTTCATACTAATGTACACCTACAGCGTTATATCTGTTGTTAACACAATAAACGAATTATACGAAGACCGAATGAATAACAAAATCGGCAGTGTTTGTAATGTTTAGACACCTCTTTTAAAATGCATAATCTCTATATATAAATAGAATAATAGTCGGGATTTTACCTGCCACACACCATTCTGATATATAAGCACGGATATCAAGAAAGACTCGCCAAAAACCTCAGTTAATCAAAGTGTGAGTGCACTGAAATGGAAATGTAAAGCCTGGACTTAACACAGCGCGATCGTGTATTGTATTATATTGTATTGTATTGTATTGTATTGTATTGTATTATGTATTGTAATGCATTGTGTATTATTGTATTGTGTATTGTATTGTTGTATTGTATTATTTGTATTTGAACACTTGTTATAGCGCCTCTACAAGATTTCCCATTCAGAGCGCTCCCGACTACTGCGCGGACGCTTGAATCGGAGTTTCACGCCGGCGCGAGCAATAATTGCGGTGAAAAGGACTTGCGGGGTCCCTACATGGCTTTGGGGTGATTCGGGCTCTGCCTCAGCTGCAAGAGCACCGAACGCCTCTATACCGCGCCCAGTATGTGTTGTGTTGTATTGTGTTGTGTTGTACTCCGTTTATATTGCGACCGAGCCACCGATCCTCAAAATTAATCTCTGATAAACCGACCGACCGAATCGAGCCCGGGGCGCCGGCGCGGAGAACGGGCACTGTACTCGGCCACTGTAGCACCCTATTATAAAGGCAGATATTACATTTACTTGCTACAAATATAAAGCTGATATATTTCAGTATACCGCCGGTGTGGCGTGAATAAGCTGGTGTCTTGAGCTTAGCTTTAGAGTAGGGCTTTAGAAATTTAGTGTTTACGATTACGATAAAGAATAATGGTAACAAGATTTCGTGTAATTAAATTGTAAGCATGTTATTTATGGATTCATCTGAGGTCGACCAAGGGCGAAACTTTGCCCCACAAAATGATGGTGACCAAATAACTGCAACGAGGTAAATTAATTCATGTAACATAACATACTAAACAAGTGAGCCAGTGTGAAGTCGTCCATCTGCATTGCGATAGCATACGCAACGACATTCAATAATTAGCCAATGTGAAGGCATTGCGATAGTTAAACATACGCAACGACATTCAATAATACAGTGTCGCGTAGGGACCCTGAGCAGTGAGCAAGTGGGCAAGTCCTTCGGCGTGAAACTCCGATTCAACGTCCGCGCAGTTGGGAGTACCTCTGAATGGGCAATCTGGTAGAGCGCTATAACAAGTGTTAAATACAATACAAATCTATTAATACAATACAATACAATACAATACAATACAATACAATACAATACAATACAACTAATACAATATTTTAATACAATACAATACAATACAATACAATACACGAGCGCTGTGTTAAGTCCAGGCTTTACATTTCCATTTCAGTGCACTCACACTTTGTAACATTATCTGATTAACTGAGGTTTTTGGCAAGTCTTACTTAATATCCGTGCTTATACTAGAATGCTGTGCTGAAGGTAACATCCTGATGGATGGATCCAGAGTTTACCGGCAGCTTATGACAACATAGGCCGTTACCGGTGAGTGTGCGAATCAGATGAAAAAATTGGATAGTATGAAGTAATAGCCTAGTAAGAGTTGAGGAATAACATGCGAGATATAAAGTTTCGTGAGTCTTTATCAGGAAGATTAAAGTTAGGAGGTCTGTCCCTGAGAAAATAGGGATGAAATGTTGGCTGGAGAAAAGGCATCTGAGTGAATAGTTCTCATTAAATAGGATGGCTTTGAATAGAGAAATGTCTGCATTACATTCGTAGAAGGGGAATCTGACTGAATAAGACCAGAGTGTTTTAATCTGTTATTCAGTCTTTCTATGCTGGATTTGTCCTTTTCGCTCGCCAGTCCGCACCAGGCGGGGAAGCATACATTGTTCTTGCAGATGCACCATGGTTTTTGAGTGTTTTAAGGGCGATTGAAGCAGAGCCACTTTTGACTTGGCTTTACACATCATGTGATAGTTAAAGGTAAAGCAAAATATTATTTGTTGACATTTTACTAGATTTACATGGATATAAATAACATTTATGTTTACAATTAAGTATCTTTCTCCATCATCCGACATTGGCGACATTTCAGTGTATTTTTTACATCGATTTAACTTAAGATCCTCTTCTTTGAAGACGTTATCTTTTCAAATCAGTACAGTCCAAAGAAAGCGACTTGATTACAGGATAGGCACTGAAACTCCGCCACAGCCTTATACATGGGTAGCGCCAGACCCAATACAGGGTTCGGAAGGGGGCGACGTTAATCATCTTATGACACAACATCGTTAAACATAAACCTACCACATGATCGCCAGTTACAAAGACGAGACAAAATAAATTTGTTAATTAAAAGACAAGATAATTATGTTCGAAGTCAATGACCCTGAGAGCCATAAGATTTTTACTGAAGGGACCAAACCGTGGCTACAGCAATGCGCTTTATTAGACACCATTAAAACGCCATCCACCAACATAGTTACATGTATTTAGCAGCCACGCTTGTTTAAATTCAGTATAATTTCTGTCGACGTCAACAAACTTTGTTGCATGCATAAAGATGTCGTTAAACTATGGATCAGTCAAATGTGAAGAAACTGAATTAAAAGCTAGAATCGAAGACATCGAAACCTTCTCTGGCGTTCACCGACTGATTATCTCGCTAACACCATCCTCTGGAAATAAACGCACGCAACCCAATGACGAACTGGAACGAATGATCTGCAGTCAAGAAAATCAACTGTAATACAACATGTTGTTTAAAGGACGTCAACGGCCATAGCAACCATAACATGTCTTTAAACTTTTGCAATTTCGAGATGCTTAATGTATAGGGAATTTGAGTAATTGTAGAGAACGGTACATATAAGTGTCCCAGTTAAGGCAAACGGCATTTGATAGCACGAGATGTCTCTAAACTCTCAGATCCAATCCATAATGTAATTGATAAGACCCGTCTCAAGCTGTCGTGAACAATAGAATCTGCTAAGTAAACCACCAACTGCTAAAACAACTAATTCGCCATTGTTCAGTTAGCGAATTCAGTAAGAAAACTAAGATACAGTTGAACAGGTAACAGCCCTTGCAGTCATAGGATCTCATGAAGGTCTTAGTATATTTACAACTCTACTAAAAACAGTCTGTTAGCCATCGCTTTTCGCTTTGTGCGTCCTTTAAACGGCGCTGCAGTCGTAAGGAGATTTTACTGCATATGAAATTCAAATTTCAATAAAGCCTACATTATTAGTGAAGCAACGCAATTCTTGAATATATATATAGGAATGGAGGAATTCGTTTAAAGCTACTAACCAAGAGCAAAGTGTTTAGACGTCTCGTAGGTTCGTGTTGGTCGACCTGACCTTACCTATGGTAGTTGCTTTTCAACGACGGTATGTCACGACAAAGATGATTAGCGTCGCTCTACTTCTTTTTGTAACTTGGGACTGGCACTACTAGGGTATGGCGAAAGGAAGAGAGAAGAATAGAACAGTTTACAAATTATAACCATTGCAGACACCATGTGATTGATTCAGTTATATTCATGTCTATCTGCATACATACGTACATGCAGGGTGAGAATTGTCGGGGGTAGGGGTTGAGGTTCAACCCCAGTCCTTCTTAGGATCCCATGTTGTCTACATTTCACACCCAAACTGCACATGAAGCAACGTCTAACCCCCCCCAGTTTTTTTGCAATTCCCATACTGCGGACAGTGTACGGTTAGTGTTCGATAGCATATATGTTGATTTAGCAAAACAATCTGACAAAAACCTAGAAATTTACATAAGAGATTGAATAGAAAATAAAACACAAGTAATAATAAGGTATAGTAATAATTAATAAGTGGCGGCGGCAAACGAACCTTGATTAGCAAGCAACCTGGAAGGCGCTATCCGTCTGGTTGATGATGGTAAGTGTTAGAGGTAATGGTGTGTTCATGGGTCACCGGTTTATGCTGCAAAGGTGTCGTATTCGAGGTATAACGGTAGATATTAGACTCCTGTCATCCGGCGAAGAGAGCGAGAGGTACCGAGTTCGAGCCCCCCGTAGAGCGGATTTGCTTTGGCTGCTATTAGCGCCGTGTATTACGGACTGTCTGTTCTGTTGGTAGTTAACTAGTTAAGATTGTTTCAATTGCGTAACATGTAAATGTATGAAAGCGCAGTGCGTTTGTCAGGCGCTTGATTAAAGAAAAGATTATTATTATTATTATTATTACATGCGCATAATGTAACATACATTCATTCAGAGTTCAGACAGACAGAGAGACAGACAGGAAGACAGACATACCACCTAGGTATTTTAATATCGAATGGTAGGCCATGGACATCATGGTTTCTTCGAAGTGGACACAAGAGATCGATCGGCTTTTGAAAATTAAGAACCGGTCAGATCAAATATCTCCATCTATCAGGTCATCGAGAAATGTCCGAAAGCGATTGCTAGAAAAGGTTTTATGTAGCGCTGGTATCGTTCCTTCGAAATACATTTAAACTGGCGACCAAGATCTGTCAAAACCATTAACGTTCTAGTTCTCTGTTTAGACACCTTTAACTCGCTTCTCATATGCCATATATTAATAACTTTCGTTTTAGTATCTTCCAATAAAACGATCTCGAGCGGTATGTACGTTTAAATGTATTTCGAAGAAACGATGAAACGCTTACATATTCATGAACTATACCGGAAACTACTAAAAGTGCTGAATTATGTCAAAATTGTACTACCGGAAGCGAGAATCTTTATGCAGAGGTTAGAGGTTATTCTGGAAATCGTACTGATTAGCAGGAGACGTGGGTAAATGGGATCACAGATGTTAAACGTCATAGTATTATAATAGTTTCAAGACGTCATTATTTACGCCGTTATTCTTCGTCCCTGTTAAGAGCTTCGATTGCTTACTTTTGCAATCGATTAATCTGAGTTTCCTTTTCTCGTTACGAACGAAGGCTCAGACTGTAAGTTAACCTAAGGACGTTTTAACAGTATACGCTTATTAATAGTCGCTTGATGTTTCGATCAATAGATGAGTTTGTATGAAGACCACTTGGTAATATTGTTCAATACTAGGTAACCAATGCCCAGCACAGTTTTCTCTTTATGTACTTTCGGTAACCTAGCGTACACTCAAACACGCAGACAACCTGGTCTTTGAATGGTTATATTATTTATAACCCCAAATCCTAAACAACAAGTGAGTAAAGTAGTTATATTTAGAAATAATTGCAGTAGTCATAGTTAGAAATAATTGCAGGAGTTATATTTAGAAATAATTTCTCTTGTAGCAGTATTCCAACAAGATAACATTGCCAAACGGGCAAGGCTCACTTCGCCGAGTGACACAATGGTAAGTTATATTGCATTCAAATACAAGTCAGAAATCGTTTTGGATCAGATGATTGTCGTATAAAAAACCGACATTTTCCACATTTTTTTCTTTAGTCACGTATCTTCATTAGCACTTAAAAGTAGACAGATTTTACAAAAGACGACGCGTGATATTCCAAGATACGATTGAGTCCGCAACGAAGTATTGTATTGAAACATTAATAAAGCGCCTTCTAGTAAGGTGAACCGTTTAGAGGCGTTCCAGTGGGCAAGGCTACGACAGAACAAAATTAATAGGTTTTTAGAAAGGCAAAGGAGGAGGTGGGGTAATCAGTTAGAATTCGATTGCATGTGGGCATAGATGGAAACAGCACATCCAAAGGGAGGCAGATTGAGGCAGAGGACCGGGACTGAGCAACAGCTGTTCTAATACGGGAAGTAAGAAGATAAAGTATGCTTGAAGAGTGGAGTGGTCGATGCGAGGAGGCTGAATGAGGTCGGAGTATTAGATCAGCAAGATATTTCGGGGCAAGACCCCGTTGTGAACGTGTCAGTTTAGCGATCCTAGGTTGCTTTTCTTAGTAAATCTTGCATTCGTCGTGTGTGATTTTGCGATCGCGACTTTTCATCTGTGTAGCTACTTTCTCACAGAGCAATGCAATCTTTAGAGGAATCTTATCAAAATTGGTATAAAAAGTAAACCACTGGGATGAATCTTGACGACTAATAAAATATCGCCAGTAAACGAGGAACCTTCTATATTGTGTGTTAATACGCTGAGATTTGCGCGGATGATCAGGCATTGATCGCACACAGCCAAGAGTGTTTACAGAGAATGATGGATCGTCTGAACAAGATCTCAACGGAATACGAAATGAAAATAAATACCAAAAAGACAAAGGTTATGAAAATAAACAGGATTGAAGAGTCAACCGTTAAAATTACCATAAATGGAGAGGATATAACTTAGAACAGGCCAACAAATTCTGCTACTTGGGCAGTGTGATCACACAAGATGCAAAGTGCCATACGGAAATAAAAAGAAGAATAAGCATGGGGAAAGATGCATTCTGCAAGAGAAAAGAACTCCCGAGAGCGAAACTAAATAGAACTCTAAAGAAGCGAATGGTTAAGACATTGGTGTGGAGTGTGGTCCTGTATGGATCTGAAACGTGGACAATGCGGAAAGAGGACATAGAAAGACTAGAAGCTTTTGAAATGTGAATATGGCGTAGAATGGAGAGAGTAAGTTGGAAGGAGCATAAGACAAACGAAGAAATATTAAAAATGATAGGAGTAGAAAGATCAGTGATAAAGACAATCAGAGAACGCCAAAGGACATGGATAGGACACGTCATGAGGGGAGACTCTGTACTGAAAGACATCATCGAGGGGAGAATGGAAGGGAAGACTACAAGAGGAAGACCAAGAGTGATGCTGCTGGACTGGGCGATGGAGAAAAACGGCTACAGCAAAGAATGAAAAAAGAGGCTCAAAATAGAGAAAAATGGCGACGTTAGACATAATATTATGAACCAGCCTGAAGGCAGAGAACTGAAAGAAGAAGACGAAATATGCATTCTTTAAAGAGATGTCTGATTATTGCCGACTTTGTGGAATGTTCTTGTTTATTAATTTTAGTTTCGGTTTCACAAATCAGATTTTACTTGAAAGCAAAATAAAATAATATCCTCTGAACATTTCACTGCATTTACATTTATGCAACATTTAAATTTGCAAATACGTTTCATTCTTCATCAATCAACGTTGGCGAACTTCACTGTATTTCTTACTTAGCTTAAAGATCCTCTTCTTTGAAGACTTTATCTTTAAAAATCAGTAGGCCTACAAGCCAAATAACGCGACTTGATTAGAGGATAGACCCATACAACACGGCAACTGGTGTATACTAGGGTAGCGCCAGTCCGAGGTCTGGTTTAATGAGGAGGGTGATGCTAATAATAATCGTTGTTATGGCAGCTAACTGTCAAGGCTGTGGATTTCAACACAGAAACTATAATAATCGTCAGTTACTGAGATGAAGCTAGATTAAAGTTAAAATCCGCCGCCTTGAGAGTGAAAAGATAAAAGGGCCTAAAGTGTGCTGACGTTAAATTTCTCGTTTTCATTGTATGGTATACATTGTGAATTTTCGTCAACGGCCTTTGATGCCATAAGGCGACGTTAAACCTTTGAGTAATAATAACAATGCGTGTTAAAGGACACCTTTAAAACTCTGCCCAACAAGCTATATATACAGCAGCTGCATTAAGAGATTTAAATATTATCCACTTTCTGAAAATGACTTGTGCTATTCTCTAAATTAACTAAACTGAGCCCATACGCTCACAACATAATAAAACAAGCTGTTGATGCAGCAATATCATGAGCAATGGAGCTTGAATGGCCACCGAGAAGAGCTTTAATGGCCACTGAAGGAGCCTTTATGGCCAATAAAATAACCTTTATTGGCCCTGGAAGAGCCTATAATATGAGCACTGTAAAGAGCCTAAGTGGCCCTCGAAAGGAGCCTTAATGGCCACCGAGAACAGACTTAATGGCCACTGAAAAGAGCAGTAAAAGGCAAAATTATAGACATAATTTACTGTGGCGGGATGAAGGCCTTCGAGTGGAAGGATGTCTGCCTAGGTAAGGCCCTTGCGGTCTGCAAGAGACGAAGTGTTCAACAAATATTCTTTATTCACCAAATAAAACGAAAACTCAATTACAGCGTTGATTGTTAATGTCCTCTTGACATCAGTTACCGTCCTCTCGGTCCTACCGACAGTTTCTTCAGCAGAGTTCGACGCCCATGCGTGACACAGTTCGAAGGTCCTGGACACGGTTTCGGCCGCGTCTGAGGCACAGACAACGCCGCGGCGAAGAAGGCGTAGACTGACGACGACGGACTCTGCAGCCTTCCGGTTGCTCTCCTTCTTTCCTTTCCGATTGACTGGAACAGCGACTTGCCCATCTCGGCGACAGTAGAGCAGCAGTCGAATCTCCAGACCGATGCAGTGGCTCGAGGCCGAGATTCAAGACGTGTGCCTCTCCGGAACTCCTCTCTCTCCGAGCTCGACTGTGTGCTGCGCTCCGAGGTCACTGTGTCCGTGTTCCACTGTCTGTCGACTGAAAAATTGTTTCGGCTTAACGACACTTTTTCATATCGAAGATGATTAGTGTCGGAGGCAGAAAGCAACCTCGTACTCCACGTTTAAATTGCGACCGAGCCACCCGCAGTAAAGATCCGAGAAATTAATCTCTGATAAACCGACCCGACCGGGAAGCGAACCCGGGGCGCCAGCGTGACGAGCGGGCTACCTACCCACTCGGCCACTCAGGATCTCTGTCTGTCGACTGACTGTGTGCTCTCCTTTATATAGAGGTATCTGCGGCGTGCAGCAGACACGCGGCGTAGGCGAGGCAAGCGCGGCCTAGGCGAGGCAAGCGCGGCCTAGGCGAGGCAGGCGCGGCGTAGGCGCGGCGGCCGCACGGTATCCAGGCGCGGCGACGAAGACCAGAGGCAGACGCCGCGGTGACGTGGCAGGGGCGGCGTAGGCGAGACAAGAGACGAGGAGGCCGCATGACGTGTAGAAGACACGCGGCGAGGGCGTAGCAGGCGCGTGGCATCCCTGGTACTCGTGGCACCGAAATAGCCACCAAAAACCCAATTTCGCAACATTACTTTACTCTTTAATGGGAAGAAATTAAATTGATGTCAAGAAGAACGAACTATCTGAAATCAAGGAAATTGAACTGATTTTACGTTTTGGCCGCTCACATGTGAGCGGCCATGTTGGCTACCACAGGATTTCAGTAAACTGTTGGAATAAATAAAAATCCGACGTAGAGATGAAAGGGCAATCGTAGATATAAGCCAAGGGTAAAGAAATACTTTATCTTTACAAATCTATTTATGCCACTGCGTCTTTCTTTGAGGCACCTACACCTATTCTTTTATTTGTTCATTCGTTCATGCATCCTTACTA
Organism: Aporrectodea caliginosa; assembly: GCA_020284085.1. Classification (NCBI taxonomy): domain Eukaryota; kingdom Metazoa; phylum Annelida; class Clitellata; order Crassiclitellata; family Lumbricidae; genus Aporrectodea; species Aporrectodea caliginosa. Next base: position 729,271 of record JACEVL010000033.1, on the reverse strand, counting down.
AGACGATTATGGTCGCTGTCTTCCTTAATCCAGACTTGGGACTGGCACTACTATGGTGCGAGCGGTGGTGAAGTAAGTGGCAATGATTTGGTTCCAACAGTTTAATAAGATCTTGTGGCATCAAAGGCCGTTGAAGTCGATACAAAATCCCTGAGTTGTAATGCAATACATGAGCCGACGTTCAGAGGGAAAGATTTAAAAAAATCAGTAGTTTCCAGTGTTTAACGTCGTCGTATGATATCAAGGGTCGATGACGACAAATTAAAGCAAATCCACTGTAGTGGAAATGAATTCATAGTGTTTTAAACACCATTGAAAGCCATCAAAACAAAACCTTACAATCAGGCGCGTAACTAGCATTACGCAATTACGCAAATGCGTAAAGATTTTAGCAGCTCTCAAAATTTTTTAACCGTTTAGATTACTTTTTGACATTCTAGAATCTAGATTACTATTATTCGTTGAATTTCTAATGTGCAGACTTTATAACTGTACAGTCAGTAAAACATTTCCCTTCGCCGGCATAGTGAAGACTCTGCAAATTTCGTGGCACTTCTGAAATTTCGATCACAGACCGACACTATAGATTAAATCATCGTAAGCTAATGTCATCTGGTCCACGCAAACCCCAGTACATAAGTCCGTTGATTCAAAAATCAGCTGATCCACCTGTGTGGCCTGTGAGTTCGAGACATTATTGTGGCAGAATGTCGTGCGGCTAGGTTGTACACTTTATTGTTTGATGCAAGCACAGAACAGATATCGGTCAGCTTATACGATATGTTGATAGCGTGAACAACCCGGTTCTCAGCATGTGGCAAAAGAACAATTTATAGGGCCTAACTGTCATCCCAAGTTTTCCCAACGCTTGACACCACTGGCGAAACTATTGCGACACTCGTAAAGCAGCAGCTTTATGAAGTTGGTTTCTGTATATGTTAAGGTATCTTGATAAGGACAATTTGCTGCCGACTTTTCAATCTGGTTTTCGTAAGGGCCACTCCACGGAGACCCTGTTAGTTCGCCTCCTCTCTGATATCTATGGGGCTATTGATAGGTCACAGGTCATCCTCTTAGCATTATTTGCTGTCAGCACGGCGTTTGACACCGTCGATCACGATATCATTCTTAGGCGCCTATCTACCTCGTTTGGCCTTTCTGGTAACTTTCTTGACTGGATTGTTTCCTACCTCCATCACCGTTCCTTCTCTGCGGTCTACGTGTCTACTAGGACTCCATGTGTTCCTGTCCCGTTTGGCCTGCCCCAGGAATCTGTGCTGGGTCCTCTTCTCTAATTATATTATTTATACTGCTGATACTGGTCCTCTCCTGGCCTCTTGCTGAGCCTTGCTCTTTGCTGAACTAATCTTATGCGGGTGACCTGCAGGCGTTTTTGCACTGTCCTGCGTCAGCAGCCATTACCGAAGCCCGGGCCATGAACCGGGCAATGGAGGCTCTCGAGGCCTGGATGTCCTCCAATCGCCTGCGGCTAAACTCATCTGAGACCCAGTTCATTTGGCTTGGCACGCGCCAGCAGCTCGCCAAAATTGATTTGGAGGCCCTTGCCCAGGAGTTCCCGCAGATTACTTTCTCACAGTGGCAAAGAAATTAATTAATTGATAAATCCAGGCAGGCTATCAACTTTATAAAATAAAATTATAGGCGTGTATGTAATGAGATCGACGATCGTCATGAAAACTGCAATCTCTTAGAGAAAATAACATATCCAAAATTAAGTGGCCAAGGCAGCATTTTGGGCCGTCGCCCCGGGCGGCATTTCAGCTCCGTACGCCATTGCTTTCTCATCCTTTGTCCGGGACCTTGGTGTCACATTAGACCTTGAACTAACGTTCACGCGGCATATCAGCCTGCTATAGATGCCGCGATTGTGTATACCAGCTGCGTCAGCTTAGAGAGGCCTTCCGTTCCTTAACCTTTAATACTGCCTTAATGCTTACCCACTTCTTTGTTGTTTCCCGTCTTGATTATTGCAGCGCCCTCTGCGTGGGTTTTCCGGCGACTCGGGTTGGGTGCTTGGTTCGGGTCTTACGCTCGGCGGCACGCTATATTGGTTGCATCCCAAGATTCCGCCATGTTACTGATTATATGCGGGATGTCTTGCATTGGCTTCCTTTCCCACAGTGGATCGCTTACCGGATCTCTTCCTTGGTCTGGCGCTGACGTGGTCTCCGTTTATCTACAGGAGCACCACCCTCAGCATCCAGCACCGTGGTTCTCCTCGCTCTTCTAGGCAGGCTGAGGTTCTTGTCTCCCGGTCGCGGACTTCTATTCTGCAGCGCCGTGCTTTTTCTGTTGCTGGCCTGCAATCTGGAATGGGCTTCCTTTGGCACTACGCCTAATGCCGAGAGCCCTTCAGATCACGTTCTATTCTAACTTCAAGACTGTTCGGACTTCGGAGTTGGGTCGGGTGCGCTCCTAAGTAGATAATCTTGAAGGGGCGCTATGTAAATCTCTGTAATGAATGAATGAATCATAATTTGCCAAAGAGCTGATGTAAAATGTTATTACTTTTAACCAAAAAGATTGTCTCCAAAATGGACCATTACAAATCAACAAATAAATTTATTTTCTTATGCTTTAGTTAATTGCTTTGATGAGTCTGTCTGTTTCTAGTCTACGTTGGTGGCTGGGACTTTGCAGCTGAACCCATTTTAAAAATCAAATTATGAAATTATAATTATAATTTTCCAAAGAACTTATGTAAAATGTTATTACTTTGAATCAAAAGTTGGTCTCCAAAATGCACCATTACAAACCCCAAAATGAAAATTTTTCTTACCCTGGGGAGAGGGCACAGCCCCCTCCCCAGACCCCTCCCTTCAGAGTTCTTCAAAACTGCGTCATTTTATGGAAGACCTGGTTACGCCACTGCTTACAATCAGTTTTGTTTATTGTTTAGCAACATAAATAATACAGTTTAAATGTCTGGGATGCATGTAATGTAATATCTCAAGCAAATTAAACACTACTTTGAAGCAATTTTCGTCAACAAGATATGATTGGATCCACAGTTTAACGGCAGCTTATGACAACATAGGCCGTTTCCGCCGACAAAGATTAGTTTTTGGCATATTAGGCCTACAGCTCTTGCAACACAACACAAGATATGATTAGACGAAGTGACGATTAAATAGCGTAGTGTAAACCGTTTTAAAGGTGTTTAAGGGTAACTTTCACTTTAGTGTATCGTGTTACTTATGGATAGGGATGAGCCGATTGGCATTTTTTGTCGATTTCCGATTCCGATTAGTTGGCCTGCTTTTTTTCGCCGATTCCGATCCGATTAATATTCACTTTTATTTGGTTCTAGGCACTGTTTGCTACTCCAAAGCCCGACTGTCTGCCATTGCCCGACTGTCTGCCATTTTGATGATGCGTAGACTCACAATTTTATTATTTTACACGAACTTTAAATATTTAAGATTAAATATTACCGTAGGAGGTCGCCAAAACCGGTTACTGTTTTTGTATAAATGAAAAAAAGAATAGCTTTTTTATAAGAAATACTACTTTTTTGTTATTCGGATTTTAAGTCATGAGATCGCCGATTCCGATTAATACCGAATAATGCAAATCCGACCCGAACCGATTACCGAACGGATAATCGGATCATCCGTACTCGTGGATACCACGGTCATTGACGTTGACCTTATACTAGAAATAGTCCATAGGAGGAACTGGAACTAAACGAATAAATGAAGTGATGTTTACATAGCATCTGTATGAATCGTTTTAAAGGTGTGAATGACTTTGGTTAGATATCTGGTTATTTTGCTTCACTTGAGCTGTAATATGCCTAAATAATTATTTCTGTAGACGGCAACGGTCTATGTTGTCGTAAGCTGTCAGATATATGCTTTACTTGAAATATCAATTCTATATGCGGTGCCTTTCTTCTCGTAGCACTGGATAAGTAACTGTTAACTGCTTGAAATGTTACTTCTCAGTGGAATGATCCTACTGTTTTGGGGAGGGTGAAAGTCTGTAGCGAGGCACGCAAGGGTGACATGCATGATAGATGGAATACCTCTTTCAGAAGCGTAATCATAAACTACAAATTGTTACTGCCCTACTCTAAAGCTAAGTTGCAAAGAGCACCAGCAAATTCATACACGCTGTGTCAAGTCAGAGGAGTTGTCTAGAGATTCCAAGTGAAGATCTGAATCAGCTACGATCAACCGAGTTCGTCACCAGTAGAAAAAAATGAAGAAACAGACGCTGTGCCATAACTACTTCACTGCCACATACAGTTCGTGCCAGTCCGAAGATTCGATAAGGAGGAGGGCGACGCAAATAATGTTTTTTTTTACACAGCGTGTGTTTAGTTTCTGCTTAACGAACGCTGTGTTATAACAAAGATGATTAGCGTCGCTCTCCTCCTTATTTTCAGGTAACGCCAGATCAAAGGGAGGGTGAGTACTGAGTAGGGGGGCGACGCTAATCATCTTTGTTATGACAGTTTTGTCAAAAAAAAACAGCCATAAGATGCTCTTGAAGGAACAAAGCAGTGGCAAAAGAAATGTACTTAATATCGTCATCATCTTCGTCATAATCATCATCATAATCATAATCATAATCATCATCATCATCATCATCATCATCATCATCATCATCATCATCATCATCATCATCATCATCATCATCATCATCATCATCATACCACCAGTGTACATAGTTTCTGTTTAAAGATGCTGTTGTAACGTAGACGATTAACGTCGCCCTCCTCCTTTACCCATCATTTGGATTGGCACTACCAGCGTAATGGCATTGGCGAGGGCGGAGTTCGTAGTTTCCATTGTTAAACGACATGCCTTTCCTGCCAGAGTCGTTGACCTCCACCTCACCTTGATATTCTGTGTATCTTGTGAGTCAGGAATTGAGGAATATTAGTAGTAGTTTCAGTTTAACGACAAGAAGCGCATTCGGAAGTTGTGAGTTTTGTGATTACGATAACAATCCTGGGCTTTTGGTTAGCGCGCAGTTTGTTGCTGACACCAAGTAGCAGGACTATATGCCATGTTTTCGGCGCGTTTGTAAAGTTACTAAAAACTGTTATAAATACCCGCACGCTAACTTAAGAAGAAAGTCGTCGATTACATACTTATTAACTTAGCTACTTAATTATTACTCACTGCCTTATCTAATTACTCGCTTACTTATTTAATTATTTATTAACTGAATGGCATTGCAGCTGGAGTGTTGCGGGTTCGAATCCACCTCAAAGTCGCTGCGTAGGGACCCTGGGCAAGTCCTTCACTCGCAATTGCTCATGCGCTTCGGCGTGAAACTCCGATTCAGCGTTCGCGCAGTAGTCGGGAGCGCCTCTGAATGGAAAATCTGGTAGAGGCGCTATAACAAGTGTTCAAATACAATACAATACAATTACAGACCTTGTAATTTGTAGCGTAAACATACACGGCTTAAGTAAACGAATAGAGAGGTGGGATAATATAGCTTCTGTCTAATAAAGGTGTTTAAGAAGATTCGCTCTTTTCACTTTAGTTTTCTGTGTAGTTTTTTTGGCTTCTACGACCATTGACGTCAACCTGGGTCAAACTAAACGAACAACTAAGTAAATCTTATATAGCATCCTTTTAAACTCTTTTAAAGGTGTGATGACGTCGTCAAGCTATGCGAATCTTTGCGCTTTTTCTATCGACCGGGACCATTTGTGACTTTCGTTTGATAGCAGATCTTAGTAAATTTTTATTTACATTCAATGGAAGAAAATAAAGATCTCACAAACTCTCCTAATTGTATTTTTTAGCAGATTCTTTAAAGTTTTAAAACCAACTCATATACATCTTTTTTGTACAGCTTCAAACAGCACTTAAACAATCACATCGTTGTATCTGTACAAATGTATACTGCAGAGGATCTTAGCGCCTCACTAGCATCCCGTGCAACTTACCTAATTGACATGGATAGCAAAACAATTCGCATTAGATGCAGGTCTGTACACATACATTGCCTGTGACGTCGACATAGAACGGCGTTTCACAAACTATTCACAGACCGGTATGAATGTTCGCACTGCAGGAGGAACGGTGCCAAATTTATTAATCAATTCTCTTTTTCGTCCTCGATCTACTAATTTCCTTAAATATGTATTATAATTTATTTAAACGCATATTTAGCCAATTCTATGATCCTATTGCCCTTTAAATGCTAGACAAATAAGTTTATTTTGTTTATAAATATCCTATATAAATGTCCCTTCGTCCATACGTTCAGTTTTGTGTTAGTTCTTGTAGTAATAATAATACACTCTCTAGCAAGCTGACTCAGATCCTCACTTGCAATCTCTGACTTGACACAATCGGCAGTCTGTAAGACTCTAAGAGCAAGATTTTCTGCCACTGAATAAAAAGAAAAATTTACTCAGTACTGCTTTCGACATGAAAGTAATTAAGGGTCCGGACCTAAAAAATTGGCGCAAAGATCCATTAAGCTAAACGACGGCGTACACACCTTTAAAACGGTTTAGAGTAATGATATATAAATGTCACTTCGTCTATTCGATTAATTCATTACTCATGTGCCTGGTTCTTGTAGTAAGCTTATAAAGTCGACGTCAATGGCCGTGGTAGCCATACACGGATACACTTTTTAAAGAGTGAACCACCGAAGAAATTATTATTGAAGCGGAGGGCCGCACCAGTAAACTCAAAACAACAACTACATTTGATTGAAAATTATTAATTGTGTTGAAATTTATGATAGAATAATCGTAATGAATAATCGCATGTATGTGTGGCACATTGTCAAACAATAAGCCAAGTAACGAACAAACTGCTATGCAAATAGGCCAATGACTGTTTTTTTACTTCATTTTTACACAAATTTATAGAGCTCCGGCGGGTCACTTAAAATCAGCTCTTCTATAACGCCTTAATAACGGCTTACACAGGTGATTTAAAATTGTCACTTCGTCTGTTGGCTGTAATTTGCCAAAAAATAATCTTTGTCGCGGCTACGGCCTATGTTGTCATAAGCTGCCGTTAAACTGTGGATCCAATTGGCTTAATGCGAACTGCGCCACTGATTGTACTCTGTCAGTGCCAGTCCCCAGCCTCAATGAAGGAGGAGGGCGACGCTAATGGTCTTTGTTATCACACAGTGTCGTTAAACTGAACAACTACTATTACTTGGTTTAGTGCAGTAACTCATGAGTTTGGTTTTAGGAATTATAAGATCGACGGCAATGGCCGTGGTCTGCATAAGATACACGGATACACTACAGTGAAAACGACTCTTCTAGCAATGCCACGCGAACAGTGAGAACTCTTCAAAATAATTTCTGTCGACGTGAACGGCCTTTGTTGTCAGAAGATGTCGTTAAACTCTGGATTCTTCAATGATTGCTCTTGAGCGTGTACTTCTGTTTTACATTACAACTAGAGGTTTTCTTAAACTCCGCTACTATTCTAAGACTTACTGTGGTAATGTCAGTCTATAGCCTATAGGAGGACGAGGCTAATTATCATTGTTATAAGCAGAAACTCGCCTACTGTTTGAGTATGGCGGCTGATTGAAAACCATACAAAGCGTTAACTTCCAAGAGACGGCAACAATTGCGCCCGCGAACCAGGGTTGTAATCGATGGAAACCCGTTGACTGGTTCCACGTGTGTGCGTGGGCCGCCACTGGTGACTCTTCCAGCTTACTGTGCATTGTTTTGCTAACTGATCAAATATTTTCATTCGTAGTGACACTAAGCATCACATAGGCTACCGCAGAGAGCGCCTCTGAGAAGACATCTGAAGGGCGCTATATAAATTTTCAATTCCAATACATTGCAATGCATACTACAAATTACTCTAGAGCGTAACTGACCTAAACAATGACGATGTGACTATTGCATAGCATCTGTGTAAATCGTTTTAAAAGTGTTTAAGAAGAGAAATTGTTTTCAATTTAGTATAAATGTCTCTTGCGGCTGTCAAATTATCAGCAATGGCCGTCATTGACGTCGACCTTATGTTACTAGAACTCACACAAACTCTTAAGTGGATCGCAATTAAACGAATCGACGAAGTGACATTTATATAGGATCTTTATAAATCTTTTAAAGGTGTTTTAGAAGAGCTATTGTTTGTTACATTAATATAAATATAACAAAGCGACACTATAAACACGCTTTGCCATATATTCGTCAAATTGTTTGCATCATTATAAAAACTCTGCCACTGCTCGTACTCTGGCAGTGCCAGTCCAAAGCCTGGAGAAAGGAGGAGAACGGTGCTAATCGTATTTTTTTATGACACAAAACGTTTGACCATAAAAGCCAGGCAGTCCTTTTATGCACTTCGGATCCTGAGGTCACATGGACTCTCTGGGGACAGTTTATTTGATGTAGTTCGTGCCACTACGGTTGGTATGATGCTGTATTGCTCGCCTGTGTGGTGGGGCTTTGCGAGAGTGCAGGAACGGGAGGCCCTTGAGGGAATTATCCGAAGGTTGGTACGCCAGAGGTACTTACCTCCATCTTCTCCCTCATTTGAGGCTCTCTACAGCAATGCGGATACTAGACTCTTTGCCTGTATTCTGCATAATCCTTGTCATGTATTGCATAAATTGTTACCGCCGATCAAGCAATCGCGCTACTCCCTGCGGCCACGGTCCCATAACCGTGAGCTTCCCATGTTTGACAACCTCTCTCAGAAATGCTTCCTTGCCCGGATGCTATACAAATAAACTATGTTTTCCCTAGCTCTGGCTATTTAAACCGTTCATTTCCCTCTGTTCCCCTGATGTACAATAAAGCTTCTCATTCAATTCATTAGTTGCATATATACATTTTTGTTTATTTGTTTAAATGTATTAATCATGCCATGTACAGTGCTGTGCGTTTGCTAGTGCTTCTCAATAAAGGATATACTTACTTACTTACTTTACAATGTCGTTAAACAGCATCTAATAAACCACTTATATTGATTAGGGAGTCACCATCTGGATGACGAAAAAATGAATATAGGGACGTTCTCCAAGAAAAGAGAACTGTAAAATACTATGAACAAAATACTATACTTAGAAGGTTAAATTGTAGTCACCGCCTTTTGATGCCGTATGACGACATTAAACTTTGGAAATAATAATTATGATTATTTTTTGTATTGATGCGACCCTCTTAGTTCACACCCTTAAAACGCTTCCAAACGTTGCTATATAAATGCGAACAACACTAATGGTTATAATAATTATAGTATCAGCTCTTACGAAAACCCGTTTAACCCTCAGAGGCTAACCTGGGGTGAATTTTTCACCCCACTGTCAGTATTTGCGCTGAATTTGTTTTACCGCTTTGGAGTTATGCCGTGCGCCTTTTGTGTATCTGTTCATAGATGACTTTTGCTTCATTCCATATATTTTGTCTTACTTATTTTGGATGAATGGTCACGTGACTGACGTCATACCGTGGCCATTTTTATTGGTCATAATAATATGTGTAGCAACTTTGTCTGTGGAACGCATGCAACAAAGCGTTACTTGTGTGTAGATGACTGTCGACTCAATGATTGTGCTGATAGTTGACTTTAGTTAGGTTTCCTAGTTTTGCAGTTTATGTTGAACTTGGTACAATTACCATTGTTGATCGAACATGGTTTAATTTTATATCACATGCCTCAAATAGTGAGGGGTGAAAAATTCACCCCAGGTTATCCAATGTGTGATTTTTTTATAGGTTAGCCTCTGAGGGTTAAAATGCAGGAAAGATCAACGTCAACATTGAAGCCAGTTAATAATAATATCTTTTCTTTAATAAGCGCCTGACAAACGCACTGCGCTGTACATTTACATGTTATGCAATTGAAACAATCTTAACTAGTTAACTACTAACAGAACAGACAGCCTGCAATACAACGGCGCTAACAGCAGCCTACAAAGCATATCCGCCCTACGGGGCTCGAACTCGGTACCTCTCGCTCTCTACGCCAGCTGTTATCCAACGCGCCACCGGGCCCCCAAACTGGATACTACTAATCTTTGTTTTAACAATGGCCTCTGAGCGTTATTAGAACCTTTTAGGAGACTTATAAACACGCTTACTTCTAGCTTGCATTGAGAATTGTGGGCTTGCGGACAAATACAGACGAGAATAAACTGACTAGGTTTGTACCAGGCTTAAGAACTGTAATTTGCCTGGATACATAAATGAATGACGTAATGAACGACTGAGTGACGTAATAGCGTAATTTCTTTGTATGAAACCAATTCATAAACTATCCTCCAGGAACGCCCGACCAGCAATGGATTTATATATATATATTCGTTTAATTGAGAAAACAATCTGACAAAAACGCAGAAATGCTAACATGAGTGATAATGGATAATTAAAGTTCATCAGAAGATTTTAGAATAAACTAGTAAATATTTTTATATAATGATCTGGGAATAAATCGAGAGTTGTCCTTGGGTGGGAGAGTATGGTTGTGTGCTCTAGGTCTTAATTGGTGAGAGGAGAGGGGTCGGAGTGGAGGTAGGAGTTGATGAAGAACATGCTTGGGGTTGTGTAATATGGAGAAAAGGAGTTTAGCATCGGTTATATTGGCAAGTTCAGAGACTGTTGGAAAGGATTGCTCTAAGTATCCTAGGCGTTTGGCTCTTTTTAGGAGTTTTTCCAGGCGTTCTTTATCGGAAGCCAGTGTGAGACCCCACCAGGATGGGGAGGCATATAGAAGTTTAGCAACGGTGGTGGCTTTGGTTACATTATGGATGGATGAGGAAGAAAGGCCATGGGTTTTAAGTTTTCTGATAGCATAAAAAGAGGAGGAGCAAGTAGCTGTGAGGTGGTCTATATGGGCTGTGAGTTTGAAATTATCTTGAAGGATGACACCCAGTATTTTCAAAGTTTTAACTCGGGTAATACCAGGCAATGGAGGAGGAGGTTCAAATTGGTGTCGAGGTCGGAAAATGATAATTTCTTTAGATTTAGAGCTATTTAAGGTAAGGTTATTGGCAGAAGCCCATGTAGAGATTAAATGCAGTTCAGATGGAATAGTATGAGCTTGAGAGGATCCAGTAAGGAGGTAAGTGTCATCTGCAAATTTGATCATAAGATTAAGGGGCTGAGCAGGGTGCAGGTCTGAACCAGTAATGGAGAAATTGGTAGGTCCTAAGACAGAGCCTTGAACTATACTAGCATTGATTTTGAGCAGAGATGAAGAGTGACCTTTGAATACAGTGAGGTGTGAGCGTTCAAGATGATATTCAACTAGCCAGTTATAGATTTCGTCTGGGATATCAAGAGTGGAGATTTTGTCAAATAGGGCAGAGTGCTTAACAGAGTCAAAAGCTTTGGAGAAGTCAAGGGAGATTATTGAGACATATTCGTTGGTTTTTAGGAGGAGTTGTGTATGATGTATGATTGATATTATGGCTGCAGAGGTGGAACCAGTGGGTCTAAAAGCAAATTGATCTGAAACTAGGGAATCAAGGGGAGCTTGAGTAAGGGTAGGGTAGGCCTATATAAATCTTTGAACTATTTGCTTTTCGACTATTCTGGAGAGAACAGGGAGGATGGAAATTGGACGGAAGTCAGCGTGTGTGTGTCCACAGTTTAACGGCAGCTTATGACAACATAGGCCGTTGCCGCCGACAAAGATTAGTTTTTGGCATATTACAGCTCTTACAATTTAAAGCTCCATTTATAATTCTTTCTCGTTTGGCCTCGTTTCTACGTATAGTAATTTCGCCACTGAGTCCCAGAGTCACACACCTTGAGTCGGGAGCGCTTCTGAGTAGAGAATCTTGAAGGGGCGCTATATAAATCACTTAAATTAATGAATGAATTAATGAACCTCGAACGGCATATCGTATATTGCAAATAACAATAGCACTATAAAAGTATTTACCTTAGGTAATTATAACAAGCCTTAGCGATAATAATTTTCCTAGCTTCGTGTGGTTGATTAATAACTGAAGGTCCAGTTGTTGATTTCTCAGTTATCCTGAATGTTTTCAGTCACCCTAATTCGACTGAAAAACAATCGTAAACACTAACGCAATTAACATCATTGAATAACATCAACTTTGATATAACATCAGAGCAATAATATGGTTTATTTCTATGAAATATATTTACTGTATTAAACCATGATATGATATTATCGCAATTTTATATCATATATTTAAATTTGGATTTCAAATCCACTTTATCTACGGCGTCGTTGTGATGACGCACACAGCGACAATCGATGGCCAATCAGAACTTTCAGTACTTACTTACTTACTCGGTATTCAGTCCTTCCATGTAGGTCTTTATATCGAGCAACGCATCTTCTCCATTCGTCTCTATTTATCGCCAGTCCTTCAGCCTCGTCCAGCGACATCTCAAGTCATCGCTGATGTTCTCCCGTCAGTTCTGATCGAGTATGAAGTGTAAGTGTAACATTAAGTGTTACATAGGTGCAAGTGCAGAAAACTCCAGAAATGTAATCATTTGTTTTGCCTTCAAGTAATGAGTGATGTGTGAAACCGAAAGTGAGTAAAGAAGAACAGTCGGCAGAGCTGGTAATATTAAGACACCTCTGTTAAGCATGCATATTCCTTACATAGGTACAATAACTCTGGCATTTACTGTATTCTGCAAGTAAGCACACAATTAATAAAAAAGAAATTAATACTCGCAAATAAGTTCAATTAACCAGATGATCTAATTGCAGGTTACCAGTATTATATACAATACGATCAGAACCAGAAACATATAGCATCCGAACTGTATACTGTCATCATTGCTTCGATCAGAATATGAAAAAAAAACGATTCTAGCGCCAGTTTTATTTTACTGTTATTTATAAAATATTTGCATTCTCAGAAGAGGTGTCTAAATATTACAATCTATGCTGAATGTTCCTGTTTATTTACGTTCGTTTACACATAAAATTATCTACTTCACTTGAATTTAAGAAGAAAATATTAATTTTTCGATATTACTGCACTCACATTTATGTTTTATTACACTCTCACTTCTTACTCGATCAGTTTATATTAGCTGATCTTAAATGTCTTTCTTACCTCGACTTACACTACTTTTCTTTGAAAACGTCATCATGTTCAATCGGTACAAACCCCAAGAAAGCAACATTGAAATGCCGCCACGGTTTCATTCTCGGGTAGCGGCTATCCACTGCCTTCTAGATACTGTATCTAGAGGGCAATGGTCTGTCCGTCCAAGACCTGGATAAATGAGGAGGGTGACATTAATGTTCTTTGTTATCAGAGCTTTAATAAACAGATACTATCTACACCATCGTCAATAACAGTTACATTTGTCGATTTAAAAGAATGGTCGAAGTGAACGACTTTGACAGTCATAGCCTGAGATGTTGTTTAAAAGTTTAAACTGTGATCAAGCAACTCATTTTGTTGGACACCTTTTAAAAGTTGGCCATCAGCCTATATATAGAGCATCTGAGTGAAGCGGTTTAATTGCTACTATATATATATAATAAATGTTCTGGTTCTTCTCTAGACAACCCTCTGACATGATGCTGCGCTCATGAATAAGCTGGTGCCCTGCGTTTAGCTTTCGAGTAGCGCCTGCGCGAAACTCTGGGCTACAGTAGTAGCTTACGCGCAGACTTGTTTCAGCCACCAAGCAGTAGGACTGTAATTATGCCATGTTTTCGGAGCAAGTAAAGACACTTGTAGGGTTCACAAAAGCCTCTATAAACACCCATACGCTTACTTAAGAGTGAAGTCCAGTGCCGGCTTTAGGTATAGGCGATATAGGCGGCTGCCTATAGCAGCACTTTTTAAGGGGCGGCAAATTCCGACAAAATACAGTTGCCTACATGATTGCCACTTCTGTCAAAAAGATGTAATTTACGAGTAAGCGGAGGCGTCTTTGTCCTCGCCTAAAGCACAAAATTGTCTAAGACTGTCAAAGGCCGCCACTGAGAATGTCGTAGGTTACCTAATTATTTACTTAACTACTTGATTAATGAATTACTTACTCACTTAGTTATGTAATTATTTATTAGGTTATTAATGAAATGGAATAGACCTTGTAATTCATAAACTGCTGCTTCAGTGTGTATACTTTCTGTTCAGAGTCGCTGTTTCATAACAACGATGATTAGCGTCCAAAGACCCGTCGTAGTGGTGATGACGAAGACCATTAGCGTCACCCTCCTCCTTTGCCCAGGCTTGGGACTGGCACTGCTAGAGTACGAGCAGTGGTGGAGTTGAGACCCATCGTAAATAAACGAAGTGACTACACTGGATCTGTACTAACACGCCTCACTGCTTCGAGATCTGAGCAGTTTCAACACGAGCTACCTAGCCGATATAAGTGATCCTCAGGAGGCCTGGGACGCAGCCTATGATCTCATGCATGGCTGGCTGGATCAGTACTATCCAGTCCGCACAGTCACCATATCGTCCAGAGACCCGCCATTCATCACGGCTGAAATTAAGCATCTCCTGCGTCGGAAAACAGACTAGCAAGATCCAACCGATTGGAAGAAGCCTCCTCTATAGCTGATCGTGTGGGCAGAGCAATAGCCAAAATCAACCGAGTCGAACTAGCAGATATCAACCCGAAGAACAGCACGAAATCATTATGGCAGAATGTCAACCGGCTAACTCAAAAAAGATCCAGCAGCCCCATTGTGACCAAAATGACTGCAAATGAACTCAACGACCATTATGCCACAATTTCCACCGACCAGGCATACGTTGAGCCTCGAACTCGCAGCATAGCACTACATCCTAGCACTCTCTTCAATGAGCGTGGGCTGTTCAATATCATGGACAAATTGAAACATACTGCGGAAGGCCAGGATGGCCTTCCAGCATGGTTTCTGCGCATTCTGGCACCTGTTATGGCTTCTCCTCTGGCCCACCTGATCAACGAATCCGTTCAGCAATCCCACGTTCCGGAGCAGTGGAAAATAGCGCTAATCAATCCAGTGCCTAAGGTGCCTAATCCAACGGCCCCATCAGACTACCGACCTCTATCTGTTGTACCGATACTATCGAGAATAACCGAAAGAGCAATAGTGCGCTCCTGTCTCTATCCAGCATTCAATTCTTCACCGGCGAGCGAGGAGATGAAGGACCAGTATGCCTTTAGACCAACGGGGTCGACGACTGCAGCTGTCATATCAATTCTTCACCACATCAGAGAATTGCTGCGGACAAACGACTTCGTGGTGATCATATCAACCGATTATTCTAAGGGTTTCGACACTGTCCGCCACTCCACGCTTGCCGAGAAGCTGAATAGACTAGACATATCTGACCATGTCTATACCTGGATAGTCAATTACCTCAAGAACAGAGGGCACATCACACGTTTTGCCACGGAGCTCTCACTGATTGCCTGCATCAATGCCAGCCTAGTGCAAGGATCTGGAGTCGGCCCATCCTCCTATATAGTTGGAGCATCCGATCTGCATCCTATCCACACTTTCAACATACAGGTCAAGTATGCTGACGACTCCTACTTACTTATAGGTTCATCGCACCTGAGTACTGCCACCGAAGAGTTTGCGCACATCACCAACTGGGCTGAAGCGAACAATCTCCGTTTAAACGCCACCAAGACAAGAGAGATGGTAATCTACAAAAAGAGGCAGACAAAACGTGGATCCGTTCCAGAGGTTATTCCGGGCGCAGAAAGAGTCGAGTCAATGAAGATATTGGGTGTCACACTACAGTCGAACCTAGGGATGACAACCCATATAGACAAGATTCTAGCCACAAGTTCCTCTTCATTGTATGCCTTGAGAGTTCTCCGCTCGCACGGACTCCAACCATCAGCACTTCACAACATCACCATGGCAACAACGGTGGCGCATATCATCTACGCCTCCCCGGCATGGTGGGGTTATACCAGCAAAAAAGACAGAGACAAGATTGACCACCTATTCAAGAGAATGATCCGTTGCGGTTTCCTGCCTGACACTGCTGAAGCTGCCACTCAACTGTCCATGAAGTCGGACGATAGGCTCTTTCAAGCTATCATAAGAGAACCTTACCATGTTCTCCGAAATTTACTCCCCCACCCCGCAATAGTGGACATAACCTCCGAGCTAGAACGCATAACTTTACCCTACCTGTAAAAGACGATCGCAATTACATTTCCCGCATCCTGTATAAGAACACCTACTGACTTTGTCTCTTAGTTTATACTGCTCCCATAGAAGCCCCGAACCATTTGTAGAAGTTGCGTTTGTGTCAGCGTTTGAATTTCATAAACGACTATTGTATTAATAGTTTTAAAGGTGTTTCTAAAATTAATATAATATTACGAGTGTAGTTTATATTTATACAGAAGAGCGGAAAGAGTAATCGAATAGGTGAAGTGACGTTTATATAGCCTGTGTGACGACCTTTATACAGGTGTTTTAGAAGAGCTGTTGTTTTCACTTTAATGTATTCGTGTATCTTATGGTTACCACGGCCATTTACGTCGACCTAATATCATTAGAAGTCAGGAACGAATTATTTATAATTATTTATTATTAGTACATGGTTTAACTTCGTCTTAGACATGAAAGCCCGTTGACGACAATTTAAGGCATATATAGTGCAGTGAAAATGAATTCTTAGCGTCCGAAAGTCATAATTTTTTACCCCAAAGCGATTTTTAATATCTCAGCTCATCGGTAAGGTACAATAAAAAACGAAGTATCAATTCCAATAGTTCTAAGGTCAAGGAATCGATCTATCGTGGTGAGAATAGTCTATCAATACCACTTTTCAAGATGGCGGCCAAGATGGCCGCCAAACACAAAATATGCATATTTCCGCTCATAGGTAAGCTACAATGACAAATGAACCATCCAATTTCATAGTTCCGAGGTCAAGGAATCCATTTATCGTAGTGAGAATAGTCTGTCAATACCACTTTCCAAGATGGCGGCCAAGATGGCCGCCAAAACACAGAAATATGCATATTTCCGCTCATAGGTAAGCTACAATGACAAATGAACCCTCCAATTTCATAGTTCCGAGGTCAAGGAATCCATTTATCGTAGTGAGAATAGTCTGTTAATACCACTTTCAAGATGGCGGCCAAGATGGCCCAAACACAGAAATATGCATATTTCAGCTCATAGGTATACTACAATGACAAATGAACCCTCCCATTTCTTAGTTTCGAGGTCCATGAATCCATTTATCGTAGTGAGAATAGTCTGTCAATACCACTTTCCAAGATGGCGGCCAAGATTTGCCGCCAAACACAGAAATATGCATATTTCAGCTCATATGTATGCTACAATGACAAATGAACCCTCCAATTTCATAGTTCCGAGGTCAAGGAATCCATTTATCGTAGTGAGAATAGTCTGTCAATACCACTTGCCAAGATGGCCGCCAAACACAGAAATATGCCTATTTCAGCTCATAGGTATACTACAATGACAAATGAACCCTCCCATTTCTTAGTTCCGAGGTCAAGGAATCCATTTATCGTAGTGAGAATAGTCTGTCAATACTAATTTCCAAGATGGCGGCCAAGATGCCCGCCAAGCACAGAAATATGCATATTTAAAAACAGAGGTACATGTAGGCTACAATGACAAATGAACCCTCCACTTTCATAGTTCCGGGGTCAATGAATCCATTTATCGTAGTGAGAATAGTCTGCAAATACTAATTTACCTCTAAGGGATGGCCGCCATCTTGGAAAGTGGTATTGACAGACTATTCTCACTACGATAAATGGATTCCTTGACCTCGGAACTATGAAAGTGGAGGGTTCATTTGTTATTGTAGCTTACCTATGAGCTCAAATATGCATATTTCTGTCTTTTGGCGGCCATCTTGGCCGCCATCTTGGAAATTATTATTGACAGACTATTCTCACTACAATAAACGGATTCCTTGACCTCGGAACTATGAAAGTGGAGGGTTCATTTGTCATTGTAGCCTACCTATGAGCTGAAATATGCATATTTCTGTGTTTTGGCGGCCATCTTGGCCGCCATCTTGGAAAGTGCACTCCCAAAATTATTGCAACTATTGAAATCGAATTCCACGGTAGATTCAGTACCTTATTTCTGATTACAGGTTACTTATGAAAAATATCTTTGAAAAATGCATATTTACCATGAACGAATAATTAACGACGTCGAGGACGAAGAGGGGTAAATTTTACCCCAGGACACTTTGAACTCAAAAATCATCTTCCCCAACATGACATTTTCCTGGCTTTGTTGTAGGAATATGTCAGAGGTATTAACTTGTAAACACATGGAACGTCAAATTATAACTGCCAACGGTTGCTCCGCAATCAGCATTCAAACACCCCTGGGGTAATTATTTACCCCTCTCCGTCCTGCGAAGGTTAAGGCATATATTTAGTGCAGTGAAAATGAATTCTTAGCGTCCGAAAGTCACCATTTGCAGTTGTAGAAATGTTGACGTTTTATGGTTGTAAAGTAAACGAAAAGACGAAGTGACTTTTACATAGTACTTTATCTGTGTGAACCGTTTCAATGACGTCGTTTAGCTTCGTTGAATTAAACGAATTTTTATTTGATCGTTGCGCTATTTTCTTTCGTGACATTCCTTCCGATAGAAGAACTAACTAGATTTTATTTATATTTTTTGGTAGAAAATCTACCTCTCAAGGACTCTCTGACTGGATTTTCTGAGCAGATTCTTTGAATTCGTTTAAACCAACTGAAAGACATCGTTATTATAGGCCTACATGTACGTCTTCTAACTGCACTAAACAATCACATTGAGTAAATACACATCGTTGTGCCTACAAAGGTGTACACTGCACAGCTGATCGTCAGGCCTCACTTTCATCCTGTGCAACTTACTTAATCAAAATGAAAGAGGAATAAATTCGCATTAGATGCAGATATATTGCCTGTGCAATCAGGCCAAGAACCTAGGCATTCCTTGAACAGTATTTTGAAAAGTTTGCACTGACGTCGACCTTAACTGGAAAGATTGATCTTTCTTTATTACTGTTGCAGTTTAAGTGCATTGTGTCATAACAAAGATGATTTCCGTAGCCCTCCTCATTTCTTCTAATCTAGGGACAGGCACTACAAAAGTTTACGGTCCGTTAAGCGTTCATTTATCTATTTTTGTACAGATAGAAAGCGTTTAGCAGCTGTCTTGATAGAGCATAATTAATTGTAGATGACGTGTTTCTCTTTATTCCTAAACTTAGTTGTCGCCTTAAGAATTTCAATCGGTGGAAACTTTAGAAAAAATTAATATTGAAATCAACAGCATTTAATGCAATAAGATCTCGTTAGGCTGTTGGAAATTCAATTCAAACTCCATTCACAAGTTTCATTTAACTAAATTTGATACAACATTTCTTAGACACCTTTAATAAGGTTCCATTGTAAAATATATATATATAGTTGTGATGATTGAAAAATTGTTGCTAAGGCAAATGCGTCGTAACCGTAAACTCCGTATTTCAAAAGACAAATCGCAAGGAATCAGCTTACTCACGAGCGCTGTGTCAAGTCAGAGGGTTTGTCGAGAGAGTCCAAGTGAAACTGCCAGTTATCCTGCTGTGGAGACCATGGAGAGGAGGCAGCCACTCTTCGCATCGTTGGCCCAGTTACGGTCAACTGAGTTCGCCAACAGTAGAAAAAAAAAGAAATAGACGTTTTGCCATAAATACTTCACTGCAACGTAAAGTTGGTACCAGTCCGAAGCCTTGATAATGAGGAGGGCGACGCTAATCTCCTTTCTTATGACACAGGGTGTGTGTAGTTTCTATTTAACCCCCGTCCTGAATTGTAACCAAGATGATTAACGTAGCCCTCCTCCTTTACTCATGCCTTGGACTGGCACTACCAAAGTACATTCAGTGGCGTATTGCGGAGTTAGTAGTAGCTTCCATTGTTTAAAGACATCTTATGGCTGCAAGGTACATTGACTCTGACATCACCTTACAGTTAGAAGTCAATTTTCTGAAAAAAAGTATTGCCGTCACTGCGGGTGACGACTATATAGCAACATCTCAAATGATTTTAAGGATGTGTAGGAAAAGGATTGTATTGTGCAGTATCTAACTACAATTTTTGACGCCGACTTTGTCTTATATTTTTGTGGATTTTAACAATGCGGCACAGTCTATTTAAAACAATCTGACCGAATTACAAGAAGAGCGTGAATTGCATTATTTCTGAAAAAGGTTTGGGATGGTTTGCCGATCACAATGATCACATGGTCCAGTTGGATATATTTTCAGATTGCACAATACATTGTTTAAGATCACAAGATCACACGCCCCAATCTTAATCGGGTTAATTGAACTTTTTTCGGCCCTGATTACTTAACTTGCGAGCTTAGGAGCAAACTCACCGAAATGAACGTGCAAGTTTTATTTTATTTAAATAAAGAATTTGGATTCCTAAAACAGGTATCTATATTTCCATGCTTTTCGACTGTTCTTGCTTATTTAATTTTGGTTTCACACATCAGATTTTACCTCAACGCAAACTAAAAAATTCCTTCTTCATATTTTAGTGCACTTACATTTATGTAGCATATACAATTATAATAACTGCGCCTCTTTTCCACCAGTCCACATTGGCGACTCTCCATGTTGTGATTACCTCGCCTTGAAATTCTCTTTGAAGACGTTATCTTTGTAAATCAGTACAGACCAAAGAAAGCAACTTCAATTATTAAGAAACACATTGAAACGAAGCCACTGCTTCATACTCGGGTAGCGCCAGTCCGACGTCTGAATAACTGAGGAGGGCGACGCTAATTATCTTTTCAGAAATGAAGCCAGATATTGCCGATTAAAGGTAAGGTTGAAGTCAACCGCAGTGACCGTGTTAAGATGTCCTTATTGGCAATAATACGAGGAACAATTTTTAGTAAGAATGCTGTACTCCGATTGATTTTGTATTTGTCCTATAATGTTTGTACACCGGAGTGCGGCTCTACTGCAACCGGTTTAATAAGAATATATTTGATTACTCACTTACTTACTTATTACTTACTTACTTACTTACTTACTTACTTAATTAATTAATTAATTACTTTAAGGGCAATGCGTTTTATTGGACACCTTTACAACGTTATCCACAATCTATATAAGAACTGCTGCCTTAAGTGGCTTGTTTAAGTTATGAACGTGACATTAGCGTAATATTAAGACCTTGATTGGTGTACAGTGTAGGTTACATGCAAAGTGAAGTCCTTAGGTTGGTAAACCTTATAAGTAAAGGATTGATTTTGTAAGTAATGTCATGTTTACGACTCTATGTAATGCTCGTAAGTTTTGTAATTTAACACTTGCATCAATTATCAACTGAGTATATTCTTTAAGTGCAAATGCATTAGTCATTGCTATCATCGGTCATGTCCAAGTGCCCATACCAAAATGGCCGATCGCTAGTCTAGAGGAGTTCTGACGTCACAACATAGATTATATATCAGTGTAATGATTCTAACAACTAACTATGCATAGTCCATGGTAATGGACAGTCTATAATAAGTACAGTCCAGGACAAGTAAAGTTGTTTATGTTGTTGGTGAGTCGATTTGTCCTTATGTAGACCTTTAGTTGTGCAGTCGTAAATATCTGCATCAATCGGACAATGGCATGTAATCCTACTGCGTACTTGTCAGTTTGAATTAATAAAGAAGAATGTTTTTAAAATAAAACTATTTTATTAACATTATAATGGCCAGTTAGAGTTAGATTTTGTCGATTAAAAAGCGAAGTCGGTCAACCATCTTTAACCTTGCTAAAGCATTTCTTTTATTAGACACCTTTTAAAGCCTTGACCTCTAATCTATATATAGTGCAGCTTCGTTAATTGTTTTAATTCAGGTTTTCATGTCTGATGCAAATTAGACAAAATATTGCAGCAATTGTAAGATGCAACCGAAATTACAATTTAAAAAAAATAAAGTCTTGAGTCTGCCATTACGATTGCAATCCTGGACTAAATGGTTCGAGCTCACACTTGCCTCTATGCCATGTTTTCGGCGCAAGTAAACTCGCTAGTAGTTTTCCTTATATCCTCTACTACCAGTAACTCATACCTACATGTACGAAGAAAGTCAGGGGCTACTAAATTATTCACTTATTTAAATTTAGCATTTATTTACTTACAGTTTTTTAAATTTAGCATTTACTTACTAACTAACTTATTTCATAATTTATTTTGTTTCTCAACTACGAGGCATTGACCTTGATGTTCGTCAACTGTTGGCTCAGTGTGCTTAATTTCCACGCAACAACGCTGTGTCATAACAAAGATGATTAGCGTCACCATCCTCCTATTTCTTAACTTGAGACTGGCACTACCACAGTAAACATTAGGAAAGTAGCGTAGTATAGAAAACCTTTAGTTGTAATGTAAAACAAGAGCAGACGCTCAATGGCAGTAATCATGGGCGCCCGCACATAGGGGCAAGAGGGGGCACTTGCCTCCCCTGGAAAATTGATACCTTGTTTAACTAGGCTACTACTTTTTTGTGTTTAACAAATTTCTTCGCACTGAAGCAGTAGCTTAAAACAATATCCAAGCAAAATTAGCTTTGTTTTGTTTTAAATTTAGCATTTAAAAACCTATGTGAAACATACTCATGTTCTTAATTTCCTGTTTTGCATTGTTCAGGCTCTTGCTAAAAATTTAGCCCTGAGCATTGTGTTTTGCCCCTCCTAAAAATTTCTATGGGCGCTCATGGCAGTAATTGAAAGAAGGATCCAGAGTTTTAAGCCGACAGAAATAATTTTGAAGAATTCGCGCCGTTCGTGTGGCTTAACAAGAAAAGTTGTATTTTAACTTTAGTAGTGTATCCGTGTATCTGATGATTAACGACGGCCATTGACGTCGACCTCATAATAATAAAGCTCACTTCAAACATTGAATGAACTGAACAAAAAGACGAAATGACGATTATTATAGCACATGTTTATATCGTTTAAACTGTGTGAGGAGAGCTGTTGTTTTTCACTTTAATATACCCGTGTATATTATGGCAGCCACTGTCATAATATTATAGGCCCTATTGACGTCGGCGTTATTATACTAGACCTGATAGAACTCAAGCAATGATGATGATTCCAATTGTTTAACGACGTCCTTTGGCTACTATGGCCGCCGACGTCTTTGTGTTTGTATTGTATTTCCGTTCAGTTCGGCCCATTGACTCTTGTTATTGCAATTCTCTATATTTGTTTCTTTCTTTCTCCTTTTTCTGTTTTTGTTTTGTTTTTTGTTTTTTTCCCTCCTTTTCTTTCCTGCTTTTCTTTTGTTTTCTCTGTGTCTATTCCAACACTCTTTTTTGGCTTATTCAGCTCTTTTTTTGGCTATTCAGCTCTTTTTTGGCTATATCAGCTCTTTTTTGGCTATATCAGCTCTTTTTTGGCTATTCAGCTCTTTTTTGGGCTATTCAGCTCTTTTTGGCTATCACAGCTCTTTTTGGCTATATAAGCTCTTTTCAAAATGTTTACAAAGTTATTTACAGTTTTTCTATGTTTTCTATAACAACATGTAATGCTACTTGCAAACATAAGTTTCGCATATAATATGTGTAATATATACATGTACTATATACACATTTTATTGCAACATACATCTAATTACAATAATGTATCGTTAACATTTATTTTCATAACAGGATAACTTAATTAAACATTTCGTTCAACATTTTCCTATATAGCAATGCAATATTATTACAAAAATGTAATAAAATTATTAATCATCATAGTCAAATGATCCCCAATTACACATATAATCACACTTGTTTTGTTTTAATTGATATTTTAATAACAAGCAATGTGTTCAGTTATATGTTTGTAATAGATTTGATATGATACTGATACTTATGAGAATGATTATAGTATTTTTCCTTTATTAATGATTTTAACAAGATTATATACTGTACTCTGCAAACATCCTGTGTCTAGCAGAGATTTTAAATTAAATTCTGATTTATAACTATTACATTTTTCTTTTAAGATAGTTGAAATATTTTTCTTTTTACATTCCAATAGGATATGTTCTATACTTTCCGTTACCTCACAGGTATCACAAAACCCAGTAGGGTGTTTTCTCAATTGCAATAGTCTTTTATTAGTAATGGCAACACCAAGCCTCAATCTACTAATTTGTACCTCTTTATGTCTATATGGATCAGAAAATTTTATATTTGTAGACACAAGTGGGCATATGGTTTTATAGAATTTCCCTTTATTATCAATGTTATAATCTATTTGCCATTTATTTATTATATAGTCTTTAGTAAAAGTATTCATCTCTTGTATTTCTAAATAACTTGTGGAACTAATATTATCTAAACTAAGTGCTTCCTTTGCTAATTTATCTGCTTCTTCAAGCAATACACCAAGTTACAGCTATATAGCATCTGTGTAATCCTTACACAGGTGTTTAAGGAGAGCGGCTGTTTTCACATCATTGCAATACAATGCAACTTGTTCTTATAAAGCGCGTTGATAAAACATGTCTTGCTCAAAAGACGCGTTACAACAATAGTGACTAGTCATAGTACTGTACTTAAAGAACAACTAAATTTTGATTGGATTGAACAAAGTGTCGATTATATAGCGTAAACAGTTTTAAAGGTGTGAAAGCCGTTGCTTTCGTTCGTGAATATTTTCGTTATTTCCTTTCAGCCATCACCTCTCGTTAATTTCCTTTCGATAGCAGAATATTTTGCCAATTTGTTTATTTTTATTGAATGGCAGAAAAATCTCCTGACTGTGTCAAGTCAGAGGGGTTGTCCATAGATTCCAATTGAAGAAACAACTTGTCAGAGAGACCAGAGAGACGAGGCAGCTTCGCTTCTCAGCGTTGATCTGGCTAAGGTCAACAGAGTTCGCCACCAGCAGAAAAAGACTAAGAAATAGACGCTCGGCTATAACTACTTCACTGTCACGTAGCAGTGTTGCCAGTCCAAAGCCTTGATAATGAGGGGGCGACGCCGATCGTCTTTCTTATGCTGCAACGTGTGTTTGTTTATGTTTAACGACGCTGTGTCATAACAAAGATGATTACTGTCGCCCTCCTGTTTTACCCCTGCCTTGGATTGGCACTTCCAGAGTACGAAGAGTGGCCTATGGTGGAGTAAGTAAAAGTTTCTGTTGTTTAACGACGTCTTTTTGTCTTCCAGAGCTATTGACGTTGACTTCACCTCAATCGACTTTGATATTCTGATTCATCCTTCATCGTTAGCCTGGATTAACACTGGATTGGATTGGATCCACAGTTTAACGGCAGCTTATGACAACATAGGCCGTTTCCGCCGACAAAGATTAGTAAACCTTTGTTCTGCCTTCGAGTAAAATCTGATGCGTGTAACCAAAATTAAATATGTTAGAACAGTCGGCAGAGTTGCTAACACTTAAACACCTCTTTTAACAATGCCATTTCCCTATAAAGGCGAAATAAATGAAATGTTTATATTAAGGATGGTGTCACTGTCGGGCGTAATAGCAATAGAACGGTGAGAACTCGTCAAATTAATTAATGTCGACGTCAATGGCCTTTGTTGCTATAAGGTGTCCTTAAACTTTTTCTTACTTTTTAAAATGGCGATGAGTAGAGACGAGTGGAGGAGATGCGTTGTCCGATGTGCAGACCTGCACGGGAAGGACTAAGTTCTAAGTAAGTCCCTGTGTTCATTTGATCTTGGTGTATATGACAGATGTCAGTGTTTATCACTTTGTCACTAGTGGTAGTAGTTTCAGTTTAACGAGACTGTGTGATAACAACTAACCAACCAATATCTTTTGAAACATAGTCTGCATCATGCCACAGGAAAGGCAAGAACTGCTTAAAATAATTTTCATCGCCGTCAACGGCCTTAGTTGTCCTAAGATGTCGTTTAACTCTGGATCGATCCATCCAATCCCTAGGTCATCTCAATGTCACAGCTTTAATCTATGCCTCGGTGAAAATTTTGCAATTTGAATCCATTCTAATTATATTGTTAAACTGCTAGAAATTCAATGTGTTGTGTTGTTCCTTTGGATGATTTAAGTCTTTCAAAGGTTACTTGCCGGGGAAAGAGCCGAGGGTGGGCCTTGTCGTGGCGAGGGTGCCCTGCTGGTGACGTCTTTGAAGGCGGGTGAAAGTCTGCAGCGAGGCACGCAAGAGTGAATGCGTGGATGGAAGACATCTTTCAGATGCGTTTGAATCGTAATCGTAAACTCGAAATTTCTAACGCCATAAGCGCAGGACACCAACCTATTCACGAAGCATTGACAACGAGGAATGAATCGCTAATCATCTTCCTTATGCCACAGCGTCTGTGTAGTTTGTGCTTAACAACGCTGTTTCATTGCAAAGATGATTAACGTCGCCCTCTTCTTTCACACAGGCTTTGGACTGGCACTACCAGTATACAGACAGTGGCTTATGGCGGAGGTGGGAGTAGCTTCCTTTGTTGAGCGACATCTTATGGGTGCCAGGGTAAATGACGTCGACCTCACCTTGAAAATTAGGATCACCCTACGTTAGGATTGAATTACAGTGAGATGGTTTCCCAAACATTGCACAAATCACATGACCAGCTTTAGTTATGTGAAGGTTGTACAATATATTGTTCGAATTCACTTTGCCCAATCTTAATTTCGTTAATTGAATTTTTGCGATGACTAATTACTTAATATGCATGCTTCAGATTATGTCAGGAAGTAATCGGACAACGCTATATTTATTTATTTATATAGAGAATAGGTATTCTTAAAAGCGGTGTCAAAAAATTATCAACTTTGCCGACTGCTATTGCTGTTTATGTTGTTGGTGAGTGGATTTGTCCTTATGTAGACCCTTAGTTGTTCAGTTGTAAATAATGTGCATCAATCGAACAATGGCATGTAATCCTACTGCGTACTTGTCAATTTCAATCAATAAAGAAGAATGTTTTTTTTAAAGAAAACGTTTATATTAATATTATAATCGCAATTTAGAGCTATATTTTGTCGATTAAAAAGCGAAGTCGGTTAACCGTCTTTAACCTTGCTAAAGAATATCTTTTACTGGACACCTTTTAAAGCTTTGAGCTCTAATCTATATATAGTGCAGTTACGTTAATTGTTTTAATTCAGATTTCCACTCCGGTAAGGTCTGATGTAAATTGGACAAAATATGGCATCAATTGTAAGACACAACAAATTTTATGTGTAAGAAAGCGTAAAAAAGCAAATGTTATTGGAAGGCGAATTTAATACCAAGGCTAACACACGGTGGTGTCAATGTTCCTGTTAACCACAAGATGTTGCTAATGTTTGCATTTTTACATTACGAATGTTTTATAAGCGAATAAAGCCACCAGAGAGCAGAAGAGAAAAGAGGATTTAGAGAACACTGTCAGAAAGAGAAGAATAAACTGGATCGGACATGTGGTTAGTATGGAGAAGGATGGAAGAGCCAACCAAGAGAAGAAGAGCTCGAATCCTGGGTAAAAAGGAAAAGGTGAATACAACGGAAGAACTGGCCTGAGACCATGTCATGTGACTTGATATGCATGGAGATGTCGTGGGACGACGCTGAAAGGCTGGCGATGGATAAAGACTAATGGAGAAGATGCGTTGCCCGAGAAGCAGACCTACATAGGAAGATAGTATAGTATTCTGTTGGCCATCGATTGTCGCTTCGTGTTCAACACATCTGCGCTGTAGATAAAGTAGATTTGAAATCTAAATCTAAATATGTGATATAAAATAGCGATGAAATCATATTGTTGTGTAATAAACGTGTTTAAAAAAATATAAAATGAACTACATTATGGTTTGATGTTGTTTGAAAGTTGACGTGATCCAGTAATGTTTATCGCAAGAGTGTTTGAGATTGTCTTTCGATCGAATAAAGTGACCGAAAAATTAAGTAGGCCTACATTGAGAAATCATCAATTTTGAATAGGCTGATTAAGCAAGCACGACACAATTCCAGGAAAATTAAAATCGCGTAAGCTTATCTCAGGTAAATACTGTTATAGCGCTATGATTATTGGTAATGTACGATATACCGTTTAAAGTGTGAGTCTGTCGTGCTCAGTGGCGGATATAGGGCTATGGCGTCTAGGGTCGTCAATCGTCATGCTTCAATGGCGGCAAACCTTAAACATTTAAATACTAAACAATTAAAAATGGAATATTACATTCATTTTAAAATAATCGTTCGAAATAAATAATTACACACCTCTTTTAAAGATAACCTTAGCCCTTTAAATAAGAGCAGAAGCGCCATTCTGTGTTCTTTTTATCCAACAACTAACCAACCAATATCTTCTGAAACATAGTCTGTATTATGCCACAGGAAAGGCGAGAACTGCTTAACAGAATTTTCATCGCTGTCATAAGACGTCGTTAAACTCTAAATGCATCCATCCAATTCCTAGTTCATCTCATAGTCATGGCATTAATCTAGGCCTCGGTGAAATGTGTGCAATATGAAGCCACAATATACATGTATGTTGTTAAACTGCTATAAATTCATTGTGCTGTATTGTTCTCAGCGAAGCTCTGGATGAATTTTAAGTCCTTCAAAGGTTAGCCTACTTGCCAGGGAAAGGTCTGATGGTTGGGCCGTATTGTGGCGATGGTCACGTCTTTGAAGGCGGGTGAGAGTGCAGCGAGGCACGCAAGTCGGATTGCGTGGATGGAAAACATCTTTCAGAAGGGTTTGAGTCGTGATCGTAAACTCGAAATTTCGTACCCCTAGAACTTTATAGTTCTATGTCCACTTTTTGCGAAACGGAGAAAAACGATTTTTAAGATTTGCTGGCGAAATTTTTTGGCTCTGTTTCATTGATGGCAATTAAATTAAACTTTTTGGAAAACAAATTTTTCCCTTAGTATGATTATATGTGTATTTCGATCATAATGTAAACCGATTATGAGTAATTTGGCTATAATTATGTCAGAGGTGACTAGTTTTGGACATAGAGCTGTATAGCATTATTGATTGCAGACAAAGTGAGTGTTTTAGGTTCTAAGTCCAGTCACGTGTTAAGATCTCTCACTGGTATTGGCTATGGACATAGCACCGTATAATTCTTTTTTTCAAACCTCACTCGATCACGGTTATATCTCCAATTCACGTGATACAAAATTAATGATTCTATTGGATGACTGAACTTGTTCCTCTATAGCTTTGAGACATTGTCCAAATCAGGTCCAAATTTGTGGACATAGGTCTTTATAGCACTGAAGATAGAGCTAAAGAAAGCATCTCCAGTTAAGCTAGACTATGCAGGACATAGCCCCTGTCATCCCGGATATAGCATTAGGTTGATTTTTCAAAAAGTGGACATAGAACCTTATAGTTCTAGGGGTACGATTTCTAAAGCCCTAAGCGCAGAGGCACCAACCTATTCACGAGCGCTGTACCGAAGCCTTGATAATGAGGAGAGCGACGCTAATCATCTTTCTTATACCACAGCGTGTGTGTAGTTTCTGCTGGAACAACGCTGTATTATATATAGCAAAGATAATTAGCGTCGCCCTTCTTCACGCAGGTTTTAGACTGGCAAATTACCATAGTACAGTCTGTGGCGTTTGGCGGAGATAGTCGTAGTTCCCGTTGTTTAGCGACATCTTTGGGTGCCACTGACGTCTACTCCACCTTCAAAATTAGTGTGATTCTCCTTTCAGATTTTATTTTAGTTATAGTTACAGTTATAGTTAATGATTTTTATTTTAGTTATAGTTATAGTTATAGTTAGTATTATTTTTTAATTATAGTTATAGTTATAGTTATAGTTAATGGATTTTTATTTTAGTTAATTTTAGTTAATACTTAGCTACAAAAATTAAGGCTATAAGTAAAATTGTGCGAATTAACATGCTGTTTCATAATTTGCTCAGAGCTTTGAAGCATGGGTGCATTCAGCTTCATGAATACACGAGTTTCAAAAAAGTAACTGACAAATTGCATAATAAAAATATCACAGTTTTAGTTCTGATTTATGTCGAATCATCCATATTGCACTTCCTATTTCTATTTTTTGTATTAACGAAAATAAAGATGAATTTTCGTTATTGTTATTTTCGTTATAGTTATAGTTATAGTTAATGATATTTTTAGTTATAGTTATAGTTATCGTTAACGAAATCATTTTATTTTCGTTAACGAACATTTTCGTTATCGTTATCGTTAACGAGAATCACACTGTTCAAAATTTGATTAGGTTCACTCCGTTAGCATGGAATCATTGCAAAGGGATGGTTTTTCCGAACACTGCACTTGTAACATGACCAGTTTTATGAATTGTAAGATTATACAATCTATTGTTCAAATGCACATGAACCAATTTAAGTCTGGTTAATTTAACCCTTTGCGAGTATTATGTAGGCGGGCGGCCTACCTTATACCCGTGCTTAACTCTGTCTAAAAAAGAAATCGTATGAAGCTATTTTTATTTTACTTATAAAAGGAATAGTCTCCCTTAAGGAGTTGTCTAAATATTACTAATATTATCAAGATATTATTGGACTATTATTGCTTATTTAGTTTCGGTCATTTCCAGTTATGTCCTTGTGCTCTGGTTAGACACCTTTAAATCGCTCTATGTATGCCGTATATTAATCTCTTTCGTATTAGTCGTCTCCAGTTGTCGTCTCCAGTAGAATTAGAAGAGCCAAAAAAGAGCTGTAATATGCCAAACTAATCTTTGTCGACGGCAACGGCCTATGTTGTCATAAGCTGTCGTTAAACTGAGGATCCAGTAGAATTAGAATAATAATAATGACGTTGTTGGGTGCACCTATGTTACCAGGTCCAGCTGTGAATATGGTCGTGGAATCTAAAGTTAACGATCTTGAAAGAGCAATGCAAAGATTATCTTTACTTAACACACATGACGCTCTTAGAAGCAGTTTACATGTAAGTGTGCCGAAGCTGTTATACAGTATGCGCACAGCTGTCTGTACTGATTGCCGGGGTTTGGCCAGATTCGACCACTTATTGAGAGAAGGTCTTTCAACCATCTTAAATGTAGACCTTGACGAAGACCGTTGGCTCCAGGCTTCTCTGCCGGTGAGAGATGGTGGTCTGCAGGGTGTTCGTTGTGAATCTACGCTGGCACTTTCCGCCTTTCTGGCTTCTGCTGCAAGCACAAACGAACTTCAGGCATGCATCTTACCGACAGAGTCGGCTGAAATACCGTACGAACTGGCGAATTCAGCACTCACCGCTTGGATGACCATGACAGGTGCAGAACCACCAACAGGAGCAGCAACTTATCGCCAAAAAGAGTGGGATTTCCTATTTACAGACAAGGCGTGGAAGGGCCTACTCGAATCCGCTAGTACTCCACGTGATCGTGCCCGACTACTAGCTTCTCGAGCACCTCAATCTGGTGACTGGCTGCTAGCTCCCCCTGTGACTGCTCTGGACCTGCGCCTCTCAGACGAGGAGGTACAGAAATATAACAGAAACTGAAGATACATGCGAAGACATATCAGGTAATCATGCATCTGAATCTGTCGAGGATATGCGAAATTTCATTTTCACTTCATGTGACAATCTAAGCAGTAAAAATATTGCACAGGATAAGTGTGATCAATTTGAATCATACTATGAATCTATGGCAAGAAGAAGGTCCCGCTCACTACAAAATCATACGGATTGGGTGATAGATCCAGTAAGTGACAAGAAATTCGTGAGGACTGACTTTTCGAAGGAGGTGCCTCCACAGAAAAATCAGGTTCAATTAGGCCTATGTTCGATGAGTTTTAGGGAGAGTAAACGCCATCCAAGAGCAAACCCTAGAAAAAATTGAAGATGAGTACAAATCCAGTCTTTATTGGATTTCAAGATCTAAATAATGCTGAAAGAGAAACTCTCACTGATTCTGAAAATAATTCAAATAGTGAAGTAACACTGTCATGTGTGTTTTACTTATATAAGAAATGGACATTCTTAAAAGAGGTGTCTAAATATTACCAACTTTGCCAACTGTTCGGTTGAACAAACAGATTTTTCAGAAAACAAAATATATTACTTTTTTCGACATCATTACTTTTTGATCAGTCTACCTGGACAATCTTCAATGCATTTATTACCTCTTCTTGCAAGACGTAATTCTTTTCAGTCAGTAAAAAAGCGACTTCTATACATTGAAACGCTGCCACTGCTTTATACATTTGTAGCGCTAGTCCGCTAATTATATTAAATTTTACCGCTAATTATATTAAATTTTACTTAAGCGGCTACAAATTTCATTTGTCCTGTCTGGTAACTTTCTTAGTTGGCTGGGTTCATTCCTCAGTGATCGCTCTTTCTGTGTGGTCCATGGGCCCTCCAGGTCCTCATGGGTCCCTGCCCCTTACGGCCTTCCGCAGGGCTCGGTGCTGGGTCCCCTTCTTTACATCATTTACACCTCTGAAATTGGTTCCCTACTTACTGCTTCTGCTGTGCTAGGTCACCTGTACGCTGATGACGTTCAGGCCTACCTGCACTGCCTTGCTACTAATGCCACTGCTGCTGTTCGAGCAATGAGCCTGGCTTTGGGTACTCTGGAGGCCTGGATGTCAACGAACCGCCTGCGCCTCAATCCATCAAAAACTCAATTTATCTGGCTGGGCACTCGGCAGCAGCCTGCGAAGCTAGACCTTTCCTCCATTGCTGCAGACTTCCCTCAGTTTGTCTTTTCCTCTGTTGTCCGTGACCTTGGAGTTACACTGACCAAGAGTTAACCTTTGCCCCTCATATAAACCGCCTCTGCCGTGATTCTTACTATCGGTTCCGCACTGTTGCTCGCTCACTTACTTCAGACTCCACCGCTACTGTAACACTCATCCACTCTTTTATCACAGTCCGACTTGATTACTGTTGTTCACTCTATGTTGGTCTCCCAGCTTGTCGGTTGGGGTGCCTGAACCGGGTCCTGCGCTCTGCCGCACGCCTTTGCGGACGTATTCCCAAATTTGGCCACGTCTCAGGTTATATGCTGGATGTGCTTCATTGGCTCCCCCTACTGCAGCGGATCTCGTATCGGATCATCGCTCCGGTCTGGCGGTCCTTGTTCGGCCTAGCCCCTGCCTATCTACGCGACCTCTGCTGCCCTACCTTGGGTGCTCCGGGTCATCGCTCTCTCCGCTCTACTGAGCGGGGCGTGCTCATGGTCCCTTTTGCCCGCACAGCTACTAAGCAGAATCGAGCCTTCTCAGTGGTTGACCCCTCCCTCTGGAACGGGCTCCCTTTGACGCTGCGCTTGCATCCCAGAATCCACTCTGAATCTTTCTATACTTGCCTCAAAACTGTCCTTTTCAGCCGTGCTGTGGTCGGGAGCGCTCCTGAGTAGTAAACTTGAAGGGGCGCTATATAAAACTTCGTAATGAATGAATGAATGAATATATCATTGTTATTACAGCTTTGTTAAAGAGAGACTTCCTACACAATCGCCAGTTACATTTTATTTGTAAGGTCGAAGTGAAACGCCTTTGCAGTTATAAAATGTCCTCAACCCACTAACCGCGTTTTTAAACATAAAATTGATGTAATTGATGTAGACCCCTCATATCATCGACTTATCGGGCAACAGGATTCCATGCGTATCCATCTGCGAGAAAATTGTGAATCCGGTAACGTCCAAAAGCTTGGCGAATAGATTACATACCAAAGAGTGCTTAAGATGCGAAGGTGTTTAAGAAGACTCCCTATTCTTCGCTGTTTAAGTATTGTATCCGTGTTAAACGTTATTCTTATGTCTAACATGTCTGACGATGTCAATTTTATATTATACCACAATATCACAGATGAAAAACACATTTTTTAAATTTTTATAGCGTTTAATGTCGTCGATGACGTCTTCTGTTTAGTATAAGCCTGATGGTCTACTAAATAAATTCCAACGGTGATAATGGTAAAAAAAACTTCTTCAGAAATTAGCGACCTAGCCTACTGGATTTCGTTAAATTGTTGAAAATCTACAGTACACTCGCAGAGTTGAATGGTTCTGTCAGCCAAAGGCTGTAGTTATATTAATATGACATACTTACTTACATTACATTACTTACTTACTTATAATGCAACATTATTTAGACACCCTTAAAATGGCTGAGCATTACTTTATATATCCTGAAACCGCAAGTTTAGCTGTAATATATCGAACATGGTGAATGACCAGAAGAGATAGCGAATAATGATACGAAAATGAACTGGAATAATTCAAACACTTTAAAGATGTCAACGGCCCAATGCATCTGCTGTGGCACACTGCGGGGCACAGGCAAAGCTGTCCTGCAAAGAGAAGACTGCAAACAACAAATGACTAAGATCCAGTCTATCCCGAAATACCCGACCCAATACATACTCAGAACCGGTAAAAGCCTGAAGTTGAAGGAAGGACGCGAGGAGATCCGAGTCAATATTGTCGAAGTAAAACTACAACTTGTGATCCACCCACAGAGATCCTCAGAACAACCGCTATGGACATTGAAACCAATGGTCATGGAACTGAATCTATTGAATCTGAATAGGAGTGGAGAGAGCCTACAATTGACGAAGCGAGCGATTGAAGAGAATCTTCAGACGCATTCGTAAAAATTGGAAATCTACACGAACGGTTCAAGGACAAATGACGGACGGTTCAAGGACAAATGACGAACGGTTCAAGGAAAAAATGACGGACGGTTCAAGGAAAATGACGGACGGTTCAAGGACAAATGACGGACAGTTCAAGGACAAATAACGGACGGTTCAAGGACAAATGACGAACGGTTCAAGGACAAATGTCGAACGGTTCAAGGAAAAAATGACTGACGGTTCAAGGAAAATGACGGACGGTTCAAGGACAAATGACGGACGGTTCAAGGACAAATAAGGGACGGTTCAAGGACAAATGACGAACGGTTCAAGGAAAAATGACGGACGGTTCAAGGAAAATGACGGACGGTTCAAGGACAAATGACGGACGGTTCAAGTACAAATGACGGACGGTTCAAGGACAAATAACGGACGGTTCAAGGAAAAATGACGGACGGTTCAAGGACAAATGACGGACGGTTCAAGGACAAATGACGGACGGTTCAAGGACAAATGACGGATGGTTCAAGGACAAATGACGGATGGTTCAAGGACAAATGACGGACGGCTTAAGGTCAAATGACGGACGTGCAATCTGCTCGTTCAACGCATGTCACAAGAGCTACAATCGGCGTGAGGCGACATCTGTGAAACACAATGAATAATAGTGATCTAATCAAACTCTCTCGGTGTCCTACAGGTCATCAAACAAAGACAGTCTTTCACAGGGTTTAACCTACATGATTGTATTATGGGACTTGCTGAGTTCCCACGAAATGTACAGTCGAGGGGCCAGGCTGTAGCCACATTCGTCTCGACACCCTTGCATCTGGGAATCAATGAACACGAACAGTCAGACATCGTCGCCAAATTTCAGTGAACTTGGAGTACGGCGAAGCGCAAACTATAATAATTATTAAGACCTCCAAGTACTTGGTAGGTAAGTAAGTATTGAAAGTTCTGTTGAACATCGAGAACTAAGTGTAGCCTAATATTTCCGTCTGCAACGATTGCCGCTAAACTGATCTATAATCAGAAACTGTCACCCTCGATTAATGAATGCTAAAGGCATCATCGGTAGCTCTAATATAATCGTAATCGTAAACTCCAACAGAATAAGACAACTGGCGCCGCCTCGTGAAGAGGAACTGATCGTAATCGTAAACTCCATATTTCTGATGCGCTACTCTAAAGCTAAGCACCAACTTATTCACAAGCTTTCTACCCTGAAATGTAAATGTACCCCTTCCAGTCTGTTTGTGCTTCCAAAGGCCTGGTTTCAGGTCAATAGCCTTTCATTAGGGTGGAGTGAAAATGGCAAAAAAAAATTTATGAATTTCAATTAGCTAGATATGTCAAAAGGTGCCAATAGATCAATAGAAGACTGTGTACAAATTACAAGATTTTTGATTAATGTTTTGATCGCCCTTCGCAACTTTTTATTTTGCAATACTAAGCGACATTAGAACGATATAGGTAGATTAGTGTCTACACTCTACACAGAGTCTACAGTCTACACTCTACAGTCTACACTCTACACAAGTCTACAGTCTACACTACAGTCTACACTCTAGTCTACACTAGAGTCCACACTCCGAGTCCACAGTCTAGGTAAGGTAGTCAACTAGTCAATAGTCATCTTAATGCAATCAGATGCCTTGATTATTACAGTATCTTTGATTTCAAAGTCACAAACAGTTACAAGGTGAAGTGAGAGAAGTCACGTTTTGACTCGACCGTCGGCATTAGCTGTCGAGAAGCGACGCGTGCACGGATGAAGCCATCTCGCGATTTCTGTCCACAAACAGCTATCGCCGCCTCGGTCACCAGCTTCACGTGTCTTTCCACAGCCTGCGTGTGGCTGGAGAATTTTGGGAAGGTGACTGTTGGAGTCACCTCCGTCGTGATGAGATCCCTGAGCTCAGTGTCTGTCATTGCCTTGATTACGGGAGGCTCCGAGATAGGGCAGACTGCCCAGTCGATCATGTCGTAGTATTCCACGGCGTTGAAGTTGAGTTTTGCGGGAACCTTGAACCTCCGTATTTGTCCATTGGGATGTGCTTCAGCTCTGGCCTTCATCACTCGTCGCAGGCCCAGCTCACGTATGTGTGGTCGATGGTCCGTCATCATGGCTAAGAGGAGATTCTCCGGGTGAGCGAAGTATGCGTTGCGATGAATGACGGAGTCGACGATCTTCTTGTGCTTAGGGCTGAGGTATCGTGACTTGACGAGCATCTGGTGAAGGTGCCTAGCTCCATCTTTGCATGACGACTGGGCTTTTATGGCGAACCACGTTGGAGCATATACGCGAATGATGAACGTCACCACCGTTTTCAGATTCTGTGACGGTTCCATGTCGCTGACATATAATCGGAGGATTCTATTGGCTGTCGTTAGCCATCGTGAGTGATTCAGGCAACCAGGGTTTCGCATTGCCAGATCGACGCTATATACATTCACCTTTGCTGATACTATTGCACATTTCCAATAGATAGCGCTGATCTGTGCTCAACTCCTTCGGGTCCACACTGGACAGTTGCTCGGTTAGTTGTACTGTGGCAAATGAAGAGACAGGCTGTTCGCTACACGTCACTAGCCGCTTTCCGATAGCTCCAGAGAATCCGCGCGGGCCTGTAGTCACGCCGTGGAGTGCCTGAAATAGATGGCGCAGGGGCAGCTCATTGGCATGGAGCAGACATACCAGCCACTGCAGAGGATGCTGGAAGGTTTCTTCCAGTCGCCGGATAACGCCCGCTATGTGTCCCGTGTTAACGTTTGTGCCGTCACACCCTACAACTTTAATGTTCTCTGTCTTCGCATTCCACTCTTTCAAACTAGCGACTAATGACTCAGCTATGTCTTTGCTGGAGCCTGATGGCGCAGTCGTGTGGCTGAAGTATGAAGAACCCGGCTCTGCGATGATGCTTATGTGTTCTTCCGTGAGGGTTTTTCTGTGGTACTTGTTGTCGTCGCCGAGAACTTGTGTCAAAGTTCGATCCTTGCGGCCATCAAAGAATACTCCCTCCATGCCAGTGTGAGTGTGGTCGAACTGGCCAATGTGGTCATCATTCTGCTGAAGTTCCTTACGAGTTTTGCTGCGTTCTCGGCGGATCTTGCTTCGATCGATGACTTTAGATCGGTCGATCGGCGACACGAGACCAAGATCATGCAGAACTGATGTTGCTAATACAAAAGCCGATCTATCCGAGACTCCGGTTCGATCGCAAGCTTTAGCGAGTGAAGGTAGCGACATTGTCATTTTTTGACATTGGCGATTCTGCTTTGGCTTAGTTTTAACTGATTCTGGAATGTACTCAATCTCATCGACAGTGGCACTGTCACTGTCAGTGTCCGACGAGTCCGTGTCGTCTTCGGCAGAATTGGCTTGACTTTTTTTCTCACCGGCCTTATGCTTCTTCATTCGTTTGAGATTGGCTACCTTTGACATCGTCGAAATGCTTCATTTAAACGCCCACTTAAATGGTTACAATGCCAATTATTTCAATTGGGCGAAGGGCGATCAAGCAGTTGTCAGAAAATAATATCATTTTGGCAGGATTGTTACTATGGACATTTGGCACATTTTTAATAGTCTAGCTTATAAAAAGGAAAGAATTTTTTTTCTCACTCCACCCTACCTTTCATGCCAAAAGATGACTCCACATGATGGCTAATGCAAATGCCCCTTTTAGACACCGTTAAAACGATTGTCGCCGATGCTATAAAAACCACCGATAGGTAGCTAAGTTTGATAGTTGCGGGCTTTTGATAGGTTGCTGCAGATTGACAGAGCACAATCATACAGAGAATTGAAACAAAATGGCGTCCAGGATCAGTGTTGATGTTTTATGATATTATCAACGACTGTTAAACCTTCTACCTAAACCGTAATAACATAGTTCTTAATTGATTAGTGAGTTTTATGGAATGGTTTCGTCCCTGCAGAAGAGACTCTGAGATGATTGATTCTATACTGTTTTCAGTTTCTTTTTTCTCTATTTTACCACAAAGGTTCTTTTGATGACCATAATAGTCTCCTTTTTTTCTTTTCCGTTTTCAAGGCTCTAATATAGCATCGGTGAACATTTCTTCCACTTCCAGACAAGATTCTTATAATTATGGTCGTCACTGTGGTTAATGATTATATAGCAACGTTTAAAATCGTTTTAAGGGTGTATAGTAAGAGGGTCGCAGTAATAATATTTTTTTTATTATTTCTAAGGTCTAACAAAGCCATTTGACGTCTAAGACCTTTGACTACAATCTGAGAGTAGAAATATAGTATTTTATATATAATCTTTCTTATGTAGGCCTATAGTATTTTAAAGTTATCTTTTGATGAAGAATGCTACTTTATTAATTTTTGTTGCAATGCGCATGAGAAAGTCCTTTTCAGATAACGCGCCATCTTTTCAACTGCAGTCTTTACGATGATTGGATGGGTGGATTCAGAGTTTAACGACAGCTTATGACAACAAATGCCGTTGCCGTCGACAGAAATTATTCTGGCATATTACAGTTCATTTTTCACGATGATTGTAAAGAATCGGCTTTCTTAAAAGAGGAGTATAAATATTACCAATTCTGCCGACAGTCTTGTTTATTTAGTTTCAGTTTCAATATCAAATTTTACTTGAAGGTAAGTCAAAATATGACTTCTTCAGATTCTACTGCACTTTGGCCTACATTAATGTAATATATGCGTATTACTCCAATTTCTCCATTAGGCGATATTGGGGATATAGTTCAATGTATTTCTGATCTCGCTTTACACTCGGGTAGCGCCAGACCCAAGTGAGGGTAAGGAAGGGGTGGCCCTGATCATCTTATTACACTGCGTAGTACATCTGAGTAACTGTAAAGGACGATACAATAAGTTTCATGTAAAAGTGAACGGAAGTTGATATCGAGCAGTAGATGTTTAACTATCAGCTCCAATCCATAGTCATTGTCATCCTGTGACCTCGAAATAAGCTAATATTCATTGATCGATTGATTGTTTGAGGGATTGATTGATTGATTGATTGATTGATTGGCTGAGTAGGCTAAGTCGCGTACATGGGCGTTGCCAGAAAAGGCTTCGGAGGGGTTTTTAAGATTTCGGGGTTTCCATTGAAACTCGTCGCAAAACTCCAACTTTTTTATTATCCATCTAGTTTAACTTACGGAAATCTTGAATATATGTAACTATGTAACTATGTTTGAGCCACAGGCTAAAAAGTCAAATCTTGCGACGACTAATTTTATCACTTACAATCATTCAATCGTCAAAACTTTGCAGATAGACTCGCCCTCAGACACTTCATTCTATAAAACTTTCAGCTCCCCAAAAGGATTTTTATAGAATCGGGGACTAAACTTTCGAATCGGGGACTCAACTTTTCCGATACACAGCGTTGCCATTGGCCGCAACAAAAGCGGGCGCGCTGCCTCATTACACGCACGCTATGACGTAAAATGAACGCGGACTATTTTCAGAGTACACGTTATAGGATACTAGATGGATATAGTAAAAACTTTGTTTTTACGGGCTGTATTTTATTTTGCATGTAAAATCATATAAAAATTTGTTCGGAAACTTATTTGGGGGGGGTTGGACCCATAAAACCACCCCTATATACGCCCATGGTCGCCTATAAAGTTGCCGGTAATAATAGAAACTCTTAAGTTAAACTACCAACTTCTAAGGCAACAAAATCGCCATTGCTCACCTGACAAATGCAGTAATTAAGCTAATATACGGTTGGAGTCAACGGCCCTAATAACCACAAGATTTGGATAAAGTTTTATCAATTTTACAGCTTTATTCAAAGTTCGATTGTCGTTCTCGGCTTATTCAAGAGGGCGCTGCAGAAATAAATAGATTTATGAACAAATTAATGGAAATTTTAAATTATACATAGCATTTGTGCAATCCGTTTTAAAGGTGTTTAAGAAGAGCTGTTCTTAAACACGTCGTTATCTCCCACGTGGATCTTGTAAGAATTAAATAATCGACAAGTGGCACTTAAATTTCATTAGCGTAAATCGTTTAAAAGGTGTCTTTTCTGTCCGTGAGCTTCGTGGATATTTGCGTTATTTTCCTCCGACCCGGACCTATAGTGACTTTCCTTTCAATAACAGAACTTAGTAAATTTTTATTTATATTTCAAAGGCAAAAATCTCACAGACTCTCAAAATTATTACGTCAAGTCAGAGATTGTCCAGAGATTCCAGATGAAGGTCCGAGTCCGACAGTTGCCAGAGAGAAAAGATAGAGGAGGCAGCATCGCTTCGCATTGTCGACCTGGCTACGGTCGACTGAGTTCATCACCAGGAGAAAAAGACTAAGAAACAGACTCTGTGCTATAACTAGTTCAATCCCACGTGGGGTTAGTGCCAGAATTGATAATGAGGATGGCGACGCTAATCGTATTTCTTATGCCACAGCTTGTGTGTAGTTTCTGTTTAACGTAACTCTGTTATAACAAAGATAATTAGCATCGCCCTTCTCCTTTACCCAGATTTTTTACTAGCACTACCTGAGTACAAGCCGTGGCATATGGCGGAGATGGTAATAGTTTCCACTGTATAATAACACCTTATGTTTGCCGATGTTGACCTTTTGCTATGATTGGATGCTACCACCACCGAGCGAATCAATTAAGCGTCGCTGCGCATGAACTTATATAACAAAGTTTAGGAGCGTTTTAAGGGTGTTTAGTCAAAGTTTAGCATTTTTTTAGTGTTTAACGACATCTCATGGCTGCTGACGTCGACCTAACCTGACATATTTCACGCATTTTGCAAATCTGATGGAATTGATCGAGGGACTGATGGTTAGAACGTTTGTTTTGATAGGAAGAGTTTTTTTATTAGGAAGAGTTAGTTTTTAATAGTAAGACTTTCGTTTCTAATAGCAGGAGTTTGTTTTCTCACAGAAAGTGTGCAGTTGACTTGTCTGGAGTGTGCAGTGCGTAGTGTGAGCTTAAGTCAACTATACACGATTTCACACATAGGCCTACCTTAAATATCGCTTATCAGTTTGACAGCTTGCAGTGGACATTTCTAAGCATTTGAGTCACTTAGTCTCAGGATTAGTTGCTTGACTAGGTGGAGAACTTTATCTCCGCCTTATCAGTCCTGAATTCCAATGGGGAGGTGAAGGAAGAACGTATTATGCTAAAACTAGTCTTTGTCGGCTGCAACGGCCTGTGTTGTCATAAGCTATCGTTAAACTGTGGATCCATCCATCACTGTAGGGAAAGCAGAATGTTGATCCATCCCCTACGACAATACTTCATCTTTGAGACGATCAAACTTGACACAACACAGTACTAGGTCCTATCCATCTGCTGTGGCGCACTGCGGGACACCAGGATAGCGATCCTTCAGGTCGATTGCATCACTTGGCCCACTCCGTTACGATATCCATTTCTTCTCTGACCGTGTCACCGTTAATGGCTGGTACTAACGGATTTGTCGTCAGCGCATATGACCAAGCGTTTTCTGGGATGTACTGTTTTAAGTTTTAGAAATGGCCGTGATGAAGTTGAAAACCAGAGTTCTGAACAATGCTAGCTATTTGATCCATTGTAGACAATCTGGCACACTAGCTCTTCTAACCTAATTTAATTCAAGTAACGGCAGTGTTTGCTTGAACGTTTTGAAGAAAGCGAATACTGATTGATTGATTGATCGACTGATTGATCGATCGATTGATTGATTGGAAAGGTTCTGGCAGCCATAAGCTGTCGAAATACATTATTTTGACGTATAAGACGTCGTCAAACTCTGGATCTAAGAATCCAATCAAAATCTCATGGACATTACATTATTCCATGCTTCCCGTCACTGGAGGCGAGGTGA
The DNA here is from genome assembly GCA_020284085.1 of Aporrectodea caliginosa. Classification (NCBI taxonomy): domain Eukaryota; kingdom Metazoa; phylum Annelida; class Clitellata; order Crassiclitellata; family Lumbricidae; genus Aporrectodea; species Aporrectodea caliginosa. The sequence continues at coordinate 686,945 of JACEVL010000033.1, read as the reverse complement.
GAGTCCAGCGAAGAAGGCCAGGGTGGTTGCGTAGATGGAAGACCTCTTTCAGAAGCGTTTGAATCGTAATCGTAATCCAAGTTTATGAAGTCCTAAGCGCAGAGCACCAACTTATTCAGGAGCGCTGTGTGAGGTCAGATGGTTTGTCCAGAGATTCCAGGTGAAGATCCGAATCATCGTGTCAGCATCGTTGACCAGGGATAGGAGGCAGCTTCACTCCGCATCGTTGATAAAGTCAACTGAGTTCGCCATCAGTAGAAAATGAAGAAACAGACGATGTGCCGTAACTACTTCACTGCCACATAGAGGTGGCGCCAGTTCGAAGCTTTGATTATGAGGAGGGCGACGCCAATCATCTTTCTTTTTCCACAACGTGTGTGTGTGGTTTCTGTTTAACAACGCTGTGTTAAAGCAAAGACGATTAGCTCCTCCCTCCTCCTTCACCCAGGCTTTAGACTGGCACTACCAGTGTGCAGACAGTGGCGTATGGCGAAGGTGATGTTAGTTTCTATTGTTTAAAGACATCTTATGGCAGCCATTGACGTCAACCTCACCTTCAATATGATTGTGGATCGCACCTTTAGCATTGAATTACAGTGCACTACAATATATTTCAAACAAACTGACGGAAGAACACGATGAGACGTGCAGTATATTTATTATTTCTGAAAAACTCTGGTTACTTTAACATTTTACGAGTATTAGGTCCTAAATACTTAGTGTCAGTGGTTTCAATGGATCTGAAAAGCTATATTTATTTCTCTTATATAAGTGATACACATATTTATAAGAGATGTCTGATATAATTTTGTAATAATATTAGGCCACCATTCAGGTTTATTCCCTTCGGGTGAGCCCATTACTCCCTTATGTAGCCTATGCAGGAATAATATTATTATGCTTTGTGTTTAACTACTGTGAAATATAATTTGTTTTGCGCTTGGGATCCACAATCAAATTGAATAGAATAAATATTACCAACTCGTCAGACTGTTGTTGCTTTTCGGATTCACACATCAGAGCTTGCTTCAAGGCAGAAAACAATTTTGCTTCTTTTTATTTTACTCCACTTAAATTTACAACTATTATTGAGCTTCTTTCTCAGTCAGTACACCACACTGAAGACATTTCAATGTATTTTTAACACACCTTCAAAAGACCAACAAACAACAGATTCTAGCCCATCTTCTTTAGAATTCGATCAATAAGTAACTGATATAACACTCCTTCAACAGTAGTCACATATAACATATCCCCTCAGTTATTAGTCCATCACCAAGCAGAAGATCTATAGCATAACTGCAATTGATTAGCGATATATTACACTTAGCATTACAGTTGTGCTTGTATTATTTATTGTAATTAAGAGAGCGTGCGAATCGCGGTTGGCTTCCCGAAGGTAGCATATTTCACAGATTTAAACATCGACATCGGGCTAGTAAGGTCCGTGCACGGAGACCTTAATGGCGTGGCGCCAATTCAAAGTGGCGGCGGTGGTGAAGGATCTGACCCGATCAAGTCATTAAAAAAACGAGCAGACTACAGGACATACGGTCGCTATAGAAAAACACATGCATTTAAATTCTTGCATTTAAATCATAAGATTCTCCTTACACACTTTTAAATCGTATTCCATTACGAGCTGTAATATGCCAAAAATAATCTTTGTCGGCGGAAACGGCCTATGTTGTCATAAGCTGCCGTTAAACTGCGGATCCATCAACCATTACGTTAAATATCTTCCTCTATTCTTGTTTACGTTATTCACTGGTTCCTGGCAACAACGCAAGCTGAACTTATCAATGAACCAATCAATTCTGTGGATAAAACGTGCCGGATCGAGGCCATTCGTTCGCTCTATAGCACAGTCCGCACACGTGGATATTAAATGACGTTGCACCCATTAAAAGGGGCAGTGGTGGTGAAAAATCTCACCCGATCAATTATTCATTGCAAAATGAGCAAGGATGATATCATGATATTATATGGTCATTATAATAGAAAAACGTTACATTTACATTTGCTAGTTGACTCATTTGATCGTTCGTTCATACATTTGTACAGTTGTTCATTCATTCGTTCATACATTCGTGAATCAATTCATTCCGTAGTTCGTTTATTCACTTCAACTTGCAATCATTCAGTCAGTCGCTTTCTATTGATTTAGTATTTCATTCATTCGTCAGGAAGTGAGTCAATCAATCAGTCACTCACTCAGTTATTCAGCAATTCAATCAGACAGTCAATCAGTCAGTAAGTAAATAAGTTAGTCAGTCAATAAATAATTCATTCAGTAAGTAACACAATCGCTTCTTATTGATTTAGTCAGTCAGTCAGTCAGTCAGTCAGTTTGTCAATTACTCATTTAATCTGCCTGTTGAATCCCTGCAGTCTTACACAGCCCGTACATCCTGCAAAAAGTAAGTAAGAAAATATACTGGCAAGGTAAATATGAAGCTAATTATCAGATTTTAATTATAATTAGATAACTTTTAATTAAGCTTAGAATTAGCAAAATTCTGGTAACTGCTTAATTCGAATTAGAATGAGCCACCAAGCTAATTAATATGCTTTTTCGTCCGTTTCTAAATTATATACCCATAACTGATGTTGCTTATACGTTTTTGGATTCCGCGACCCAGAAAAGCATGAAATAGACACGCAGAACACCATTCTGAGACTTGAATACCATACCTCCTGCGACACCCAAGTTAACTGCAACAGGTCAAGTGATCCAGCACTACAAGGTCATACGATGTTGATAATGACTGTTGGATTTTCACAACCCCGAAAAACCTATATTTTGACCTAGAATTTCTCTACTTCTTTTCTTTATTTCTCCTCCGTCAGGCCAAGGCCAACGATGAGTCCTCAACTTGTCGTCTCCAGAGTTCTCTGACCTTGATTTTTTCCTTTACTTCTGCCATGTTCATCTTCATTCTCTTCAGATCCTGTCGTATATTATCCATCCATGTCTTTTGTTGTCTTCCTCTGCTCCTAGTTCTCTCCACATATCCGTGTAAAGCCATCGATGGTAATCTGTCATTGCCCATTCTCATCACTTGTCCCAGCCACTTTAACCTTTTCTTCCTTATTCTATCGACAACTGTATCTGTCTGTCCTAGCTCTCTTCTAGTCACTTCATTTCTGATCCTATCTCTTCTGCTCCTGCCCTTTATTCTTCTCAGCCAGCTCATTTCCGTCGTCAAGAGTCTCCTCTCATCCTCCATCCTCAGGCACCAGCATTCTGAGCAATATAGTAGTACCGGTATGACAAAGGTTTCGTATAACTTCAACTTTGTTCTCGTTGATATGCTTTTATCTTTCCAGATCTTATTTAGTTTACCGAACATTGCACACGCTAGAGTACTTCTCCGTTTGATGTCTTTTGTGCATCTGGCATCTTCTGTAATAAGCCCTCCTAGATATGCAAACTCGGTTACTTGCTCCAGCTCCTCTCCTCCCAATCTGATGTCCAGTGCCTCCTGTCCTTTCCCCACTGTCATTGTTTTGGTCTTTTGGGCGTTGATCCTGAGCCCTAGTCTTTTACTACTGGAATCCACTTTGTTGGTCAGCTCCTGTAGCTGTAGTTTGCTCTCCGCCACAAGGTCTATATCATCCGCGAATCTAAGATTATTGAGTCTTCTGCCTCCTATAATTATTCCTATAATTTCTCTACTTATTTATTTATTATTCTCATCATTATTGTTGTTGAAAAGGCGAAGTTGAAGTCAACCCCCTTTAATCTTGCTAAAGCACGTCTTTCACTGCACACCTTTTAAAGCGTTGTTCTTTAGTCTATATTTACTGCAACTGCTTTAAATGTTTTAATTCAAATTTGTTGCAAATTAGACAAAATTTCGCAGCAATTGTTAGACACAACAAATTTTATATGTAAAAATGTATAAAACATTTGTTCGGAAGGCAGATCTGTAATACCGAAGCTAACTCAGTTATTGGTCCTGCTAGCCACAAGACGTCGCTAATGTTTGCGTCTTTATACAGTCTGAATGTCTTAGCGCACTGGGTAACACACTAGCATAGAGAGCAAGAGGTATCGAGATCGTGTTCCGTAGGCGGACATGCTTTGTAGGCTGCTATTAGCGCCGTGTATTGCAGGCTGTCTGTTCTGCAGGTTAGTAGTTAAGATTTATGTCTTCTATCATTTGTGTTCTTGTGAATTGTTTCAATTGCATAATTGTACACAGTAACCGGTTGCGTTTGTCAACCGGATTGTTTCAATAAAGAATAATAATTATTATTATTAACCGAATAAAACGGACGAGAGAATAGGTTATAAATAACATTGTCAGAAAGAGACTAAAATGGATGGGACATGTGGCTCGCATAGCAAGAAGCTGCACTGCATGGATTGGCGCGTAACTGATCTCTAATTTAAAAAAACTGTCAACGCGACCTCTATTAATTCACTCGCTCTAAAGTAATCGTAATCGTAAACTCAAAAAGATTAAGACCACTGGCGCCACCTCGTGAAAAGGAGATGATCGTAATCGTAAACTCGGAATTTCTAAAGCGCTACGCTGAAGTTAAGCACAGAGCACCAGCTTATTCACGAGCGCTGTGTCAAGTCAGAGGGGTAGAGAGACATTTAAAGTGACGATACGATTCATCCTGAGTCAACTGAGTTCGCCACCACTAGAAAAATACTAAGAAACAGACGCTGTGCCATAACTACTTAACGGTCACCTTGAGTTGGTGCCAATCCGAAGCTTTGATAATGAGTAGGGCGATGCTAATCATCATTCTTATACCACTCCATGTGTGTAGTTTCTTTTTGACAGGCACTACCAGAGTACGAGCAGAGGGTATGGTCGAATTAGTAGTTGTTTCCATTGTTTAACGACACCCTATGTCCGACTTAACCTGTAAAATATTGGCTTTCTGAAAATAGCAGGCAATTAATTGGATTGGATCCACAGTTTAACGGCAGCTTATGACTACATAGGCCGTTGCCGCCGACAAAGATTAGTCTTTGGCATAATACAGCTCATAACGCAATTAATTACACGGCGTGTGATTAATGTATTCTTTCTGACGATGTACTAAAAGGTGTGGTACCGGTATGGTTTCACAAATACCGCACATGTCTCATGACCCGTGTGGTATGTTTTAAGAGAGTGAACTAAGAGGATGACATTAATTAATGGAACACCATATCGAACGCATTGAAGTAATCAGATGTCGCTAAACTGTTGAATATTGAATCTGATGTGTCGTTCAATTCGTAAGGCTGGATGAAAGGTTACTCGCTGGGGAAAGGTCCGATGGTTGGGCGGTATCGTGGCGAGGGTGCCTTGTTGGTCCCGTCTTTGGAGGCACGGCGTGAGTCTGTAGAGCGGGGCACTAAAGGTGACAGTGTGGATAGATGACCTCTTTCAGAAGCGTTTGAATCGTAATCGTAAATTACATATTTCTAAATCGCTACTATAAAAGTGAGCCAGGACCCACAACGGTTACACCCCATTTTCCTATACTCGACATCCTCGACCACTGCTCTTCGTTCTCGGAAATCCCAATCATTCTTGAATTGGTTCCTCTCTTTAGGATTTCCATATTCTCTGGTCTTACTCTTATTCGGACCACTATTGTGTCTCTCAACATCTTCGCAATCAGACTCTCTCGTATGATCCCCTGAGATCTTTATCTCGTTTCTTAAAAGTGGGGACCCACTTCTTTTCTCTACACTCCTTTACTTCGACATAATTCTGAGCTTGTATTAGCGTATCTGCTAAACTCAACTTTCCTTTCTCTTTTATGAAGCATATCATATCGTCGTCGCAAGTAACACAGAATTGATCTTTCAATATCAACGACTCAAGACCATCATAGTCATCTTTAAATCCTGTAGCTATGATTGTTGTCGCCGTTTTCATCGTAGTAATTGTAGTTAACATCGTTGTCTGGTTGCCGGTCGATTGCTTTAGCGTCTAGAAAGGACAATATTTTAAGTCATTCGATCCTTTTGTCAACAAAAGATATTCGATCAATGATCAAGAGGGTCACACATTCGGGGGATTTGTCAAGTCAGCCGACTCAAACTCACTCACTTAAATAAAAAGCTGTTAATAGGTGGCGTGTTTGTACCCACCGCAGTTGACAATTGAGCAACTGCAACATTTATTGACACACATAATAATAATAATAGTATAGGCCCTTAATTATGAGTATATGGTGCCCCTTAGTGCTCAATGGGGTTCCAAAATAATGTGTGACAACTAGTCTGTAACTAATGGGCATATAACTGGATTTTTTGGAGGGCGCCAAATTAAGTCTTATGAATTTATTTGGGATAAATTAGTTAAAATGGCATAAAAATCAACACTAAAATAATTAATTCTAACCATCATTTTGGCGCCTCCTTCCTCTGGACGAATCTTCAACAAAAAACACTTCCAAAGAAAAGATTAATTTCACGGATGGCGAAACAGCGGCGTTCGATCTGGCAGTTCTGTCGAAGTGTGACGGAGTCATTAAGTCAACCGGAAGCTTTGGATGGTGGGCTAAGAAGACCACTCTCTACGACACAGAGTGGCCAAGAAACGGAAGCCAGTTTTATTACTCGTTCAACCGTGGAAACTGTTTTCCATCGGACTGGGTACCGCTGCAGTAGAAAGAAAGGGGGTTTTGTTGGTGTGGGAAAGCAGGTATAGGCGGTTAGTTGGCGTGTTTGAAGTTAGATGGTTGATGGCCTTACAGTGCTGAAGAGCTAAGCATAGCTCAGGCACTGGTAGAGTTAGGACCGACAGAAAGAGAGGAACGCGACACATTTCTGTGGGCAACCTTCCCCGAACCCGTTAGGGATGAATTCAGTGGCTATCCGAGGCCGTATCTCAACCTAAATCCGTTCTTGTTCGAGACTGGTTTGAGCATCGTGCCAATGCTAGCTACTTCCATTCTGCCTTCTGGTACTTCACGGAACGTTACATTTCAGTGAACTTCGTCGCAGCGACCGAGGATCGTAACTGGGCCGTGACGAATCTTCCACACAAAAACACTTCCAAAGAGAAGATTAATTTCACGGATGGCGAAACAGCGGCGTTCGATCTGGCAGTTCTGTCGAAGTGTGACGGAGTCATTAAGTCAACCGCAAGCTTTGGATGGTGGGCTAAGAAGACCACTCTCTACGACACAGAGTGGCCAAGAAACGGAAGCCAGTTTTATTACTCGTTCAACCGTGGAAACTGTTTTCCATCGGACTGGGTACCGCTGCAGTAGAAAGAAAGGGGGTTTTGTTGGTGTGGGAAAGCAGTTATAGGCGGTTAGTTGGCGTGTTTGAAGTTAGATGGTTGATGGCCTTACACTGCTGAAGAGTTAAGCATAGCTCAAGCACTGGTAGAGTTAGGACCGACAGAAATAGAGGAACGCGACACATTTCTGTGGGCAACCTTCCCCGAACCCGTTAGGGATGAATTCAGTGGCTATCCGAGGCCGTATCTCAACCTAAATCCGTTCTTGTTCGAGACTGGTTTGAGCTTCGTAATGTAACATCGCCATTGAAACTTTGTATATTGCAGGAGAGTGGAGATACAGATGTCACAAGGGAGGAGGATCAACATGTTTTGGAAAAAGTCTTATGAAGTACTCACCATTACCCTGATTCTTCTCAGTTTGATTGTACTTTATTTAATTAAGTGGAATCACATTCCACTGGATTTGCCATCCTGCGGGTGTAATTTATCCCATTCTCTATGTATATTGGCTACCGGAAATGGAACAGCAACGCACGCTAAGTACGTCAGCTTGTGTCGAGCACGTCTCACCAGATATCAAAGAACCGGAAACCACTTGTTTATGCTGGCGTCCATGTTGCACGTAGCTCGCGTGACCGGAAGAACCCTAGTAATGCCACGCACCGGTTGGTACCTCGATCAAATCTTCCAACTATATATTCCGCGCTACGATGATCTTAAGAAACAAATCTGTCCTTGCCAGGACTCCGACTTGCCTCATTACGACTACGACCAGCGTTTTGACGATCCAAAATTTGTAGAATCTCTGTGGCGTACCAATGAAAGCCAACTCGTATGCGGACTTAGTCAACCGTACCGGTACGCTGAACAAACCGAGATGAACTACGCAGACTTCTTCGATTTCTGGAAAACGTTTCCAAGACGGCAGTTCGCTATCTCTCTACACTTCCATTCAGTTAACCCGAAATGTGGCTCACGTACGTCGAGGAGACTTTCTTAAGAACGCTGAGCTTGCTTTCGGATTAACCATCGCCAATGCTAGCTACTTCCATTCTGCCTTCTGGTACTTCACGGAACGTTACATTTCAGTGAACTTCGTCGCAGCGACCGAGGATCGTAACTGGGCCGTGACGAATCTTCCACACAAAAACACTTCCAAAGAGAAGATTAATTTCACGGATGGCGAAACAGCGGCGTTCGATCTGGCAGTTCTGTCGAAGTGTGACGGAGTCATTAAGTCAACCGCAAGCTTTGGATGGTGGGCTAAGAAGACCACTCTCTACGACACAGAGTGGCCAAGAAACGGAAGCCAGTTTTATTACTCGTTCAACCGTGGAAACTGTTTTCCATCGGACTGGGTACCGCTGCAGTAGAAAGAAAGGGGGTTTTGTTGGTGTGGGAAAGCAGGTATAGGCGGTTAGTTGGCGTGTTTGAAGTTAGATGGTTGATGGCCTTACAGTGCTGAAGAGCTAAGCATAGCTCAGGCACTGGTAGAGTTAGGACCGACAGAAAGAGAGGAACGCGACACATTTCTGTGGGCAACCTTCCCCGAACCCGTTAGGGATGAATTCAGTGGCTATCCGAGGCCGTATCTCAACCTAAATCCGTTCTTGTTCGAGACTGGTTTGAGCATCGTAATGTAACATCACCATTGAAACTTTGTATATTGCAGGAGAGTGGAGATACAGAAGTCACAAGGGAGGAGGATCAACATGTTTTGGAAAAAGTCTTATGAAGTACTCACCATTACCCTGATTCTTCTCAGTTTGATTGTACTTTATTTAATTAAGTGGAATCACATTCCACTGGATTTGCCATCCTGCGGGTGTAATTTATCCCATTCTCTATGTATATTGGCTACCGGAAATGGAACAGCAACGCACGCTAAGTACGTCAGCTTGTGTCGAGCACGTCTCACCAGATATCAAAGAACCGGAAACCACTTGTTTATGCTGGCGTCCATGTTGCACGTAGCTCGCGTGACCGGAAGAACCCTAGTAATGCCACGCACCGGTTGGTACCTCGATCAAATCTTCCAACTATATATTCCGCGCTACGATGATCTTAAGAAACAAATCTGTCCTTGCCAGGACTCCGACTTGCCTCATTACGACTACGACCAGCGTTTTGACGATCCAAAATTTGTAGAATCTCTGTGGCGTACCAATGAAAGCCAACTCGTATGCGGACTTAGTCAACCGTACCGGTACGCTGAACAAAACGAGATGAACTACGCAGACTTCTTCGATTTCTGGAAAACGTTTCCAAGACGGCAGTTCGCTATCTCTCTACACTTCCATTCAGTTAACCCGAAATGTGGCTCACGTACGTCGAGGAGACTTTCTTAAGAACGCTGAGCTTGCTTTCGGATTAACCATCGCCAATGCTAGCTACTTCCATTCTGCCTTCTGGTACTTCACGGAACGTTACATTTCAGTGAACTTCGTCGCAGCGACCGAGGATCGTAACTGGGCCGTGACGAATCTTCCACACAAAAACACTTCCAAAGAGAAGATTAATTTCACGGATGGCGAAACAGCGGCGTTCGATCTGGCAGTTCTGTCGAAGTGTGACGGAGTCATTAAGTCAACCGCAAGCTTTGGATGGTGGGCTAAGAAGACCACTCTCTACGACACAGAGTGGCCAAGAAACGGAAGCCAGTTTTATTACTCGTTCAACCGTGGAAACTGTTTTCCATCGGACTGGGTACCGCTGCAGTAGAAAGAAAGGGGGTTTTGTTGGTGTGGGAAAGCAGGTATAGGCGGTTAGTTGGCGTGTTTGAAGTTAGATGGTTGATGGCCTTACACTGCTGAAGAGCTAAGCATAGCTCAGGCACTGGTAGAGTTAGGACCGACAGAAAGAGAGGAACGCGACACATTTCTGTGGGCAACCTTCCCCGAACCCGTTAGGGATGAATTCAGTGGCTATCCGAGGCCGTATCTCAACCTAAATCCGTTCTTGTTCGAGACTCGTTTGAGCATCGTAATGTAACATCACCATTGAAACTTTGTATATTGCAGGAGAGTGGAGATACAGAAGTCACAAGGGAGGAGGATCAACATGTTTTGGAAAAAGTCTTATGAAGTACTCACCATTACCCTGATTCTTCTCAGTTTGATTGTACTTTATTTAATTAAGTGGAATCACATTCCACTGGATTTGCCATCCTGCGGGTGTAATTTATCCCATTCTCTATGTATATTGGCTACCGGAAATGGAACAGCAACGCACGCTAAGTACGTCAGCTTGTGTCGAGCACGTCTCACCAGATATCAAAGAACCGGAAACCACTTGTTTATGCTGGCGTCCATGTTGCACGTAGCTCGCGTGACCGGAAGAACCCTAGTAATGCCACGCACCGGTTGGTACCTCGATCAAATCTTCCAACTATATATTCCGCGCTACGATGATCTTAAGAAACAAATCTGTCCTTGCCAGGACTCCGACTTGCCTCATTACGACTACGACCAGCGTTTTGACGATCCAAAATTTGTAGAATCTCTGTGGCGTACCAATGAAAGCCAACTCGTATGCGGACTTAGTCAACCGTACCGGTACGCTGAACAAAACGAGATGAACTACGCAGACTTCTTCGATTTCTGGAAAACGTTTCCAAGACGGCAGTTCGCTATCTCTCTACACTTCCATTCAGTTAACCCGAAATGTGGCTCACGTACGTCGAGGAGACTTTCTTAAGAACGCTGAGCTTGCTTTCGGATTAACCATCGCCAATGCTAGCTACTTCCATTCTGCCTTCTGGTACTTCACGGAACGTTACATTTCAGTGAACTTCGTCGCAGCGACCGAGGATCGTAACTGGGCCGTGACGAATCTTCCACACAAAAACACTTCCAAAGAGAAGATTAATTTCACGGATGGCGAAACAGCGGCGTTCGATCTGGCAGTTCTGTCGAAGTGTGACGGAGTCATTAAGTCAACCGCAAGCTTTGGATGGTGGGCTAAGAAGACCACTCTCTACGACACAGAGTGGCCAAGAAACGGAAGCCAGTTTTATTACTCGTTCAACCGTGGAAACTGTTTTCCATCGGACTGGGTACCGCTGCAGTAGAAAGAAAGGGGGTTTTGTTGGTGTGGGAAAGCAGTTATAGGCGGTTAGTTGGCGTGTTTGAAGTTAGATGGTTGATGGCCTTACACTGCTGAAGAGCTAAGCATAGCTCAGGCACTGGTAGAGTTAGGACCGACAGAAAGAGAGGAACGCGACACATTTCTGTGGGCAACCTTCCCCGAACCCGTTAGGGATGAATTCAGTGGCTATCCGAGGCCGTATCTCAACCTAAATCCGTTCTTGTTCGAGACTCGTTTGAGCATCGTAATGTAACATCACCATTGAAACTTTGTATATTGCAGGAGAGTGGAGATACAGAAGTCACAAGGGAGGAGGATCAACATGTTTTGGAAAAAGTCTTATGAAGTACTCACCATTACCCTGATTCTTCTCAGTTTGATTGTACTTTATTTAATTAAGTGGAATCACATTCCACTGGATTTGCCATCCTGCGGGTGTAATTTATCCCATTCTCTATGTATATTGGCTACCGGAAATGGAACAGCAACGCACGCTAAGTACGTCAGCTTGTGTCGAGCACGTCTCACCAGATATCAAAGAACCGGAAACCACTTGTTTATGCTGGCGTCCATGTTGCACGTAGCTCGCGTGACCGGAAGAACCCTAGTAATGCCACGCACCGGTTGGTACCTCGATCAAATCTTCCAACTATATATTCCGCGCTACGATGATCTTAAGAAACAAATCTGTCCTTGCCAGGACTCCGACTTGCCTCATTACGACTACGACCAGCGTTTTGACGATCCAAAATTTGTAGAATCTCTGTGGCGTACCAATGAAAGCCAACTCGTATGCGGACTTAGTCAACCGTACCGGTACGCTGAACAAAACGAGATGAACTACGCAGACTTCTTCGATTTCTGGAAAACGTTTCCAAGACGGCAGTTCGCTATCTCTCTACACTTCCATTCAGTTAACCCGAAATGTGGCTCACGTACGTCGAGGAGACTTTCTTAAGAACGCTGAGCTTGCTTTCGGATTAACCATCGCCAATGCTAGCTACTTCCATTCTGCCTTCTGGTACTTCACGGAACGTTACATTTCAGTGAACTTCGTCGCAGCGACCGAGGATCGTAACTGGGCCGTGACGAATCTTCCACACAAAAACACTTCCAAAGAGAAGATTAATTTCACGGATGGCGAAACAGCGGCGTTCGATCTGGCAGTTCTGTCGAAGTGTGACGGAGTCATTAAGTCAACCGCAAGCTTTGGATGGTGGGCTAAGAAGACCACTCTCTACGACACAGAGTGGCCAAGAAACGGAAGCCAGTTTTATTACTCGTTCAACCGTGGAAACTGTTTTCCATCGGACTGGGTACCGCTGCAGTAGAAAGAAAGGGGGTTTTGTTGGTGTGGGAAAGCAGTTATAGGCGGTTAGTTGGCGTGTTTGAAGTTAGATGGTTGATGGCCTTACACTGCTGAAGAGTTAAGCATAGCTCAAGCACTGGTAGAGTTAGGACCGACAGAAATAGAGGAACGCGACACATTTCTGTGGGCAACCTTCCCCGAACCCGTTAGGGATGAATTCAGTGGCTATCCGAGGCCGTATCTCAACCTAAATCCGTTCTTGTTCGAGACTGGTTTGAGCATCGTAATGTAACATCGCCATTGAAACTTTGTATATTGCAGGAGAGTGGAGATACAGAAGTCACAAGGGAGGAGGATCAACATGTTTTGGAAAAAGTCTTATGAAGTACTCACCATTACCCTGATTCTTCTCAGTTTGATTGTACTTTATTTAATTAAGTGGAATCACATTCCACTTAAAATTTCCAACGATTAATCGATTAATTAATCGTTAAAATCCGCAGCCCTAAGTATACAATCAGTTGATGATTTTCACTTTTATAGCGGTGCTATAGAAGTTCTAAGATTAGATTAGATTAATACAATCGTGTCTCATTCAAGCTGACCGCATTGGTCTGGATTCGAACCCCGTTGGAGCGCAACATTCAGAAGCGTCCATTTATCATCCTATCAGTTTATTTAGCGCCAGTCCTTGACGTCTCTCTGGGTGACCTCCTCCTCCTCCTCCGTTTCCGTTTCCGTCCTTTCATATCCATCTCTTTTCTGGTCGATCCATTTCCTTCATTTCAGAAACAAAGCAATTTTTCTTTTTTATTGGACGTCATGATTCTGCCCATCCATCTTAGAGACGGTCGGTCTCTCTTCAGTGACCACATATTACGGTGATGTAATGTTGTATATATAATTATATATATATCTAATTATATATATATATATATATATATTATTTAGGAAACTTATTATGTATCGAAAGTACATGTATTATAAGATACGTGTATTTACATATACGTATTGTTATGTTGGTGTATGTTCATAATTATACAGGAATATACAAAAGGGAGGTAGGGGGTTGGATAATGGCAGAGAAAGAGAGACAGAGACAGATGGACATAACAGGCAGACAGAGACAGAGAGACGGAGAGTCAAAACGCTAGAGACAGAATGAGACAGAACAAGAACAAGCAAGAACAGACAAGAACAAGAGCAAGAAGTTCTCCATGACAACTTGCATACCCTGTCTAGGTGCCTACTGATGTAGATAAGACCGATCGGTGTGCCCAGCAGCTAGACACTGTAGACGCCCTTCATAGGCCACATTGACCGACTGTGCTCTCTCAACAAACGTCTCGTTAGCGCTTTTACGTCGTTGGTTTTGGCCAAGTCCGTAGCATTGAAACTACAGCGATTGACCCAAAGCTTATAACTGTATTATTGAAAGCGCCGAGCACTTATTCTAGTCTTATAGTCTGCACTGCATATCTACAACTGACCCTCCTTACAAGGCGCATCAGTAATACACGGACCTTGATACAACGCGCAATATTATCAAAGAAGATTCCATTAAGCCAGGATCCATGAAAGTCATACATACATACATACAAACAAACATACATACATACATACATACAAACAAACATACATACAGACATACATACATACATACAAACAAACGTACGGGTACATATGTAGCCCACATAAATACAGTCGCGATACATACATCTTTTGTCGGTCCAACACACCATGCATACTATACTTAGCAATCACACATTAAGATGTTCAACCATATTCAAATACACCACTAGTGCCTATACACACATACATACACCACACACACACATTATTTCTACTGCAGTGGTACACAGTACATACATACAGTACCCACATACAACAAACATACAACCACATACACATACACACACATACAGCGTTTGAAGGTGGGTCTAGTGTAGCGCTGCAGAGATGTCCAGCGTATATGAATCCACAAAAAGACATAAAGATGGAGAACAGAGGAACGCCGTCTGTCGACCGTCTTTGAAGAAGTAGACAACCGGAAATGGACAGTTAATCTGTCGTTGGCCTCGAGGGACGACGATTGGAAATTGGATGCGCCGTCGTCCACGGAGGGTGTACCGTCCCTTAGACGTAATGGCCATCGTGTGACGTCTGGACTGCGTCATCATTCTCCGCTCTGTCCCTCGCTTTTACCTCTTCCGTGTACTTCTGTTTGTGTATGCTTGTGTCTATGTCTTTGTGTTACTCTGTCTCTGTCTGTCTGTCTGTGCCTGTATGTCTCTCTCTCTCGTATATTTCTGCCCTCTCTCTCTCTCTCTCTGTATCACTCTCGGTCTCTGTCTCTGTCTCTGTCTCTGTTTCTCTCTCTCTCTGTATCTCACTGTCTCTCTCTGTCTGTTTGTCTGTTTGTCTCTGTCTGTCTGTCTCTCTCTCTATCTCTCTCTACTTGGAGTTTGTGTCCCTCTCTGTGTCGCTCTCGGTGTATCTCTCTCTCTCTCTCTCTTGCTCTCTCCTTCTCTCTCTCCTCTTATGTTATTCTCTCTTGACACTAATGTTTCTCTCTCTGTCACTGTTGATCTATGCATATCAGTGTGTGTTTGCGTGTGTGTATTTGTGTATCCTCTTAACTTCATGTCTTTCTCTGACAGTCTCTCTGTCTCGGTTCGTCCGTATCTCTGCTTCTACTGGTGTCTGTTCAAGTAAGTGTGTGAATGCGTCTATCTTTGTGCTCTTCTATTTGCGTGTGTTTCTCTATCTGTATGTCTGCGTCTGTCAGAGTTGGAGCCTGTGTGTCTTTGTATGCATGGCTGTGTACCTGTCTCTATGTGTATGTGTCTACCTGAATGTTGCTAAATGAGTCTCGAACAAGAACGGATTTAGGTTGAGATACGGCCTCGGATAGCCACTGAATTCATCCCTAACGGGTTCGGGGAAGGTTGCCCACAGAAATGTGTCGCGTTCCTCTATTTCTGTCGGTCCTAACTCTACCAGTGCTTGAGCTATGCTTAACTCTTCAGCAGTGTAAGGCCATCAACCATCTAACTTCAAACACGCCAACTAACCGCCTATACCTGCTTTCCCACACCAACAAAACCCCCTTTCTTTCTACTGCAGCGGTACCCAGTCCGATGGAAAACAGTTTCCACGGTTGAACGAGTAATAAAACTGGCTTCCGTTTCTTGGCCACTCTGTGTCGTAGAGAGTGGTCTTCTTAGCCCACCATCCAAAGCTTGCGGTTGACTTAATGACTCCGTCACACTTCGACAGAACTGCCAGATCGAACGCCGCTGTTTCGCCATCCGTGAAATTAATCTTCTCTTTGGAAGTGTTTTTGTGTGGAAGATTCGTCACGGCCCAGTTACGATCCTCGGTCGCTGCGACGAAGTTCACTGAAATGTAACGTCCCGTGAAGTACCAGAAGGCAGAATGGAAGTAGCTAGCATTGGCGATGGTTAATCCGAAAGCAAGCTCAGCGTTCTTTAAGAAAGTCTCCTCGACGTACGTGAGCCACATTTCGGGTTAACTGAATGGAAGTGTAGAGAGATAGCGAACTGCCGTCTTGGAAACGTTTTCCAGAAATCGAAGAAGTCTGCGTAGTTCATCTCGTTTTGTTCAGCGTACCGGTACGGTTGACTAAGTCCGCATACGAGTTGGCTTTCATTGGTACGCCACAGAGATTCTACAAATTTTGGATCGTCAAAACGCTGGTCGTAGTCGTAATGAGGCAAGTCGGAGTCCTGGCAAGGACAGATTTGTTTCTTAAGATCATCGTAGCGCGGAATATCTAGTTGGAAGATTTGATCGAGGTACCAACCGGTGCGTGGCATTACTTCTTCAGGTCACGCGAGCTACGTGCAACATGGACGCCAGCATAAACAAGTGGTTTCCGGTTCTTTGATATCTGATGAGACGTGCTCGACACAAGCTGACGTACTTAGCGTGCGAAGATGTTCCATTTCCGAGGTACCAGAATGGGATAAATTACACCCGCGTGGCATTACCAGGGTTCTTCCACTTAATTAAATAAAGTCACGCGAGCTACAGTGCAACATGGACGCCATTACGATGCAGTAAACAAGTGATTGAGCTATCTAACTCTGAGACGTGCTCGACACAAGCTGACGTACTTAGCGTGCGTTGCTGTTCCATTTCCGGTAGCCAATATACATAGAGAATGGGATAAATTACACCCGCAGGATGGCAAATCCAGTGGAATGTGATTCCACTTAATTAAATAAAGTACAATCAAACTGAGAAGAATCAGGGTAATGGTGAGTACTTCATAAGACTTTTTCCAAAACATGTTGATCCTCCTCCCTTGTGACTTCTGTATCTCCACTCTCCTGCAATATACAAAGTTTCAATGGTGATGTTACATTACGATGCTCAAACGAGTCTCGAACAAGAACGGATTTAGGTTGAGATACGGCCTCGGATAGCCACTGAATTCATCCCTAACGGGTTCGGGGAAGGTTGCCCACAGAAATGTGTCGCGTTCCTCTCTTTCTGTCGGTCCTAACTCTACCAGTGCCTGAGCTATGCTTAGCTCTTCAGCAGTGTAAGGCCATCAACCCAACTAACCGCCTATACCTGCTTTCCCACACCAACAAAACCCCCTTTCTTTCTACTGCAGCGGTACCCAGTCCGATGGAAAACAGTTTCCACGGTTGAACGAGTAATAAAACTGGCTTCCGTTTCTTGGCCACTCTGTGTCGTAGAGAGTGGTCTTCTTAGCCCACCATCCAAAGCTTGCGGTTGACTTAATGACTCCGTCACACTTCGACAGAACTGCCAGATCGAACGCCGCTGTTTCGCCATCCGTGAAATTAATCTTCTCTTTGGAAGTGTTTTTGTGTGGAAGATTCGTCACGGCCCAGTTACGATCCTCGGTCGCTGCGACGAAGTTCACTGAAATGTAACGTTCCGTGAAGTACCAGAAGGCAGAATGGAAGTAGCTAGCATTGGCGATGGTTAATCCGAAAGCAAGCTCAGCGTTCTTAAGAAAGTCTCCTCGACGTACGTGAGCCACATTTCGGGTTAACTGAATGGAAGTGTAGAGAGATAGCGAACTGCCGTCTTGGAAACGTTTTCCAGAAATCGAAGAAGTCTGCGTAGTTCATCTCGTTTTGTTCAGCGTACCGGTACGGTTGACTAAGTCCGCATACGAGTTGGCTTTCATTGGTACGCCACAGAGATTCTACAAATTTTGGATCGTCAAAACGCTGGTCGTAGTCGTAATGAGGCAAGTCGGAGTCCTGGCAAGGACAGATTTGTTTCTTAAGATCATCGTAGCGCGGAATATATAGTTGGAAGATTTGATCGAGGTACCAACCGGTGCGTGGCATTACTAGGGTTCTTCCGGTCACGCGAGCTACGTGCAACATGGACGCCAGCATAAACAAGTGGTTTCCGGTTCTTTGATATCTGGTGAGACGTGCTCGACACAAGCTGACGTACTTAGCGTGCGTTGCTGTTCCATTTCCGGTAGCCAATATACATAGAGAATGGGATAAATTACACCCGCAGGATGGCAAATCCAGTGGAATGTGATTCCACTTAATTAAATAAAGTACAATCAAACTGAGAAGAATCAGGGTAATGGTGAGTACTTCATAAGACTTTTTCCAAAACATGTTGATCCTCCTCCCTTGTGACTTCTGTATCTCCACTCTCCTGCAATATACAAAGTTTCAATGGTGATGTTACATTACGATGCTCAAACGAGTCTCGAACAAGAACGGATTTAGGTTGAGATACGGCCTCGGATAGCCACTGAATTCATCCCTAACGGGTTCGGGGAAGGTTGCCCACAGAAATGTGTCGCGTTCCTCTATTTCTGTCGGTCCTAACTCTACCAGTGCTTGAGCTATGCTTAACTCTTCAGCAGTGTTAAGGCCATCAACCATCTAATTTCAAACACGCCAACTAACCGCCTATACCTGCTTTCCCACACCAATTAAACTCCCTTTCTTTCTGCGGCAGCGGTACCCAGTCCGATGGAAAACAGTTTCCACGGTGGAACGAGTAATAAAACTGGCTTCCGATTCTTGGCCACTCTGTGTCGTAGACAGTGGTCTTCTTAGCCCACCATCCAAAGCTTGCGGTTGACTTAATGACTCCGTCACACTTCGACAGAACTGCCAGATCGAACGCCGCTGTTTCGCCATCCGTGAAATTAATCTTCTCTTTGGAAGTGTTTTTGTGTGGAAGATTCGTAACGGCCCAGTTGCGATCCTCGGTCGCTGCGACGAAGTTCACTGAAATGTAATGTCCCGTGAAGTACCAGAAGGCAGAATGGAAGTAGCTAGCATTGGCGATGGTTAATCCGAAAGCAAGCTCAGCGTTCTTAAGAAAGTCTCCTCGACGTACGTGAGCCACAATTCGGGTTAACTGAATGGAAGTGTAGAGATATAGCGAACTGCCGTCTTGGAAACGTTTTCCAGAAATCGAAGAAGTCTGCGTAGTACATCTCGTTTTGTTCAGCGTACCGGTACGTTTGACTAAGTCCGCATACGAGTAGGCTTTCATTGGTACGCCACAGAGATTCTACAAATTTGTGGCAAAACGCTGGTCGTAGTCGTAATGAGGCAAGTCGAGGTCCTGGCAAGGACAGATTTGTTTCTTAAGATCATCGTAGCGCGGAATATCTAGTTGGAAGATTTGATCGAGGTACCAACCGGTGCGTGGCATTACCAGGGTTCTTCAGGTCACGCGAGCTACGTGCAACATGGACGCCAGCATAAACAAGTGGTTTCCGGTTCTTTGATATCCGATGACACGTGCTCGACACAAGCTGACGTACTTAGCGTGCGTTGCTGTTCCATTTCCGGTAGCCAATATACATAGAGAATGGGATAAATTACACCCGCAGGATGGCAAATCCAGTGGAATGTGATTCCACTTAATTAAATAAAGTACAATCAAACTGAGAAGAATCAGGGTAATGGTGAGTACTTCATAAGACTTTTTCCAAAACATGTTGATCCTCCTCCCTTGTGACATCTGTATCTCCACTCTCCTGCAATATACAAAGTTTCAATGGCGATGTTACATTACGAAGCTCAAACCAGTCTCGAACAAGAACGGATTTAGGTTGAGATACGGCCTCGGATAGCCACTGAATTCATCCCTAACGGGTTCGGGGAAGGTTGCCCACAGAAATGTGTCGCGTTCCTCTATTTCTGTCGGTCCTAGCTCTACCAGTGCTTGAGCTATGCTTAACTCTTCAGCAGTGTAAGGCCATCAACCATCTAACTTCAAACACGCCAACTAACCGCCTATAACTGCTTTCCCACACCAACAAAACCCCCTTTCTTTCTACTGCAGCGGTACCCAGTCCGATGGAAAACAGTTTCCACGGTTGAACGAGTAATAAAACTGGCTTCCGTTTCTTGGCCACTCTGTGTCGTAGAGAGTGGTCTTCTTAGCCCACCATCCAAAGCTTGCGGTTGACTTAATGACCCCGTCACACTTCGTCAGAACTGCCAGATCGAACGCCGCTGTTTCGCCATCCGTGAAATTAATCTTCTCTTTGGAAGTGTTTTTTTGGAAGATTCGTCCAGAGGAAGGAGGCGCCAAAATGAGGGTTAGAATTAATAATTTTAGTGTTGATTTTTATGCCATTTTAACTAATTTATCCCAAATAAATTCATAAGACTTAATTTGGCGCCCTCCAAAAAATCCAGTTATATGCCCATTAGTTACAGACTAGTTGTCACACATTATTTTGGAACCCCATTGAGCACTAAGGGGCACCATATACTCATAATTAAGGGCCTATACTATTATTATTATTATTATGTGTGTCAATAAATGTTGCAGTTGCTCAATTGTCAACTGCGGTGGGTACAAACACGCCACCTATTAACAGGTTTTTATTTAAGTGAGTGAGTTTGAGTCGGCTGACTTGACAAATCCCCCGAATGTGTGACCCTCTTGATCATTGATCGAATATCTTTTGTTGACAAAAGGATCGAATGACTTAAAATATTGTCCTTTCTAGACGCTAAAGCAATCGACCAGCAACCAGACAACGATGTTAACTACAATTACTACGATGAAAACGGCGACAACAATCATAGGTACAGGATTTAAAGATGACTATGATGGTCTTGAGTCGTTGATATTGAAAGATCAATTCTGTGTTACTTGCGACGACGATATGATATGCTTCATAAAAGAGAAAGGAAAGTTGAGTTTAGCAGATACGCTAATACAAGCTCAGAATTATGTCGAAGTAAAGGAGTGTAGAGAAAAGAAGTGGGTCCCCACTTTTAAGAAACGAGATAAAGATCTCAGGGGATCATACGAGAGAGTCTGATTGCGAAGATGTTGAGAGACACAATAGTGGTCCGAATAAGAGTAAGACCAGAGAATATGGAAATCCTAAAGAGAGGAACCAATTCAAGAATGATTGGGATTTCCGAGAACGAAGAGCAGTGGTCGAGGATGTCGAGTATAGGAAAATGGGGTGTAACCGTTGTGGTCACCATACCATCCTGCTCATAAACCAATAAAACTCACACAGTGGCTACGATGTTATGTGTAAATGAGGAAGAAGAAGCAGCTGGACCGATAGTTCATATAGCTTGTTTTAAACATGAGAGCGCAGGCGCCGCTAAGGTTAAGATCCTCACTGGAAAAGACAACATGAACACCGTTAGGATTAATGGACAGAGAGTGAATTGTCTTTACGATACAGGTGCGTCATGTGTTGCTATTAGGAAAGGTTTAGAGAAACCTAAATCATGCACTGGTAGAAAGGTAACCTGTGTACTAGCTAATGGGATTAAAAAGAAATATCATACGCCCTACGGCATGGATAAATATCAAAGAAGAGGAATTTGCGGGTAGAGCCGAAGCCCTGGTAGTTGAAAATCTAGTCGAAGAATTGATTGTGGGACCGAGCTTATATAAGAAAGCTCGTGTCATGAATAAGTCAGTGGTAAGCACAGTTGATGTGGGAACGAATACTGATGTAAATGTTGAGACTAGTATTAAGACGATGGGTCGAGAAGAAATTCCCCAGCTGGTAAGAAAAAGCAATATGACTGTGAAGGAGATTTCTGTAGAGGTCAAAGAAGCTAAACACAACTCTAAGTCACAAGGTGAAAGAGAGAAAATATAAAGACCTATAAAAGAGATGTTTACAAAAAGTGTGAAAAAGGAACACTTAAGAGGAGCTAATAGATTTGAGAAGAAGTTGAGAAATACTGATGCAAGGAATGGCGCGAATGATCAGAAAAAAGATAAGTTCGATAAAGATGAGATAGCGAG
Source organism: Aporrectodea caliginosa (assembly GCA_020284085.1). Lineage (NCBI taxonomy): Eukaryota > Metazoa > Annelida > Clitellata > Crassiclitellata > Lumbricidae > Aporrectodea > Aporrectodea caliginosa. The sequence continues at coordinate 665,051 of JACEVL010000033.1, read as the reverse complement.
CGAACAGGTGGAATTGGCGAAGGCCAGAGCAAAGGAATAGTGGTGTAGATAGGGCGGAGTCAGTTGCAGCCAGAGTTAGAGGTAGGAATGAAAATGATTGGAGATCAAGAGGGAATGATGAAGCTCTTGCGTACGGAATGGGTAATGCACAACAGAGAAAACGATTTAGAAGAGAAAATCAAATAAAATACAGCCCGTAAAAACAAAGTTTTTACTATATCCATCTACTATCCTATAACGTGTACTCTGAAAATAGTCCGCGTTCATTTTACAACATAGCACGCTTAACGAGGCAGCGCGCCCATTATTGTTGCAGCCAATGACAACGCTGGCCAATGGCAACGCTGCTTATCGGAAAAGGGGATTCCCCGATTCGAAAAGTTGAGTCCCCGATTCTATAAGCTAGCCTTTTTGGGGGAGCTGAAATTTTTATAGAATGAAGTGTCTGCGAGGCCGAGTCTATCTGCCAAGTTTCAGGACGATTGAATGATTGTAAGTGATCGAATTAGTCGTCGCAAGATTTGACTTTTTAGCCTGTGGCTCAAACAAACAAGATTTGCGTAAGTTAAAGTAGATGGATAAAAAGAATGGAGAGATCTTCTGATGGATTTTGGAGAAGGCGTGAGGATGATAATTACGCCGATAGTAATGGTCGCGTGTGTAGAGAGAAAGGTGAAGATGGAAATTTAAGGAGTTTTGATTGGAAGAGATCCAGTGGATTTGACAGATGGAAAGGAGTTCCAAGATGTTATAGAGATGAACAATGGTGGAGGAAACCACATTGGGAGCGATAGCTAAATCATCATTAAATTAAGAAGATGAATAGTAGTCAAGTATTAGCAAAACCAGAGTAATAGTAAGACTAGTTTGAGATGTAAGGATTAGGTAAGTAATATAGATATTAAGGCGTTAAGATAATTGCTGTTGTTAAGTAAAAAGTTACAAAGTGTAGTTTATAATGTTAAGTAAAGTACATAGTGTGAGTTGAACTGTGTGATGTTAGTTTGTTTGAAGAGCTTATATTAATGTTTAGTTGAGCATAAGAGTAGTCATTGTAGAATTGAGTGATCTACACGGGAAGTAGTGTTAGTATATTTAAGGAATTTCTTAGGAGATATAGATTATTATAAGAAGTTCAATAAGAAAGAGAATGCCTTGCGATGGTGTAGTGGAGTCAGAAATTTTACTGGTAATTATATAACAAAGAGTTCATAATAGCGACTGACCACGACAGACTACAATAGTTGAAGACTGGTAGTATTAGAAATGTTAGAAAGGTATGTTGGTACCTAGCGTTGCAGAATTATAACTTCAGAGTCAAGTACATTAGAGGTAGTGACAATGTAGTTGTCACCAACTCTTCTTCTTTAGTTCTTAGTGACCTAACTCAATCACTTTTCCTTAACTCTATAATATAAACACGTGCTCAACGTCTTCTAACTGTATATATATAGAATTAAATTGACACAGTTATTTTGTTTCTTTCTTCTTTCTTCAAACACAGTTCTTTAAAACTCAACACTTCAATATCAATGTTCTTCATCAACACAAAACTCAACTGTAGCTACTAACATACAGCTCTCTACTGCATTAAAACAAACTGTACTGTTCAAAAGACTGCCGTACTGTTCAAAAGACTGCCGTCAGCAAGTTTCAACTTTGGCGCGCTATCGGCACGTGCAAAGAGACAATATACCGTCAGCCAATGTTTACTTAAGGCCAGGCGCTCTCGCTAGCCGACCGCGCAATTAAGACCTATATATATATATATATATATATATATATATATATATATATATATATATATATATATATATATATATATATATTCGCATTGGCCGCCTAACAATCGATACACATTATATATAATTATATAAACCTTAGGAACACCTGTGCTCATTATATATGCAAAACGTTTGTTCACATTACCTCCTTCCCTTTCTTTGGATTGAGCAAATTAAACTTAAAAATTTGCGAAATCATCATGTACTAAATTATGCAATAAACTTAATACTATACAATACAGTAAAATAAACAATCTTATAATCTAGATAAACAATCTGCTACAACATTTAATCGTCCTTTCTTATAATTAACTTCTACATCAAATGTTTGCAGTGCCAAAGCCCAACGCACCAGTTTAGCAGACTTAGACATAGATTCAGTCAGATAAGTTAAAGGATTGTGATCAGTAAAGATGTGAACTTTAGATCCAATGACTATCTCTGTTAACTTATTTAGAGCCCAAGCAATAGCATAGGCTTCTTTCTCCACAGTTGCCCATCTCCTCTGGGTGTCAGTCAACTTCTGACTTATAAATGACACAGGGCGCTCTATTCCCTTATCATCCATCTGCGTTAAAACAGCTCCTACTGCAAAATCACTGCTATCACAGTACAAATTAAAAGGTTTTCCAACATCAAAAACATATAAAACAACTTTAGAGCGTACAGCATCTTTAAGTAAATTAAATGTTGATGTCTATCAAATCAATCTTATCTGAAACATGTTTGCTTGTTAAATCAGATAGAGGCTGCGCAATCTGTGCAAAATCTTTGATAAACTGTCTATAGTAACCAAAAATCCTGGCAACTGCTTAACAACCTGCTTAACTTGTTTCTTCGTTTCTGGAGTTTTCAAATTAATTAAACTTTCAATTCTATCTGGATTAATTTGAATCGTTCCAGAACCAACCACATGACCAATGAACTTTACCTCACTCTTACCAAAGATACATTTCTTTAAGTTCAGAGTAATGTTATGCAGTCTCATTTGCATTAAAAATGCATCTAAATGCTGTAAATGAATCTTCCAATCATCTGAATGCACAGCAATGTCATCTACATAGGGCTCAAAATCTCCTGGATATGATCAAATTTCTCCTTTACTGATTAAAGAGAATGTTGATAATTTTGTGCAACCGTTATTGATGATATTTAACCTATCTTTAAATACCGGTAAAGTACCTCTGGGCATGAAAGTGGCCAAAGTAATACCCTTATTTAAAAAAGGAGACCGCAGTATTATGGCAAATTACAGACCAATTTCTCTTCTATCAGTGTTTGTTAAAATATTGGAAAAACTCATTTATAGTAGGGTAATGAACTTTCTCAAGAAATACTCGGTGTTATACAAATATCAGTTTGGATTCAGAAAAGGTTATTCGACCAGTTTGGCATTGATAGATGTAATTGATACAATTAATATGTCTCTTGATAACAATGAATATGTTGTTGGTATCTTCTGTGATTTGCAAAAGGCATTTGATACTGTTAATCATGAAATCCTGCTTACTAAGTTAAACAACTATGGAATTAGAGGTACATTACTTGCTTGGTTTACGGATTATCTCACAGAACGTAAACAGTTTACTGCTATTAATGATGTTAGCTCTGGGTATAATACAATACCTTGTGGAGTGCCACAGGGATCTGTGCTTGGTCCTCTGCTGTTTCTGTTATATGTTAATGATAATATTATGCCAAATTCGGTCCCAGGTACTGATATACGACTATTTGCTGATGATACAAATATTTTCTTTCATGCATGTAAAATAGCAGACTTGCATGCAAACGCTAACACCATGTTAAATAACTTGTGTGATTGGTTTTTGGCTAATAAAATGTCTTTTAACAAAGATAAGACGTCCTATATGTTTTTCGACTTCAAAAGAAAAACATCCTCTGATGACATTGGTCTTTCATTGGACAATGTTAGACTTTCATGTGAACGTTCCTGTAAGTACCTTGGGGTGATCATTGATGAAAAACTAAATTGGAAAGAACATATTGAGTATGTTATTACAAAAATAAAGAAATTCATTGTGATTTTCTTCAGGTTAAGAAACAAGTTAAATTGTCGTATCTTAAAAGATTTATTTTTTGCATTAATTTACCCTCACCTGTTGTATGGGGTGGAAATTTATTCTGCTGCAAGCAAGTCTGCTTTGTATCGCTTAAATATTTGTATTAACCGTATCCTACGTACATTGCAATGTGCCCCTCTTAGTACACCCGTTGCTGATCTATACCGAAACTATAATCTTCTTCCGATAGCAGAACTACGTAAATTTAAGGTATTATGTGTTGTCCATAAATGTGTTCATAAATTGGATGTTCCACTTATATTTCATGATTATTTTAAAATTAATGCTGATGTTCATTCCCATTATACAAGGAACAGTAATAATACTTTCATACCTAAGTTTTTCTCTACAAAAGGACTGAGAACAACTCGCTATTGTGGTGCCAAATGGTGGCATGAACTTCCAAGCCATATTAGAAATATAGCTTCAATTAGACATTTTAAACATATGCTAAAGTTGCACTTGATTAACTCCTTGTGCCTGTAGATGTTATAGGGTATATGAGTTTTGTATCGTGAGGTTTCAGTTCAGTGCATTATATAGTAATAGGATAGTCACAATTGTGGCTTGTTTAAAGTCTTTAAAGCTTTAAAGTACTCCTAAGTTGTATGTGTTTGCTTCCCAGTTAGAAAAAATGGATTATTAACAATTGTCATGAGACTGGTTTGTTAAATGGTACCAGTATTTTGTACTTGCTTTTTTAAAACGTGTATTACGCCAGCATTATTAGGGTGACCGGCGAGATGAGTCCTATGTGACTTCACCGGTAGCCCACCACTCGGTTTGTAAAATTTGTGTATTGTCATTTTGCTTTATTTTGTGGTGAATAAACTACTTACTTACTTACTCAGCAAATTCATTTATAGGCTGTAAAACCATGTTAATTGCTTTAACAAAATTTTAATGTTCTTCCTGAGTTTATCATTCCGAAAGGAACGCGAGTAAATTCGTACAGTCCATTATGAGTAACAAAAGCAGTTTTCCATTGATCAGTTTGCTTAACAGGACAAGTCCAGTATGCACTTCGACAATCAAAAATCGAGATCACATTTGATTTTCCAACTTTGTGCAACACATCTTTTACAATCGGCATCGGATATTTACAATCCACAGTGAACGAATGAATGTATCTGTAGTAGCACGCAAGTCTCAGAGAACCGTCTTTCTTTTTAACAATTACCAGTGGACTTGCCATTCTGCTCGAAGATGGTTTTATAATGTTGGCTTGAAGCATTTCTTTAATTTGTCGTTCAACTTCTGCTCGATAGATGAGTGGAATTCGGTAAGCCATAAATTCCTTTTCACGAAATTCCGGTTTCAGTTCAATTTCATGTTCAACCAATGTACATAGTCCAGGCTTTTAAGAAAATCGATCAGAATATTTGTTCAGTACTTCCAGCAATTGTTTTTGTTGAATCAGTGTCAAATGGCTAATCTGATCAGGATCAAGATTCAGTGAATTCTTTTCATCTTGCCAATCATTCTTTGTCAGCAGTTCAACTACTGAACCCAAGTCTTCATCTTCTTCTACAATTAGCCCACAACTCATTGCTCTTGTAATGTACTTTCTGATTTTATTTGCGTGAATTATCTTTCGACAATCGTCACCCATGTCAATCAAATAAGAGTACTTTGACCTTCGTTGTATGACAGTACATGGACCATGCCATCGCGAAATCAGTTTATTCGTTGAAGTCGGATATAACACAATGACTTTTTCACCCGGTTCAAATTCTTTATGTTTCGCTCTTTTGTTGTATTGATTCGTATACTGTAATTGCTTCTCTCGTGAATATGATTCTGCAAACAGTAATGCTTTTTCCATATTTGCTTTCATGTCTTTCAAGTACTTTTCTGGTTGGATTCCAATATGAGGTGGTAAATTAATTTCTCTTGTCGAACTTTCTTTTAGAATCGCTAATGGTCCACGCGGAATCCTTCCGTACACACTTTTGCAGTTAGCAATTCCAGTAGTTGCATTCGGTACTTCTCGTAATGCCCACACTGTAAACGGAATTACTTTGTGCCATTGCCTTGGATTGTCAACAATTACATGATGGATCATTTTCTTGAATGTCTGATTCCACCTTTCTACTAATCCAGCTGCCTCTGGATGACCTGGCATGTAAAATCTTGGACTACACCCCATTAAATTCAGAAATTCTCTTGTCAGACTAGCAGTAAAATTTGTTCCTTGGTCACAAACAACTCCATTAAAGCCTCACACACAGCTTTTGCAGTTAACGATTTCAACAGAAACACTGTAGGCCATCTGGTGCAAGAATCGACAATACATAAACAATACTTGTGACCTGCAGCAGATGCTGGCTCGATTGGCCCTACACAATCAATCGTGATTCTTCTGAAGGCTACCTCTTCTCTTGGAATTGGAGTGATAGGAACCCTGTCCATCACCAAACTTCTTGCCTTTAATTGACATTTCTCACATGATTTACAAAATTTCACTATATCTTGGTGACAATCCACATCCTTCGCCTGCATAGGTCCTTCTCTGTGGAATGGACTTCCTCCACCGGTTTGCTCTGCCATCCTTTATGGTAGTCTCTCCTCATCTTTTTCGAAACTAAAATCCTGCCTTTTCTCTCGGGTTGCTCGCACTGGGAGCGCTTCTGAAAGGCTTTTGATGTGAGAAGCGCTTTATAAATAGCCAAATACAATACAATACAATACAATACAATACAATCTCTTCTCATCTTTGGCCACGTAAAAGACAACTTTATTCGTTCTCTAGATGTCCTCCAAATACTGATTCGTGAGCCAACTCTATCACTTTAATTCGTCGCTCTTTCGGTAACACCAATTGATATATCGTTTGCTCTAATATTCGATATCTCTTGACCAATTGCACAGCAAGAGCTGTCATGTCTGCAACAACAATTCGACCTGACTTCGTATACATACACTTTTTGGGTTGAGGGCTGTAATACATACTGTCAATCTGTTATGATTGCATGTTGAAGCACAGTATCCATCTTCGAAGGATGAGCTACATGTTTTCACGGACACCGTGTCCACAACTCTGAATGGGACAAGTTTTAGTTTTATTTCAAACAATAGATACACAGCATTTGTAGGAATATTTTATTTTAAAAGAAACTTCCACCAAAAAGTCTCAGATAAGCAAAATGTTAGTTATTAAGTTCAAAGACTGCTTCATTTAGTAAATCGAAATTAAATGACTTCAGCTAGACTTCTTTTGCAGGCCCACGAAAGTTCACGAGACAAAGGATATCGTTTAAAAATATTAAGGTGTGTATTCGCACAATGGACAAATCTTTGAGCTGCAAGGCATATCGTACCAACGGTAGTTCGCGTAGACCGGAATAACCACGCAGTTTTCCTTTTTGTCGCCGCAGTTTGGTTCACCACACTGCCAGTCGGTGTAGTCAAATGTCAGTAGTTTGCCACGTGGTAGTCTCCATACGAAAGGACTTCCGCAGACGGTTTTGATCAGTTGTTGACCGCTTGTCCAATACATATTTCCCCAATCAGCTGAACCTCCCAGGAAGCAAACAGTGTTACCTACATTTCCTTTAAAAACAAAAGAAATACATTATTATCGCTAATTGTATACGGTACAGATAAAATTCCTAACTGGCCAACCATCCGTTAGACATTGATACCCATATAGAGTTAGAAGACGATTATCATATTATTATTATTATTATTATTATTATTAAATAAGGTTGTAACGCGCGCAAGGTCACGCCTTGTCAAGATCTGGTGAACAAAAGTGCTGGAACGCAACCGCGTTGAAACGTTGGATTACAACAGACAGGCGCTGGAACAAGAAACTGGTTTCTCTTGGGTCGCCCGAAATTTGGCCCAAGATCGGCAAGAAAGGCCAGTCCCTTGGCGTTAAGTGGTCCCATTTTTCAAAAGCCAATGGGACAAAGTGGTAGGATTATTATTATTATTATTATTATTAAATAAATTTGTAACGCGCGCAAGGTCACGCCGAAATGTGAATCTGAGGCGCGGATAGTCAGCCGCCAGGTGAAGATGCACTTAGATTTCTAAATCCTTGAAAGCCAAGGAGAAATAGTGAGTTTTGAGCCGCTTTTTGAAGGAAGGAAGTGAAGTTGAGCTACGAAGAGAAAGTGGTAGTCGATTCCATTCCTTTGGAGCAGAGGCGTGGAATGCACGAGAGCCCATAACTGTTCTGCATCGTGGCTCAGCTAGAAGACCCGTACTTGATGATCGCAGGCAACGAGGAGGGATGTAAGGAGTTAGTAGTGCATGAATATAGGTAGGAGTGGTGGTACTGAGGGCTTTGTAAGTCAAACAGGCCAATTTAAATTTTATTCTGAATTCAACAGGAAGCCAATGCAGCTCGTGGAGTAGGACTGAGGAGCATGTTCGTAGTGGGACACGCATCACTACACGAGCTAAAGAGTTTTGGATTCGTTGCAGCCTTTGGAAGCAAACGTCTTAGTAGCCTACTTAATATCAAATAATGAAATTGTACCACTGAAACTCTTAACAGAAATAATATTTGCTTCTTCAATCTCACATGGTTTCATTAACTCGATAAGATTCTTTATAACAGTTTGTTGGTCTAGTTATATTAGAATGCGAGCATGATTATTTTACTATTGAATACGAAAATAATCAAAGTTTAGTGCCGTGCAATCATTTCTCGTACGTGTTTCGACTTTTGTAATTCAATTCTTGCAGGACTCAGGACGTTCAGAAAGCCTCAACGTCAGGCCGTCCTCAACGGTCAATCTGTTGAATTTCTCTCATAATACTAGATACTCTTAAGGTAACGTTTCACTGGCCTACTATCGACGAGAGAATCAAGTTCAACATTTATCTTCAACGGCGGGCGTCGTTGGTCGGGACCGTGAAACATCAGGGATGTTTCGGGTTCAAGTCAACCAGGTCAGAAATCCCAGAGCTCTACTGATCTTGGAGATATGCAGGTGTCGTGTTCCGTAGATCAACTCGAGCTCATCTTACTTTCTCATGCTTTGCACCTTTTTTGGAACAATTTCCGCTGAACATGAGTGCTGTTATATTTAACTCTGTTCAGTGATCAAACTGTCGGAACACGCACTTATTTAGAAGAGTCTGATAGTCATGCGTGCAGCAGAGCCTTTGTAAGGCATTTAAAAAGCGCTATATTGAGTGTTTTGATAAATACATACACATTTGGATGCATAATATATACATTTATACAAGGAAGAAGCCTGGATACTGAGCAACCCTGCTAACGCTTATACATACTTGAAATTTCTGATGCAAGGAATGTCCTCACTGCGCTGTTTTCTTTTTCACTTGTAATGGCAACCAAGTGAGCTCCACGGTGCAACCTCTGACAACTATTACCATCCGAGTACCAGTCGTGACTTTCGTATACAACCTTGTAACAACCTTTAGCCCAGGACATGTAAGTGAAACCACGAGGGCAGTGACCTAAAACATTGCACTCAGTTGCTAGCAAACAAAACAACTTCGAACTCAATAACAAACATCTTAGAGAAAAATATCGAAAGTTGACAATGAGCTTCATTTTAAATATCGAAATATCCAGTTCCCTCAAGTTAGAATCTTCGATTTTCGGGAAGTAGTAAGGTGAGGACTAGGATGCATGAAATGCACCACTTATTTCAATGTATGGACGGTCATTGGCTGACCGCGATGGTGACTACATGTAATGATCCGATCAGGGGGACCGATAGGCATCAGCAGGAACTTCTCATGCACAAAGCCATTAGCTGGCCCACACACCAGATGGTACAGGGCATGCTGGGCTGCCTGTGGAACATCGTGAAGCGACCACACAAGGTTAGCTGCAAACAAAGTCCACCTCGAGCTCACCAAAAGCATACAAGTAGCGAACTAAAGCATTAGGCTTAATTTAGCTCATCCTACCAGTTAGACGCGTAAGCTTGTCGATCAAAGTTAGAACAAGCTCAGACAATAATAATAACTACTGCTACTGCTACTGCTACTACTACTACTACTACTACTACTACTACTACAACAACAACAACAACTACTACTACTACTACTACTACTACTACTACTACTACTACTACTACTACTACTACTACTACTACTACTACTATTACTACTACTACTACTACTACTACTACTACTACTACTACTACTACTACTACTACTACTACTACTACTACTACTACTACTACTACTACTACTACTACTACTACTACTACTACTACTACTACTACTACTACTACTACTACTACTACTACTACTACTACTACTACTACTACTACTACTACTACTACTACTACTACTACTACCTACTACTACTACTACTACTACTACTACTACTACTACTACTACTACTACTACTACTTTGTTATTTGATTAGCCTTGGGGTGATGGATAGAGGAGCCTGAGGCAGATGATGGTTGATGATTGGCAATGATGGTGGATGAACCGAAAAAGTGCGGAATTCAGGAGGTAGATCGTTCCATAGACGTGGCGCAGTGTTGGTCTGTTGGAGAACATGACATTAGAAGTGATGTGACCGCCGGGGGTCAAGAAAGTGTGAGAACGAAGGATGATCTGGTAGAGCGAGTTTGCTGGATGGTGAACAGTTCGCGGGGATATCTTAGCAATATCTGGGCAATTTGTGCTATATTTTACACTTCTCTACAATAATTATTATTTCAAAGTTCAAGCTAAATGGAGAAAGTCCAAGGTGAAGTCCTTCGTAAAATGTCTAATTAAGTAATTATTGACTGTAATTATTGCACTTTGCGTAGGCCTATATATTAGGGTGGAGTGTCGGTCAATGTGAAAAAAATATTTCAACTGAACCACTAGTAATAGGTGGCAAAAGTTGTCATTTGTTATACTGATTCATAATATGTAAGGGTTATTTGCATTATTTTTAAGTTTTGATGCTCCCAGAGGGTTTGAATGTTCAAAAATATAGAATCGCATTTTGCAAATTCGTGCTTTGTATCATATTTTACACAATTAATTATGACCATCCATAACTACCAGTGCCATTATATTTAATCCACTCATACACACCAAGATATTAATGTATAATTAGTATTTGTAATGGTTCAACATTTCTTAATTTTTTTTATCTCCATCTAAAAGTTGCAGAAAATGCAAATTTAGAAAACGTCAGAAAGAATTGAAATAGGCCCTACAAAGCCATTGACCTACTAATGCTAGGGGTTTATAAAAGCAATACTGATTGTTTTGACTGACAAAGTAGTGTTAGGCTGAAATTCTAACAGCAATTATAGTCAGCTTTTGTATTGAAATATGGCATTTTTTCACGTGATTCCAGACGGACACGTATAAATCCGTCTCTTGATTTTGCACCGCAAACTGCAGAAGAAGCTTCCGTAACTAGTTTTACGCAACGTTCCACTGCCTGTGTGTGGCATGGATACTTTGGAAAGTCGATCACAGAGGCAGCACCAATGGCAACGAACATCTTAATGTCATTTTCTGAAATGTCTGTGAGAACAGGTGGTTCAGTAATTACAGTTTTTTGCCAGTCTATCAGATCAAAGTAGTCTTCCGCATTGAAATTCAAGTCTGGAACAATGAATTGCCGTACACCTTTACCTCCAGAATTCTGTGATCTTGCTTTCAATATGCGACGCAAGCCAAGCTCACGAATGTGTTTTCTGTGATCCGTGACCATGCACAACAGTATGTTTTCTGGATGTGCAAAGAAAGCATTACGAGATATGACTGGATCAACGATGGCTTTGTGTTCCTGTGACAGATAACGTGACTTCATAATGGTGTGTAAAACGTGTTTTGCACCATCTTTGCAAGAGCAATTGATCTTTATGGCAAACCACATTGGAGCATATACTTTGATGATGTAAGTCACAATGGTTGTCAAATTCACTGAAGGTTCCTTGGTTGAGACATATAGTCGAAGAAGCCGGTTAGCTGTTGTGAGCCATCTAGCATGAGATATTGCACCTGGATCTTTTCGTGACAACTCCATTGAACATTTACCTAGAATCACAGCCTGACACATGTCGTACAGATACCTTTGGTCAGTACTAAGATCCACATCATTTAATTCTGGCAATTCACCGTCAACGGCTTGAAATACAGCTACGGGCAGTTTTTCACAAGATACCAGTTGCCTGCCTAATGGACCTGAAAATGCTCGTGGTCCAGATGTTGCCCCATCTATATACTTCAGGAGATGTCTTAAAGGCAACTCATTTGCATGAAGCTGGCAAACCAGCCACTGCAGCGGTTTCTCTAATTCTTGCTCGAGCAACCGTATTGTACCGCCAATTCTCCCAGTATTAGCATTTGTTCCATCACAACCAATGGCTACTAGTTTATCCAAAGATTTGTATCTGTCTTTCAAGAAGGTCATTATGCTGAGTTTGGCATCTTTTGCTGTTCCTGATAAGGGAGCAACATGTCCGATATACTTAGATCCGGGTTCCTCAACCAACGACAAATGTTCTTCCATTACTTTCCTTTTGTACCACCGAGAACCATGTTTCATTATTGTTATTGTGCTGTCCTTTCTTCCATCAAAATACAAACTTCGTACAACGCCATCGAGATCGGTTTTTTGGATTGATTGCCGTTTGGCTTGACGTGCTCTTCTAACTTTGCTGCGATCGATAACACTTGATGTTTCTTCTTGTGTTATTACACCGAAATCTTGCAAGACTGCTGATGCGATAGCTGCAGCAGCTCTATCGGAGACTTGGTGACGATCGCAAGCTCTTGCAAGTGTCGGAAGATGTACTTTCAACCTTTTTTTCTTCGGTTTCAGACTATTAGGTGTTTGATTTGATTTTCTAGTATGGTTGCCTCGGACTTCGCTTAACGGAATATCATCATCTGACTCTGATATTCTGATGTGCCTATCTTTCAGTTCTGATAATGTTATGTTATCATCAGCCTCTGGATCCGATTCAGGTTGAGAATCACAGTTTTGCTTGGTGGCTTCACAAATATCGGCAAACATGATATGCCTCTCTGCTCGTTCTTTTTCTGCCCTTTTTCGCTTCAGATTTCTGTTTATCTTCTTTGTTGTAGCAATGTCAACTCTGCCAATGAACATTATTCTCAAATTCCGCTGATCATTGAGAAACATCTGCTCACCAGCAGGAACCTTACGGAGCTTGTCGCATTTGCAAAGGTCGAATTTGCACTTGCATGCCGCAATGTCAAACAAACTGGTTTTCCCTTCTTCTCTAAAACGACTTAGCTTCTCCTTGTATTTTCCATCTTGCTGTCGTCCTTTGAAAGGTTTCAGGAGTTTCATATATTTCCCTCGAAACCGGCATAGAAGTTGCAGCACTCGTTTATAGTGTCACGGACCGGCAGAAATAACTTTTCAGTGTCACGGACACCCTCTGCAGGAGGACCGTTGCCAAATTTATTAATTATTTCTCCTCTTCTTTAACGATCACCTAAAATTCCTCAAATATGTATTAACATTGATTTAAATGTGTTTAGCCAATTTTATGGTTATTTTTCCCTTTAAATACGCCTAAACGTGTTTTTGTTATGACTTTCAAAAATATAATAGCCATTTCTTCCGAGACAATATTCTTTCACAAACTGTTCCGCGGACCACCACTCACTGACGCGATACAATTGGATCTCGGTGCCAGATTTCTTCTATTCTTTCACAAACTGTTTCAGAAATATCAGCCACCAACGGTTCTTTACTTGTGCTGCTCAACTTCATCAAATTCCGTTGAAATAAATAAAACTTTAAGACATCTTGGTAAGTTGGAAGCACATTATCTGGAAGTGGGCTTGGTGAACCAAATATTGGACAGTTCACATCTTTTCTTGTCGTGAGCTGCTTCATTTTTGCTGCCATGATTAATCATTACTCAATAAGCTGAATCTGAAAATAATATTAGACGCTATATACTAGACAATTAGACACTGACAGGCACACTAATAGTTTGAGATATGCTCAGAAAAATCTAAATTTGAAAATGGATTTTGAATGGTTAAATGTCCTTATCTAAAGGATCAAATTTTAACTTGAAGCAAACTATTTGAAACTTTAAAATAAATCAATAAGACAATAATCTCACCTCCGATTTCGTTTATTTACTTTTCAATAAAAATAAAATGGCAGAAGCACCAAAGATATGGCAGAAGCACCATAGATATATGATACATTACAGATTAATGGGTCAATTCTTTTACTCACTTCAAGTATATTTAAGTGAGAATCTTTTTTTTCTCGTTATTTATAGATTTGAAGTTTTAAAAGTTTGGCTCCTACCATTATGAACTATACATTTTCAGAAACTACATGAAAAAGACTTCAAAAATTCAAATTCTGAAGTTTGAGAGATTTGCAGAATCTTTGGTAGCCCCCTTCAAATATGTGACCAAACACCAATTTTCATGTCCGCTAAAAATTGGTCCTGAACTTCAAATCGTTTGGGGAGCATCAAAACCAAGATCAATATCATTTAAAAATTTTCACAGCACTACTGATATCCAATGTCAAGTTTCTCAACCTATCACTTGTGGAAATTTAAAAAAAAAAATTTACGCTCCACCCTAATGGTTATTCCATTGTCTTTCAAAAAATTATATTGAAACTGACTACTGTCATGGACACTATAAACTATTTTTTTATCTTAACCCTCATGCGAACAAGGAAAAATGCAACTTAATTTGAACAAAGGGGGGTCTGGTCAGACTCCCCTTTTTATGTGGGTTCTACTTAGGTAACAGTGTATTTTATATGCCAATTTTGCAACATGTTATTAGAATAACAGAAAATAATAATGTATCAGTCTCTCCAAGCAATACAAATCATTTCTATGATGAATTTGAAACTAAATGTTCAGTTATATTATTTTGCGGCAGTCTGTCGTAAACGTTTGATCGAATCAATGATAATCTATCTATAAAATTACAAAAAACAAAGAAACCATTAGTTTAGTAAAATTAGTACTGATTGGTGGGTGTTATGTTCACATGCTACATGACTATTTCCTAGAAAATATCTCTCACAAAACAATGAATATACTGTAATTGTAAGCCAGTTAGTCTTGCTCTTGTTTGCTTGATCACATGTGTACAGCGCAGCAGACAGTGAGACAGACAAACTGGTTTGTATATAGCATGTGCGGCATCTGTACTGTGTTATCTGTCCTTCTTGCCACACAGGTAGCATCGTCGTTTGTACCCTCCTCTTCCTGCTTCTGTTGAGTAACAATCTGAAATCTGGCGGCCAAGATTGCACGCTGCACTGCTTCTGACTGTGGCTTGCTTGCTCTGGTAGTGAGTAATCCACGGCACTGTGGCAGATCTGGAAAGCTGGTTCAAGAGCGCCGTTTGAAGCGCTAATTCATCTCCCATTCTGGGTTGTTCAATATCCATATGATCATTACACTGAGTGCCGAAATGTCAACGACATTGAAGAAGCAAACTGGCCATCTATTAGTCTTACGTTTGACAGACTCAGCCGGTATTATCTTCAGGGTCTCCTAAGCACTCAGCCTTTTTGGTCGTTTAGATGTGCTAATTGTTGCTCAACAATATAGCAACAAAGTCATATAACCGATTTGAGAAAATATAATATTTAAAAAAGTTACGCAACAAATATTGGCAGGGGGGTCTGGCCAGACCTCCCCTTGTTCGGATGAGGGTTAACTCGTCCGGTCAGCGTGGTGACCTACTTAGGAATATTCTACAACTCCGTAACTGCAACTCCGTTACTTAATTTTTTTATTAAAGTGAATTTATTTAATGGTACATGTAGATAATTTATTGTCATAATAACTTAGGTTGCTGTGTAATAATTTAATGCACACTTAATACTAATTAATCACTAATTACAGACAGTGGCGGTATATTGTACTGTGTTTTAATAAGTAACGGAGTTGTAAATATTTTGGAATCAAAGTTGTATGTTTTTCACATAGTAAAAACACTAAAATTAAAAATTAGGCCAAATCTATCAAATTTAAGCTCTGCTCAATATTAAGTATGATTCAGCACTGCTAGTAAAATATTTGTGTAAGAATTTTTTTATTTTGCATGACTTTCTTTTTCTCTAATTCTATTTCTGAATTTGACTCCTGTTGTGAAATATACCATATAGTAAATATTCAGAGAACTTTCTTGTTACGCTCGAGACTAATTTCTTTTCGGTAGGTGGCGCTGCTATCTTATAGGCCGCCCATGGATGTTGACTCATTTTATTCCAGTAGGTGGCGCTGCTATAGCACTATCACGTTAAACCGTCGCGTAGATTCCGTGTAATGAAGGTTGTGGTGATATGGCCTCACATCAACCAAGCCTAGCCGCCTATTCACTGTAGGGGAGAATGTCCTGCATTGGGTCAATTTTTACATTTTAATGCATACAATTGGTATTAGTTGTAGTACACGAATTTTGTTGTCATTATCAGAAAGAGCAACGTTTAATCAATCGAATGTGATATATACTGTTACATTATTGCAAGAATAAGCCATAAAAATTTACTATTTTCATCACTGGAAAAAATCGTCCCAATGCAGGCCACTATGGCCTGCATTGGGACACTGCTTGCAGTGGCGGCGCCAGACACTTTTTGTAACCAGGGCATAGCCAGGGCAGTCATACAAGTAACCAGGGCAGGGTGATTTATGGCATGCGTGGTAGCGCGAGCTTATATGGTGACCATACACACACACACACACACACATACACACATACACACACAGTGGCGCCTAACTCCCCCCCACCTGGAATGGGAGAACAACAACCCCAACCCCCATTCTGGCCGACTTATATATAAGAGACTCAGAAGTCACTCATAGGCCTACATGTAACTGTAAATTAATAACATCAGCATAGTCCCTTACAAAAGTTACTACACACAACAACTAAAATAAGAAGTTATTATACTGTTAAATGTCCATTAATAATGTGTTCTGACCAGGAGCGACTACAGAATAGCTAACAAGGCACCAGTGACCGGTAGAATACCGTAGAATAATAACTTTATTCTACGAGTCTATGCTATATGCAATGGGTATGGTAATGGTACAATACAAGCAAACAATGTAAAGTTTGCAGCTTTTTTCAAAATAGTGTTTACACGATTGTGCACCAATTCTATTTGAATTTAATATCAGTTTGGTAAGATGATTGCCAGCGCACTGCGGTTCGTAAAGCAATACGGTATGAAATTATGATTGTACAATAACAAAAGCTTTGATTTTTTATTGTACTACATGTAACAGCAAAGATGTTAACATTAGGCTATAAAGTAGTTATGTATTGCTTCTTGCCAGCCTCAGTATTATCACAGTAGGGTCTAATGAGTAGCCTAATCATGGCAATTGCAAAGCAGATAATGCAAGTTACAATATAGAAAAGTAAAATTGGCAGTTTCTCAACAGCCCTAATATCAGCTGTAGGCCTACTAGCTGCAGAGTAAGTGCTTTCTCAGCACTGGTTATATACACGTAGCAGCTAAGCTGCTAATAATAGTAGGCATATTATCAGCTAAATGGCATCTTTTATTATTGGCTAGTAAGGCCAACAATTAACTTTTTTAATGCAGCAGACCTCTAATGCAGCAATTGCCTACCATTTAATTATGTAATGAACTTCTAACGCAAATGTTTCAGTAAAAGAACAAGACAAAGAATTACAAAAATTAAGTTAAATCAATACGTGGTGGTGAATTTAGATATGTAGATAAGTGTATAATTCTATATTATTGTAACTCACCACTAAAAAATTAATTTCCCATTGCTGGTAGCTGAAATAAAATGTTATGCCTAATAGCACGATGCTAATAATCCGAGTTCTCCGCAGGTATTGTCTGTAGACATAGACTATAGACTGCTCTCTAGGTATCGAGAATTTCTGCTGATGTTGATGCTTAGTGATTACAACTCTCCGCGAAATGACACTGTCTAGTAAATAAACAATAAAATTTCCTA
Organism: Aporrectodea caliginosa; assembly: GCA_020284085.1. NCBI lineage: Eukaryota > Metazoa > Annelida > Clitellata > Crassiclitellata > Lumbricidae > Aporrectodea > Aporrectodea caliginosa. The sequence goes on along the minus strand of JACEVL010000033.1, from coordinate 647,258 downwards.
TTGAGGGCCTATTTTAAGGTATAATGAGAATCACTTATAACAACCAGTTACGCCCTAACACTATACGATTGCAACTCTAGCATTGAAAGGCAGTTTTACATCATGCTATACATGTAGCTGCTCTTATCCAAGGCAGGTTTCTGCTGGTCGGAAATCTAATACGAAACATCTGTTAATGTTATTAGCTTCAATGCTTCATTAGCTTTACAAAGGGACCATTGTTTGAAGATTGAAGTATACGTGCCATAGATCTATATGTACATCACTTGTCGCCTTCATCACAGCTGCCATGGCGAAGGCTTTGGCTTGGCCTCTTCAATAAGCGTGACCTGACGTGATAAGAGGTGCACATGTGTTCCACCACTGATGTCTCTTTGAGTTAAAGCGAACCTTGGGTGTATTGGTCCGAGCTAACATGTATCTTCGATATCATACAATACATGATACATAAATATTTTAATTTTCGTACTGCAGGCCGTTATAATTAACTGAAATCAACAACCCCCAGTTTATGCCCAAAAACGTTAAACCCCCCACTTCTGGCATCTGTGGGAGATCGTTCTCCCAACCCCCAACCCCATTGGCAGACGCCACTGCACACACACACACACACACACACACACACACACACACACACACACACACACACATATATATATATATATATATATATATATATATATAGAGAGAGAGACAGCGAGAGAGGGGAGGCCATATATTATTGCAAGCATTCCTTAACGCCTGAATGGAAGAATCAAGTCAACCCTGGCCGTATAATTGGCGTGACTCGGACGACACATGTGAAGGCGACTTAAACAGACACCAGACATAGGCTACATAGGCCTACGTCTGTAGACCTGCTGAAAATTTTGGCAGGGCAACGACCAGAGCAAAGGCTTTTTTACCAGGGCATTTGCCCTGGCATGCCCTGGTGTAGTGCCGCCACTGACTGCTTGGAGAGTGTTGGGTCAAGCAACTGATCTTCTTCTAGTCATGTTCAATAGAGTGTAACAGATCATATTGCAGTTGAGGATGATATTCTGTTTCACAAATTATACAGTAAATTATTATTATTTGTCCCTAGGTAACTCAGATCCACCAGGAATTAAAATCTTATTATTAGTAGGTAAGCGTGTCCTGCATTGGGTCAATTTTTTCATTTTAATGCATAAAATTGGTATTAGTTGTAGTATATATATTTTGTTGTCACCAAATATTATTTAATATACGTCTACTGAAGTCATAAAATATACAGCAAAATTATCTAAGTTTAATTTTCTCTGAATGGTCAATATTGGGTCTGTCCCAATGCAGGCCATCAGTGCATGTCCCAATGCAGGCCATCAATGGCCGATTACCTATTTTTCAGATAATACAAAAGGTAACATGCATATGACCTCCAAACTTCACCATATGCTTCGCAATATACTGTCCTATAATAGTGTATTACAGGCTGTCTGTTCTGTTAGTAGTTAACTAGTTAAAATTGTTTCAATTGCATAACATGTAAATGTACAGCGCAGTGCGTTTGTCAGGCGCTAAATTAAAGAAAAGATATTATTATTATTAAATTATTATATTATTATTATTATTATTATTATTATTATTATTATTATTATTATTATTATTATTATTATTATTATTATTATTATTAGTTCACAGAAATATTTGGCTAAATTAGCACCAGATATTTAATGCATTGACTGAGACTGTAAGAGTAAAATTTTACTTTTTTAGCCTGAAAATGGAGATTTGCAGTATCTTTGTCAAAAGCTTTTTAATTCGCAGCATAAGACGCCTGATCATTCTTTACATAAAAAATACGTTCGCTGGGCGACGCCACACGCGATAATATATAACCACGGCTTAGATACCACCACTGTCCCAATGCAGGACATGTCCCAATACAGGACATTCTCCCCTACATATTTATCAAGATGTAATTTCGATTACCCGCGTCTTAAGTAATACCAGCGTGATAGCATCACACGGCATAATAATAATTATTGAGTTTGGACATAGGACGAATGCAGTCTGGACATTCAATGGAAATAGGGGACAGAGTCTTTCTTCTTAAATGTATGTAATCTGTTTTCTGCTTCTGGTATCCGGAAGCCTAGAAACCTGAACCATGCGACAAAGTTTTCTATCTTCGCCAATAATTATTTAATTGAATACTATAGTCTGTTTATTCATTCAAGGATCAAAATCGATAAGGTTAACTAAGCTTGGAGAAGGCGAATACATTAAAAAAGTATCGTGGTAAAATTAGCAAGCACTGCGCATTTCTGGCTGCTTTTGGTGCTTCCGAATGATGTTTTAGTGATTTATCTTGAAAAAAAATCGAAATTATAAATAGTTTGCCAAGCTGCGCTTTGTATATAGCCTATTTGCATAACGACGCAATTCTGAGACGAACAGCACCAAACTGATCGCACAAACAGGCCTACACCTGGAAAATCTGGTTGAGGCGCTATAACGAGTGTTCAAATACAATACACCAAGAAACCTTTACGCATGTGCATTAGAATGTCTATTGTATCGTATTGTATTTGAACACTTGTTATAGCGCCCCTTCCAGATTCCTATTCAGAGGCGCTCCCGACTACTGCGCGGACACTGAATCGGAGTTTCACGCCGAAGCGCATGAGCAATTGCGAGTGAAGGACTTGCCCAGGGTCCCTACGCGACGGCTTTGGGGTGGATTCGAACCCGCAACTCTATGGTAAGTTATCAACGCATAATACTGTCTGGAGAATGCACACAGGTCTGAAGAATTGTGTGCATGAACGCATCATGAGTATAATTTATGATGTGTGCATGTCAGGGTGGTGCTAAAAAATAAAAACTTGTATTTGCTTTATGGTAGCATCTCAATCTGGTACCTTGCAGTAGTACTGAATAAATGTGAAATAGTTTGTTTGATATTAAATAGTAGTTGCTCAGTGCTCATGGTTTGCACTATATTCACGATTCAGGATAATACTGCACTTCATACTGTCGAAAAATAAACAAATCATCTCATCAAAATAATAACAAAGACATTTTTAAATCAAAGAAACAAACTGAACAATTTAGCTGTAAGAAACTTAGTGACAAACAGATCTATACTGAATACTGACATAAAGTCAATCATTTTAGCCTTAAAGTAATAGAAAGTTAAGAACTTCAAAGATTGCCATTTACTGAACAATTTCTGCGCAACAGTTTAGAGATTTAGTTTGCTAGAGTCCCAGAAGTAGCACAGACTTCTTTGCCTCAGGGAACTGAGCTCTGTGCTCATATGCAACCTGCAATAGGCATTGTTTTTGCCCTTCATTTATGGTGATGGTTGAGTTGAATTCTTGGATGAGTTTTACACAGTGTCGTTCACAACCCTGAGACTCTGTGCGCACTGTTTCGCCTTCTGAAAGTCCTCATTTTCTTCCTATCCCATTGCTCAGTATCAATCTCAGTTAGGAACTTGCTGGGCAGTTCAAGTATCTCAAAGAAGTTGAGAGTATTGACTGTCACAAAGTCTTCCAGCAGCTTGCAGTCGATACTGGTCACCTGCACTTCAATGCGTTTCTGCGGCTCGTTTGGTCCTGGATTTTGAAGTGCCTTGACCATCTTTCACTTTATTCCATAGTCGAAGGCAGGGTAAAAAAAAAGGCCAACGCTACCATGTCCTCGCTTATATACCCCAAGTGCCTGGAAAGAGTCTTGGTGGCTGCTGTAAAGAAAGACGCCATTTATCTCCTTGTACTTCAAGAGAGACTTCAGAAGCCGAAGGTCATTGGAAGTCGCTGTAATCGGGTTCGAACAAGAAATGTGTACCTAGACTAGCATATGGGCTGATATCTCTAAGTGACTTTTCTTCTCGGGCTAAGTCGGAATTGTTCTCTCAACTTCTCTGAACATCCAGACATTAATGGAGTGCGATATCTTTGCCATCCATCTGACCTGAAGCATTGTACCGGGTGCCATCAATCAGATTCCACGTGGTGGAAGATCACCAAGAAAGATAACAGCGAGTTCATGCAGGCGTGTTCGCGGTAGTCATATCGAGGCTAGTTGCTATATTGTAAAGAGTTCGTGGCAAATTCAGTTGCATTAAGTCTGAGTTTGTGGTGCGCTGCCAGAATTTCTGAACATATCGGATCTTGAAGTGCTGTCTTGAAGTTATCGTTCTCCATGTGTGGCCAATTGTCATGGAACCGCTTAGAAAGTGCAATGACTGGACCACTTGATGGTCCAAATGACTGTTTGAAAACATTACCAAGTATGACTTTGTATCATAATATTTGTATGACCAGCAAGATGCAGTAGGTCTTTTTCAAGTTTAGTCTCGATCAGAGAACATGCGCCTGCTCGACATCCTGTATTTGAAGCCGTGGTATCAAATCACATCGCTTTGACCCTGTCTGCCACCCCAATCCTTCAACACACTCACAACAGCTTGACTGGTTTCTTCACCTGTACCATGATGTAACTTTGGCACTCCGAGTAATTGATCCACTTCATAACCTGACACCAGTACTGGCAATCTATCAACCGACTCCCTTCCGGTTATGTCAGAAAGGGTCTTCGCATCCCAATGTACAGTTAGAAGAAGTGGTACATCTCGCCAACTGAATTCCAGTTTAACTCTGCCAGCCATATATGACTGCGGTTTGCAATCCTGGCTCTGCGAATTGAGTCTCCATTGATTGCAAACTTAGCAACGTCATGTGACTCATGTCCCAGGCTTTGTGCCGTCGCTGAAAACTTTGCACAGTTAAAGCCCCAATATACTTTGGGGTTTTACTGTGCAAAGTATTCAGCGTTTCAGAGTACCCCTCAACTCTCCCTTTTAATTCCTTCATTCCAAAGAATGAAATGACTTAGGGTTTTTGGATTGTGTAAATCGAGGCTCCTTCTCTGATTTGGGTAATTATAGTTTAAATCGACTGTTCTTCCACTCTGGCGATTCATGAGTAAATTCTGTAGTATCTTCCTGTGTGATTGCATGCTGGGGTTCTCGTCACACTGATGTATATCCGTTACGTGGTGCTGCTGTGTGGGTGGATGGTTCTTCGTTCCCCAAGTGAATGTGGTGACGGTTGCGCCACAGAATTCGGCCACTTGGCATTTTCACAGTGTAGTTGCGTTGAGCAAATGTGTCGCGTTCGATGTCACCATTGCTTGCAGATGCAGACTCTAATGCCTTTATAATTGATTTAACAGCGGACTCACCTAATCCATTTGATGACGGGAAGTGTGTTGCGTTGAATAAACTTCTTCGTAACCTCTGCTGTAAACTGAGTTCCGCCATCAGATCTCATTTTGTTTGGCATACCAAACTGGATAAATGACGCCTGAGAACAGCTATGATCATCTCTGCACTTGGTGATTTGTTGAACTTGAAAATCTCGATCCACCAGGAAAATCGATCTACGAAAACAAGGTTATGGTAGCCCGCGAATTGGAATATGTCTAGTCTACAGCGGTCTCCTGGAAAGGTCTGGTGGGAGGTTTGTCGGACTCGATACTTTCCGCTGGGAGCAATGGGCGTTAATAGTGTTGACGATATCCCATGTGATTCATTCAACAATATAGGCCCTACGATTTCTTTTCTTTTCCTTTCTTTTAGCTTGCTTTCCTTTCTTCTTGTACTGAAACGCGCCTCTTCTCGATCAAATTCATTGGTACAATAACTTGGGAACAAATTCCTATCGAAATACGTCTATCCCAAAGCATATGGGTATTCAAAAACAGACTAAGCACACACCTATTGAAAAGAATTCTATAAATGACCTTTCTTAACTCCACACTTCATAGCTCTCTTATATATATATATATATATATATATATAGTTATAGTATATACGTGAGTTAGTTAGCGATATGAGTTAGTCGCCTGGTGGCCAAAATGGACGCAAAAAAGTTTATCGCTTGTTTTGAAATCGCTATTTCTTCTATTTTTACAAGTTTATCGTGTCTTTTATGTCTCGTTTTATGGATTTATATTTCGACTAACTGGATATCAGTTCATCACTCGGTAAATGAAAAAGATTTTCAAATAGCCGAATATGGAAACTTAACTTTTGAAAACCTTTCTTATCGTCTGCAGCCGTTAGACGTTCGTTGCAGACCCAATTTGAACGTAACTTCGCTTGTTGATATCGCCTTTTTCATCACCTTTCTCGAACAAAACCGATCATCAGACCAGCTGTGTTACCTCTCAAATTATCTTGTAATTAACGCGCGATGTCTGCAGATGTCGGCATCGCTAACAACTTTCTTCTATTTTTATCTACAATTCTACATGCAGTTTATCGTGTCTTTTATGTCTCGTTTTTTCATGAAAAGTTTTTTTGAGTTTTTTTTAAAGATTTCCTATTTTGGATCATAAAACTCATAAAAATGGCTTAATACCATTCAAATTAATCAGATGCATATAAATTAAATTAACTAGAACAGTAGACCGTAGAATATCATAAAACGAAATTAACGACCATATATCCTACAACAATTATTGCCAAGAGGATTGAAGAGATGCAAATTTTCTCATTTTCAATTTCAAATTTGTTCAAAAGGAAAAAAAAACGAAATTTGCGTTATTTTGGTTTAAAAAACAAAACAAAAAACAAAGCCTTTAACAGCCCTGACTCAGCCCTGATGTTAAATGTCATTACGAACGAATATTATATTACATCAGTTAGCAAAACAGTGCACAGTAAGCTGAAAGAGTCACCAGTGATGCTACTGTGGCACTGTACACAGTAATGTAGTGAACATGTAGATTGTAGACTGCATATAGTCAGTAGTTCCTCACGAATTTGGCTATTCTAGCTTTCTGTTCAAATGTGTCTATCAAGTCCATTTCGTCATTTAAGAAGCTGAACGGAGCATTAGAACAGAAATTCGCTGTAGAGTTGTGGAATGGTTTGGATGATTGTAGGCCTTACTGTCTCAGTCACAATCACAGCTTTTAAAAGGAAGCTAGGAAGCAAAATTGGGCTAATATGGAAAATTAAGTATGTTCAGTTAAATTTCAGTGGTTTTAAAACAGACTAAACGTCTTCTAAAACACTTAAAACTCTTGTGTTAAGTCGTCAATATTTAAATTATGAAATTCGCTAGATGTCGGTTTTTCAATGTAACTGAAAAGCATTATTGACATAATGTGACATTTTCCCTAATAATTATTCTCACAGAAAAACGGACAAAAGTGCATGAAAATTTTCAGTTTTAAAAGCTTGGGGGCCCTTTGGACCTCGGGGGCCCCTGGACTTTGTCCACCCTCGTTACATGGCTGTTACGCCACTGGATGTCGGAAAGTCGCCCAATGCAAGCGTTTACAGGACGAATAAATCCTGCGCTGCGCAACATCACGGGGATCTTGTTATGGTCACGTACGGGCCGGCCTGTTCGTCCCCGGCGCCGCCGTTCTCTCTCATCTGCTGTGGTCGCTCTTCTCCTGCTACTGTCGGGTGACATCGAAAGCAACCCTGGTCCACCCTTCAGCAAAGTCAAGTCCAACAAGCCAACATCGAAACCAACAGCCATAAACTTCGGTAGCTTTAACATCCGTTCAGCCATCCGTCGCTCTGCCATTATTCACGACCTCATCAGAGACGAACGGCTTGACATGCTCGCACTGTCTGAAACGTGGATATGCGCTGATACACTAGACTGCATCAAGCGTGACATTGCTCCTGAAGGCTTCTCGGTTCTCCATGTTCATAGGAGTGGAACCTCAGGTCGCTCAGTGTCTGGCGGGGGCCTCGCTGTCATCTACAGGTCCACGTTAGACGTCAGCGTCCACCCTCAATCCGACAGGCTCTGCACTTCCTCATGTGAGGTTCAGCTGATACGATTGGGCAGTGGATCCTCATCGATAACAGTTGCAAACATCTACCGTCCTCCTGGTCCAATGGGAGACTTCTACGATGACCTCGCAACACTCATATCATCCATCTGTGTCGAGGCTGATGAAAGACTTTTGCTCTGTGGCGACCTCAACTGCCCTGGATCTGGAGGTCGCATTAATGACATGCTGACCGACACCTTCAACACCTTCGGTCTTCATCAGTACATCGAAGTCCCGACTCGAGGTGAAAACATCTTAGATATCCTAGCTGCTGATGATCGCGCAACAGTTTACGATGTACAGTTGAGTGATGCTGGTCTGGTATCAGATCACAAGCTCATACTGTGCAAATTAATGACTTCCTGTCACCGCCAACCAGTTCAGCACACATACCGCAACATCAAAGCAGTAGACCCTTTAACGTTTAGTGACCTACTCGTTGATTCTGATCTTTTCGTTGCTCCTGCTAACAGTGCAAACGATTTCGCCGAACAACTGAAGAGAATAGTAACGTTAACCTTGGACAAAATCGCTCCAATTCAGACTTGCTACAGGCGACCATCTAAACCTATAACTAGATGGCTTTCATCTGAGGCATCCCAGGCAAAGAGGGAACGTCGTCGACTGGAGAGGAAATGGAAAAGTTCTGGACTTGAGGAGGACAGACAGCGTTATCGTCGTCACTGCCGTGTCACAAACAAACTCATAAATGATTCAAGAAGTTCGTATTTCCGTAGCCAACTTGAAAGTGCTGAAAATCCACGGGACCGATGGCGCATCTCACAGCGTCTTCTACACTCAAAGGAGACTGTCAACTGCCAACGCTCCGACCCTGAGAATCAAAATCTGTGTTCTAAATTTGCTGCATTTTTTGTAAACAAAATTAACGATCTTAAATGTAAAATTGCTAGATGTGCTGCCAATTTAGTATGGAATGACCTGCTGCTCGACTCTGACTTCTCCGGCTCCGCCTTTGATGACTTACCACCTGTCACCTACTTTGAAGTCTCTAATCTTCTCAAGAGCATGGTCCCTAAATCATCCCCAATGGACTTCATACCTACTCCACTTATTGTCTCTTGTTCTGATGTTTTCTCCCACCTTATTGCACACTTGGCCAACCTGTCTTTTGCTGAAGGTTGTTTTCCGTCATGCTTCAAATCTGCTCTAGTCACGCCTTTACTCAAAAACCCGACCTTGACACCAGCAACCTTTCTAACTTTAGACCTATCTCTAACCTCAATAACATTTCCAAGATCCTTGAACGTCTTTTTCTTACACGTATCAAGAAACACATCACTTCTTCACCTAACTTCAGCCCTTATCAGTCAGCTTACCGCGAAGGCTATTCCACTGAAACTGCTCTCGTCTCTACACTGGATAACATCTTCTCCTGTGTTGACAATGGTAAAGCCTGCCTCTCAGTATGTCTTGACCTCAGTGCAGCCTTCGACACCGTCGACCACCAGCTACTTCTTTCAAGACTAACCAACAGCTTCGGTGTCTCTGGGACTGCCTTAAACTGGTTAGCTTCTTACCTGGGTGACCGTAGTCAGCAGGTAGGCATCGGTACCGCTCGGTCTGAGCCCACGCTTTGTACTGCTGGAGTACCACAAGGATCTGTCCTCGGTCCTTTATTATTTACAGTCTTTACTTCCCCAATCAGTCATATAGCTAAGCACTTTGGAATCCAATTACAACAGTACGCGGATGATACTCAGCTACATATTGCTCTGTCACACACTGACCAGTCTGGTAAACTAAAACATGAAGAGTGCCTCTCATCTATGTATGCATGGTTCTGTTTCAATGGTTTGGCCATAAACCCAAACAAATCTGAGGCAATTCTGTTCGGTTCAGGCCAACGCCTGCGTTCTTTCCCTTCACTTTCTAGTGTTGACCTCGCAGGCACCTCTGTGTCTCTTTTAGATACTGTCAAAACACTTGGGGTAACCTTGGACAGTAAGCTCACATTCCGAACACACATAACAAACCTTTGTAAATCTTGTTTCTATCACATCAGGGCAATACGTCACATCAGGTCGGCTCTAACTAAGAATATGTCTCAAACTATAGCCTGTTCACTTGTATCCTCTCGTCTTGATTATGCTAATTCCCTTTTTGTGGGTGTCTCAAACCTTGAACTCAAAAGGCTGCAACGAATCCAAAACTCCTTAGCTCGTGTAGTGATGCGTGTCCCACTACGAACATGCTCCTCAGTCCTACTCCACGAGCTGCATTGGCTTCCTGTTGAATTCAGAATAAAATTTAAATTGGCCTGTTTGACATACAAAGCCCTCAACACCAGCACACCTACCTATATTCATGCACTACTAACTCCTTACATCCCTCCTCGTTGCCTGCGATCATCTAGTACAGGTCTTCTAGCTGAGCCACGATGCAGAACAGTTATGGGCTCTCGTGCATTCCACGCCTCTGCTCCAAAGGAATGGAATCGACCACCACTTTCTCTTCGTAGCTCAACTTCACTTCCTTCCTTCAAAAAGCGGCTCAAAACTCACTATTTCTCCTTGGCTTTCAAGGATTTAGAAACCTAAGTGCATCTTCATCTGGCGGCTGACTATCCGCGCCTCAGATTCACATTTCGGTGTGACCTTGCGCGCGTTACAAATTTATTTAATAATAATAATAATATACACATATATATTTTATATATATATATATATATATATATATATATATATATATGTATATGGTATATTTCACAACCGGTGGCAAATTCAGAAATAGAATTAGAGGGGAAACAGTCATGAAAAATTAAAAAAAATTCTTACACAAATATTTTATTATATTATTAGCAGTGCTGAAGCATACTTAATATTGAGCTGAGCTTAAATTTGACAGATTTGGCCTAATTTTTTATTTTACTTTTTTACTATTTGAAACACATACAACTTTGATTCCTAAATATTTACAACTCCGTTACTTAATAAAAACACAGTACACTATACGCCACTGTTTATAATTAGTGATTAATTGGTATTAAGTGTGCATTAAATTATTACACAGCAACCTAAATTATTATCACATTAAATATCTGCAAGTACCATGAAATAAATTCATTTTAATAGAAAAATAGTGTAACGGGGTTGCAGTTACGGAGTTGTAAAATATTCATAATTAGGTCTCCACGCTTGCCGGACGAGTTAAGATATAACAGATAGTTAGTTTATAGTGGCCAGGCTGTCAGTTTCAATATTACTTAATTAAAAATTGAACTTACAATTTTTACTTATATAAGAACTTAATAATTATGAAGTTATATCAGTCAGTTTATCAGTCAATCGGAGATTACTGTGTACAATGGCAATATTTCGCATTTAGGATAACTTAGAAATTCAAATAACTTTATAAATTTTATTTCCTGTACTGTGCTATTTATTTCTCAACTGATGACATTAAAATAATGGCGTATATTAGATGAATCCTTGAAAAGACGGAGACAACGTAAGGGCTATCAGACACAAATGAAATTTAACAGATAATAAATGACAGTAAATAAAGTTACATAAAAAACGGAAAAAAGTTGACGAAAACTAAGAAAACGAAAAAACTACGGTTTCTGAAAAAAAATTAAAACGAAGAAAACGTTTTTACAACTATGATCTGCATTAAGTATACAATAATTCTTTTCTTTTTCTATCTTTTCAGCTTGCTTTCCTTCTTCCTGTTACTTTTGTAGCACTAAGCACAGACACAACTCTAGATACGGCAATCCTAATATATAAGGCCACCACATGTTGCCTAATTCTAATTGTACTGTGGTGCCCCTAATTAGCGGGATCTTGATCTCTTCAGGGGCTTCTATTTTGTAGCCGCATTACAACATTAAGTTAACTTATTGAGTTTTCTTGCATTACTGTTATGTTGAGATGAAAAACTGAAGTCGTCATGTGACTAGACATTATTTTTGATTGTTATTTCTGTTGATTTCTTGTGATAATGATATGGTTGCAAAATAAACTATTTGATTGATTGATTGATTCCAGGTAAAAAAAACTGTCTGTCGCGCTCTGCGCTTTGTTCGTTCAATGCCCTGATGTGATAAGTGGAATTTCTGTAACGCGTCTATTCTATAGGCTAGGTCTTTGGGACTAGGATTCTAGTCCGGTATAAGATTATGTCGCCATGTACGGTGAGTTCATGGCGGAGTTTATAATACGGCTGATGTTCTGGTGGCAAGAGTGTGGATCGTGATGGGAATCATTGCTTTAAAAGTTTGATCAGTGCTTGATATTGTTCGTCTTGTTTAGCAGCGTCTGCTATTAGGTTGGGTGTAGAGTCGTAATTGTTCGTAATCATAGGCCCTAATTGTAATCTCCATACTTCTAAAGCGCCACTAGAAACTAAACGAAGGGCTCCAGCTTATTCACGAGAGTTGAGCTTATTATTTTACGAGAGTTGAATGGGAGTGACACCACTTAAAGTCCCTGTGTACGGACCGTGATAGCCCAAGATATAAATCTCTGAAATAGGCCAGCAACGGGAAGCGAACCGAGATCCGCACGCTGTCTATCACAGAGATGCATGAGACGCAGCCTCCGCTCTAAGCCGTGTAGCTAACTGGGCCAGTGAGATGCTGCCAATGACAGTTCAACCTCTTGTCACTCTTCAGACAAAAGGATTTGTGGGGTGTCATAGTGTTGTTGCTCGACATGCCAACAGAATATATTACAGGAAAACGTCGACAAGAAATTGTAATAAATTCTATCACGTGGAATTTCTTATAGTTCAACCCTAACCCTTTACGAAAATAAATACTGGTTCTACATTAACCCGTCACTCAAATAAATACCAGTATCCTATACTATAACCCTTTATCAAAATAAACACTGCTTCTATCTTAACCCTTTATTACAAATAAATACTGCTTCTACCCTAGCCCTTTATGACAATAAATTCTAGTTCTATCCCTAACCCTTTCTGAAAACAAATACTTGTTCTATCCTAGCCTATAATTGTGAAAATAAATACTAATCCTGAGAAATAACATAGTCCTCATATACTTGACATTTAGTGGTGTGTCCACATAGGAGAATTCCCCATTCACTAGATCCCAAACACTGCCTGCTAGATTTGACGAAATATAAGCAAATAAAAGTAAGACCAATTAAGGCTCTGACGCTCAGGTCATTCTAGAGCTTACCTTAACCCAACTTAAGCGAAGATATAGGATATATACCAAGACTTAGACCAAACATGAGAGCAAAACACTGGATCTGACAAAGACTTTAAAGAATGGAGATAATTTATTCATACCCATCGCCATGCATATATTACAGTATATATATATATATACACACACACACACATATATACATATATATATATATATATATATATATATATATATATATATATATATATATATATATATATATATATATATATATATATATATATATATATATATATATATATATATAATTATGTATATATATTATATATATTAATGTATTTATGTAGATTCATATATGTAGGACGGTATGTATATACCGTCTCATGCTTCTGCATAAATTCATTCATTCATTACGAGAATTTGTATAAAGCCTTTTCAAGGAGGTTATTCTCAGAGACGCTCTCAACCCAGCGCTGCCAAATAAGATCATCTTAAGATGAGAGAGGAATGTCTGAGAAGGGGTTCCAGGAAGATAGCGGAGAGCCAAGGGGAGACCATTCCAAATCGAAGGGCCAACCACAGAGAAGGCACGGCTCTGCCTGGTGGAGTTGCGAGCAAAAGGGACAGAGTGGAGGGCTTGTTCAGCCGAAAGAAGGGAGCACAGGCCCCGAGCACCGAGGGACGGGTTACAAAGCTCGATAAAAAAAATAGGCAGGAGCGAGGCCTAGCAGGCAGCGCCAGCCTGAGGCAGCTATAATATACTTGATTCGCTGCTCACGGCCAGGGGAAGCCACTGGAGAACATCGCGCATTATAGCTGGAAATGTGGGCACATTTGAAGGGTTAGGGCATAGCCAACTCACTACAATAAGTACACTGACCAAACACTGTCGGTGGGAAGATGAGACGGCTAAGGAGAGGACTGGCCATCCGCCCTCAAATGCCGAGGCTCAGATAATGAAGTCGTTAACGCTGCATGCCATGACTGCCCCATGGTTAGCTTAAGCTTCTTTCCTATGGTAGGCCTATATAGATATACATAATTATATATGTGTATCTACAAAAAGGCCACAAAAAGTGATTGGAAGGGCAGATAGCCAATCTTCAGAGTGAGGAAAACAAGCAGCAGCCAGTCTACAGGATTGCTCAAGGAGGCCAAAATTGACAGCTTATACTTCTCTACTTATAAAGTCGGTAGAGGATCTGTGATAGCTGGTAGAGTGTCATGACGTGCAGTCATCACTTCCTCAAAGTAAGCGTCTGGAACAGTGGTGCATTTGGTAAAGATAGCGGTCAGGTGCTCGCAGTTGAGGCCATATAGGCAGAAGAAGCCAGCGAAGACACTCGTCTCATCTCAAATGGGGAGTGAAGCCTGCATCCATTGATGTGTGTTCAAACTGATGTTGATGAAGAGTTTAACGAAACCAATGATGCAATGTCCTTGGCTACAGTCTCTGGGCCGCCACCCAGTGAGAGGTAATCCAGATAACCAAGGCGAAGGTCAGACTGAATGGAGCTTAACACCGGCCGAAGAGGAAGACAAAACCGAAGTGGACCTAAGGGGTCTCCCTGCTGACTCAGTGCTGAGGGCCCATTTAAGAAGATATGGAAAAGGACCAAATTTTAACACAGAAGCAGGTGAATAAGACTAATGAATGAAGCTATAAATTTCAGGTATCACAGTGTAGGCAGACTGAATCATTACATCTCTGTGTACGCTATTAAATGCGTTAGAGAAGTCCAATTTTACAAATACATGGTCCTGGGTCATAGCAGCAATATATTTTCTTGCTGCATGGACTGCTGCCTCACACCCAGCTGGAGTAGCTATGCCAACCTGCAGTGGGGCAAAAAACGAAGCCAGTTTACCAACTGCATATCTGTTGGCACACTTGGCAGTCACCCGTCTCAGAGTGTACCCACTCGCTATAGGCCTTAGATCTCCTGACTTCTTGGTGAGTGCAATAAGGCTGCCACCAAACAATATAGGTCTCACTTCTGGTGGTCGTAATCGTAATAGTAATCTCCGAACTTCTAAAGCGCCACTCGAAAGCCAAGCGCAGGGCACCAGCTTATTCACGAGCGCTGCGTATAGTCAGAGGGTTGTCCAAAAGAGTAGTCCGAAAGAGGTCCGAGTCCGGTTTCCAGAGGATCAGAGAGGGCACAGCAGATGTTAAGGCGGGTGTCTTTTAGGTCGAGGATTGGAAGGTACAGGATCAGATGAGTCAGGATAAGAGTTCTTGAAAAGTAGAGACTTTAGTTTCGAGTGGAAAACCTTCGGGTGATGGATATCGGAGCCTGAGGCAGATGATGGTGGATGATTGACGATGATGGTGGAGGAACCGAAAAATTGCGGAATTCAGGAGGTAGATCGTTCCAGAGACGCGGTGCAGTGTTGGATATTGCTCGGTGGGAGAACTTGAGATGAGTAGTGAACGGGGGTCTAGAAAGAGTGAGAACGGAGGATGATTGGGTAGAACGGGTTGGCTGGATGGTGAAGAGTTCGCGGAGATATCTGGGCTGGGAGTGTTGTAGGAAGTTGTGGTCAAGCACCACGAAGCAGTATGTTAATGAACTCAGTCATTTCCCTAAGTAATGCTGAGGACGTCTCACGGTGGTTAATGAGCTCAAGAAGGTTTTTGGAAGCGCAGCTCGTCTGGTCCCCCCAGTAGAACCTGATGGGAAATAGCGAATGGCTGCTTCTACATCCGACTGCTCAACTTGAAACGGGGTTGTGGTGGTGGGGCTTCGAAGACCAGACCGACTATCAGGATGAGGGTCTGTTGGATGTTTGCCAACCAAGATGTCGAGTTTTCTAAGTTTGGTGTAACAGGGCGACTCTGATCACAAAGAATGCGAACGGCTGCACTAATATTGCCATCCTCCAGTTTGGAGGCGACAGCAACCAGAAAGGCATCTGAGCGTTTGATAGGGGCTCCGCACCCAGTCCCCGCTGTGGCAGCCATCACAGATGGTTCAGTGGACCACTTCACTATATTTATTATAGTCTCTTCACTATATATACATTATTTTATATATATATATATATATATATATATATGTTTAGGGTCTCATGACTGAGTCCTAACCGGTCCTGGGATGGGCATAGTTATGCTTGGGTAGGTTTCCTGGGCGGAAGGGAGACCTCTAGCGGGGGAAATTTCCTATATAAGGATGTAGGAAAGAAGGCGTCGAGGAAGACTCTGACAATACGGCCGGCGTGCTTTTGTCTTGTCCGAGTTCTTCCTGAGGTCTTCCTGTGGGTGTTTTCTTCTGCACGATAGTTAAGCTATTTTCGTGGTCAGTTCCACGGTTGATGTTCTTCTCAAGTTCGTTTAAGAGTTCTTCTTGTCGTCAGCCTGTTGCTGCGGTGAAGTTCTGTTTCGTTGGTGTTCGTTCGACACAGAGAGCGAACTGCCATCCACCGTTGTTCTACGGTTGGGTAATGTATCGATTTACTTTGTATTTTGTTGAGAATTATACCTTTTAAACTAGAAACGAGTTGTTTGAGCCTTTATTCAGGGGGGACACGTAACATATGGGGGCTATTGTCCGGGATTTTTTCTTCGGTCTTTCGTGTTTTCGGAGCTCTCATATTATGTGTAGTCGTAACATATGTGAGCTCTAGGCCGGGATTTTGTTCTCGTTCGTTTCTCATTTGTTGGTAGGAGACGTTACATATGAGTTTTGCGAGAATTTTTTGCTCTTCTTTAAGACAAAATTTGCGTCAGGAAGAGAATTTAGAATTTGGAGGGCGTGTCTCCATTATACGGTATGCATTCCGGTTGAGAGTTTTGAATTTCAGTCGTAAAGGGAAATGTACGGCTTCGTTGTGTCAAAGTTGACCGTGAAATTTTGAAAGTGGGCGTATCCGTTCAAATTTTACGAAAATAAGTAGAAACTTAGTCGTAATTGTTGCGCTGAAATTGGGTCGAAATTGAGTTCGATAATTTCGTTACGTTGAAAAGGGGCGTTTTCTGTCGAAAATGTTGAAAATAGAGACGCCAGAGGCGGTGAAAATATTCGAAGACATTTTGGACATGAAAAAAGATGAATTACGTGCTAAATTGGAGAAATTTGGGCAAGACGTAAAACGTCTTACAAAAGTTCAGATGCAAAAGGTGTTACATAAATTGCTAAACAAAGAGTCTGAGGTTCAGGCGGAAATGCTAAAATTAAAATTGGAAGAAGAAGAGGAAGAGAGAGAACGAGAAGCTGAGAGAAAGTTTGAGTTGGAGATGGAAGGTCTGAGAATGCAGTTGGAACAATTGAAAGGAGTAACTGCAAAGGATATATTAGGCGGTAAGCATGATTTGTTTGGCTGGGGACAAAATTCTTACGGTCTTGAGAAAAGCTCAAACACTCAAACAGAGTCTACGAAGGACAGCGCACAAAATGTGGGTTTTCCTTCGGAGACGAATAGGGATAGTCAAGTGCATGATAGGCCTAAGGATTGTTTGGAGGAGATGGACGATAGTGTTTTCTTGTGCATGTTTGATGAGACTGTACACAGTAATTCTGACTCGGTGTTTCACGCTGAACCAATTAATGTCAGTTGTGATACGCATGAAGAGGATTGGCATGCGAGTGAATGGCCGGGGTGTTGTAAAGGTGTACTTTTTCCACGCGTCGGTTCACAGCGTCAGATACTTGTGAAGGGAGATCACGAGGCTATGTACAGTATGGCTAGTTGGGATTCGTTAAATTTCTTGGATTTTCAGGTTCCAGATGTAGAGGATAGGATGCAAGCAGGGGATGGTAAAATGGTCAAGGTTCCATTAGTAGATATTAGGATTGAATGTGAGTTTGTTTCAGGGACTATTCGTTGTGGATATAGTCGTATAATACCTACGATACCTGGCATTGACTTGATCATAGGCAATGATGTAGGCACGGTTGAAGAGCCGTTGGAAGGGTCCATTAGTACAGATGTAGTTGGGGTTGACATTGACGATGTGTTGGTGTGTACGAATGTTGAGTCTCCTGTTGAGATTGTGCACACGGGCGAATGCTTCAATGAAGGAGTGGAAGTCTCTTTGCGTGTGTTTGAAGGTGCGTCTGAAGAGTTAAAGTTGGAGGGATGTTTTGGAAATTTTGCGGTTGAGGCGCAAGAGTTGTTGGTTGGTGAGGATGGAAATTCACGGGATGTTTCTGAATTAGACATGAATGTTGTCTCGGAAATATGTATGGGTGATTCGTCTCAAATGGTGAATGATTGCAAAGCACTGTTGTCGATGGATTCGGTGTTGACAACTGTTGTGTGTGATAATATTTCACATACGAAATTTTCTAATGAGTCTTCTTCGAATGTAGCAGTAATGTACATGAATGTTGACTGTGGGGAAAGAGTGATTCTTGTGAGTACGGTTGTGTTGTTGCAACATTATGGTCAGATGACTAATGGCTTGAATGATGTGTTCACGCAAGTTGTCACGATTATGCCCTGTACGCAGATGGGTCAATTGTTGCACGAAAGTATGGTTGTGTCTCATGTGCTCTTGACAGAAGAATGTATGCATGACGACATTTTTGAAAGTTCTTGGAAGATAGAAAGGGTTGTTGACCAATTGAACGTTTGTCTCACAGATATGGTAAATCAGTTTGATGACATTTTTCTGGAGAGTAATGAACTTTTACCAGATGTTTTTGAAGATTTTTTGAATAAGTGTCTGATGACTGATTGTCAAGATACTGATGATGTGTCTCTAGAATTGACAGGAAGTTCTAGGGAGATTGTAGGTATTCATTGTCTTGAGTCTTATTTGTGTGCTCAAGTCTATTTTCACACTGTGTGGGCGATGGAACTTCAGGTCGGAGACGAATGTCGATCACGCAGACGATTGACGAGACGGGAATCGAAGGGAGTGAGCGCCTTCGTCTTCCTTTGGATGGTGCTGACTGTTTTGGTGTTGTCGGCTCGTGATACTTGGGTCACGAGATACACGGCTTTCTACGTGTTTCTGCCGTCAGAGGATAGGGATGTCGCGTGGGCTTTGGTTGGCCTACTCGCCGCTCTTCGCGCTTTCAAGGTTTACCTTGTTTCTGTACAGTTGGTGTGGTACACTGACAGTCGGCGGAAGTTTGGTTGTGGACTGCAACGTTGTTTTGTGAACGTTGGTTATGAAACGAGTCGTCTGAACTTGTTCTCAGACTTGTTGAGTCCGTGCATCGTTGGTTACAAATGAGTAATCATGTAGGGCTGACGTGAATAAACGTCTAGAGTGTATATAGGAAATGTTTCTACTATGTTATTTAGCAAGATGACTTTATATGAATTGTCAAGCTATGTTAAGTTTCGATGTTTAGTAGTCATGCTTAGGGGCGACGTGACAAAGCCTCCTAACGGAGTCTGATTCTGATACTTCTATACTAACAGATACCACATATAGCAAATTTCCAACACTCCAACTATATAAAACAGAGGAATCCAATAAATATCTAATTAATAACAGCGACCTAGATCCTGACAAGAATTATTTCTCTGACTTAATAAAGGAAAGTAAGTACTATGGACTGTCCCAACTCTCCCACCAACTGAATCTAGAAACACCCCTCTTTAGTCTTATGCACATAAACTCCAGGAGCATTACACACAAGCTGGCTGACATACAAATTCTTTTACAACACTTGCCTATTTCAATCTTAGCAGTAACCGAGACCTGGCTGAATGATTCTATGGCGGATTCCATCTTCATTCCAGGTTACACCTTTGTCTATGAGAACAGAGTTGGGGGACAAGGTGGAGGAGTAGGAATTTTTGTTAGGAATGGAATTGACTTTAATAGGGTGACAAACCTAGGCTCCTCAACTTCATTTGAAAGCCTATTTATAAATTTACCTCATAAAAAAGCAAGGATATGATGAACATTCACACATTACTAGAAGCAACAGTGAATATACAAGCATTTACCCAAGAACTAACACCCGGAAATTCTCCATCAAATATCAGGGTCCATTACTTTGGAACAAATTGCCAGGATTTCTCAAAACTGCCAAGTCCCTCCCACACTTCAAAAGATTAGTACGAGCACACGTAGCAAAAAAATCGAAAATGATGTCTAGTTAGGTAGAATTTAGTTGATGTTTAATTGAAAATGATGTTTAGTTAAGCAGAAACTACTGCTGTTTTTGTTTATTTATTTTATTTTTTTTTTTTTAATTTCGTTTCCTATTATACTTGTCATCCTATGATCCAAACAATTACTGATCTCCCAACGTCTTTACTAATTATCGTGTATCTAGGGACCCTACCTAGCGGGATTATTCTTCCCTTCAGGGCACCCATTGACTCCAAGAAATGCCTACTGTTGTCTTCTTTTGTTGCATATATACCATTTGTTACTAATATCTGTTATGTATCTCATGTACAATTCATTTGGGAGCAATAAACTGAAACTGAAACTAAACTGAAACTGAATGAACGTCGTAAGCTGTATAGTTTAAAGGTTTCGTTGTATATAATAATTTTTGTGTAATTGTTTTATATTTTTGATTATGTTTAATGTGCATGGTTTGCATGTTAGTTAAGTCAGAAACCCTTCTGGTTTCTGCCTTGTTTGTGGTCCGGGGGTATGTTAGGGTCTCATGACTGAGTCCTAACCGGTCCTGGGATGGGCATAGTTATGCTTGGGTAGGTTTCCTGGGCGGAAGGGAGACCTCTAGCGGGGGAAATTTCCTATATAAGGATGTAGGAAAGAAGGCGTCGAGGAAGACTCTGACAATACGGCCGGCGTGCTTTTGTCTTGTCCGAGTTCTTCCTGAGGTCTTCCTGTGGGTGTTTTCTTCTGCACGATAGTTAAGCTATTTTCGTGGTCAGTTCCACGGTTGATGTTCTTCTCAAGTTCGTTTAAGAGTTCTTCTTGTCGTCAGCCTGTTGCTGCGGTGAAGTTCTGTTTCGTTGGTGTTCGTTCGACACAGAGAGCGAACTGCCATCCACCGTTGTTCTACGGTTGGGTAATGTATCGATTTACTTTGTATTTTGTTGAGAATTATACCTTTTAAACTAGAAACGAGTTGTTTGAGCCTTTATTCAGGGGGGACACGTAACAATATATATATATATATATATATATATATATATATATATATATATATATATATATATATATATATATAGGCCTATATATATTATAAAACCATTATTGTTCCTCTAAAATCAGAGTAATTATTATCTTGTATAAACTAATGGACGAATTACACTGGGCAGCAAAAATTGTTTTCCTTGTTACTGAGAATTTTCGAAATGTTCTTAACTGCATTTTGGGCGGTATTTCAATTATGAAATCGAAATTCGACGAGTACGTAAGGTTTTTTCTGTATGCATATGTAAGGTTCTACAGAATTGCAAAATATGCTGCGATACATTAAATTACAGTATGAAATATGTCACCGTAAAATTATGTTAAAACAAACCAAGCTGAACATGCAGCAGATTCGCTGATGAACACTGCAGTCTTTCTATATTGGTTGTGCAACAAAGTCCGGTTAGCAGTTGGGTAATAAAAGGGTATTCTTACTTAACTTACTTACTTTCCCAACTCGCGCTATAAGCGAAAGCAAAGTGTTGACAAATGTTTCAGGTATTTGCTTTTGCGCAAGGTACATCTTTGTCTCATTGCCATGCCAACAATAGTCGCTCATCATGCTGGGATTTAACTTCCTATGATAACTGTTAGCACCACCTTTATAATTTTATATCTTATTGGAACCTTTCTTCATTCTCATGGCTGACACCGTCCAGATTGGGTGGAAAGAAGTCGAGATGACAGACGAGAGTGTAGAAAGTGACATCCTAGCACCCATTAACCCTAGGGCTACCAAGCTTTTTTCGTGACGTTGGCTACCAAGGGGGGAGCGGGGGGTGGTAAACCACCCCCCCCCATGGATTTCGGGTTTGGTTTCACATATCATTTCTTGTAATACACCAATGGATTCAGCATTCAATTCTGTACAAAATGGTATATTTAGTTGTACATTATGTGAATGCAGCTCGAAATTACATCATTTTTAACAAAGAAACCGATAATTAGCGATATTTTATATTATTGCGTACATTTTGTACTTTTGGATAAACAAATATAAGATTATGTGTGTTTTGAAACTGATCTATGCATCCAAGATACACAAATACATACCAAAACATGTTTATATACGTAGGCCTATAAATATGCATCCATACATATATATTCATACATATATATCGGTTTTACATTGTGAAGCTGTACTCAGCCATTTTCACACAGATTACGCGTATTATTATTTATTTTGAACACTTCCGGTCATCAAAAAACAAATTAATCAGTATGAAAAAATAGCACTACATGTCTTCTATGCAACGGCATAATTTATTTCTCTTCAAAAATAAATTATGAATCTTATAATATAAGTCTTACTTTGTTTACGTTGTCCTTCCGAATGTTTGTTTGTCTGTTTCTAAAGGCTCCGAAACGGAACGCTTTAGCGATTTGAAAAATCGCACGAAACTTTATTACGCCACGTCTGTTTCAACGCGACTATTTTCAGCTCGCAATTTTATTTAAACGCTGACATATAGACATTTTAAACTTCAAAATTATGAGCCTACCTTAATAGGCTACCAATAACGGAGGCCATTAATATGCATATTTTAACCTCGCTTGAGCGGCGTGACGTAAGAGAAATGTTGTCTTACGTCACGCTAGGATTAATTAGGCGCAATCGAAATAAAACACGGGCTCCGTTCCGAAAAATTACGAGCGCTGTAATGGAACACGATCGAGCTTCGTCTACTATTATATTATTTAGCCCGGGGAACAAATAATAGGCCTATATAAGGTAGAGATAACCTGTGCGGTACTATAATTTTCAACTCATTATTTACTTTAAATTCCGATATAGCCTACGGAAATGCTTATTTTCACCTCTAAATATCGTTGCCATTCAGATATGTGGACATTTCAAATATTTGAAGCCTTCAGCATATATAGTAAGTAAGTAAGTAGACTTTAGTTGCAGCCTTTAAAAATTACGCATGGGGAGAACCCGGGCAAAGCCGGGTAAAAAAATTCTAGTACGTTATAATCAGAGTTGTATTGTCTCGAGACACTGTCTCGGTCTCGAGACGTCTCGAGACAGGTTTTTCGATGTCTCGGTCTCGGTCTCGGACCACACTGTCTCGGTCTCGGTCTCGGTCTCGAGATCATTTCTCGACTTTTTGGAAACTGTCTCGAAACGAAGTCTTGTCTTTTTGGAAACTGTCTCGAAGCGAAAGTCTTGTTCTCTTGTAGAAGCGGTCTCCAAAGTTCTCGTACAAACTGTATTTTGTTCGGAACTTCGTACAGTATTGCGCTGTAAAATTGTCTTGTGCCGAATGGATAACTAGTTAATCGAAAGTGCCAAACAGATAGGAAGTTTTTAAAAGGGGTGTTTCTGGTATTAAGATTTAAGAGTATTGAAAAAAATAGTCTTAGTTTGCTCTTTCAGTCCAAAATTTCCAAATATCTTAAAATGTCTCATAATGAACCTGAAATCGTGAAATATGCATTCAAACAGTTTGAAATCAATGAAAACCAAAATAAATGGCATGCCGTTCGTCGTTTTAACAACATAATTATAGTTTCTCAAGGTGAGTGATGTGACTTATGTCGCTAAATTGCTAATAGGCTTAAGGAAGTTAGGGCCTATATGAAATTTTTTGGTTTAAATTTTAGAATCAGTTAGAAGATTTCAGAATGGCTGAAATATTTAATTTCTTTATAGTTTATACAATTCAGGTGATCGGCTGATTTCAGTGACTTGACCCTTGTATTAGACTTCAAAAGTTGAGAAAAATTGTTTCGGGATTTGGGTCCAATGCGCATTTCACTCGTTTTGAACTGTCTCGAACTGTCTCGGATCTGGTGTCTCGGTCTCGGACCCCACTGTATCGGTCTCGGTCTCGAACCCCACTGTCTCGGTCTCGGTCTCGGTCTCGAGTTCTATGTCTCGTATACAAGTCTGGTTATAATCGAAAAAACATGAAAAATGTGTGAAAGTGTAACCTATTTTCATACATTTTAATTTATTTTGAGCACTTCCGGTTGTCTGAGGTCAACTCAGTGACCATAGAAATGTAGCCCCACATTCCCTCTATAGAATGGTATAATTTGTGTTTCTTAATATTAAATGACGGATAAGATATAATCGAAAATCTAGGGGGGGTGGTATCCACCCCCTGATACCTCGGGTATATTGGGTATAACTTTTGAACGGTGTGAGAATTTTGATTCCATACGGAAAAGGTTTGAGATGGAAAAAAACCTAGGGGGTTGATACCACCCCCCCTTGGTAGCCCGAGGGTTAACTCAAATGCCCTCAGCATATTCTCTACATGTTCTGTATGATTCTCTGCTCTTTGATTACCACGGAAGTTCTGGACAACCAACACGAATGCTTCCCAAGCTGCTAATTCAAAGACTTTCAGCTTACTTTTCAACTCACTGTCACGCATCAGTTCACGGATTTCGGGACCAGTAGAAGCACCCTCTTTAGCTTCCCTTTTCTCAAGACCAAATTTTATTCTGAGATGGTGAAAACCATCCACTTTTTGTCCATCGCCTTTACGATATTTTGTTATAAGATCAAGTTTTATGTGAAGTGGTGGAAGATAGACTAATAGCACGTGCTTCACGTAGCATCTGCATGGTATGGTTTCGTCGCGCTAAGGCAATTGCTTCCGACTACAGTGGTTGGTATCATCACTTCCGTTCCAAAGACACAACAGGCATATTATACTTTGTATATCCCAGCTGTAGTTCAAGGGGGAGCGACCACAACTTTGAGATCGCCACAGAGTATCCACTTATGATCTGCACTACGTATCAGTTTCAGAAAGGTTCCATCGGGTTGTATGCTTCCTTTTACCCGATTGCATGAGATACGGGCACACAGGGCTTCTGACAGCCATTAGGTAATAACAATGCTTTAAGGCTTGATTTGCTAGAGTTAAAGAATAGTCTCCATTCATCGGTCACATGTTCATATCTCATCTCATACATGAGACCGTCAATATCAGCAAGAGACAAACGCCATCTTCCACCTCGGTAAAAAGGAAGCCAGATGGGTAAAACGATCACAAAAACACAATTTTGTGTGTCTTTCTGTAGCAGATTCCATTGCTTCAGTCTTGAACCTAGCACTTCTTTTTTCTTTTTTGATGATGACAAGTCTCACACGAGATCATTCAGGTTTAACAGAGTCAACAGATTCGTCTGCAGCTTGTTCACTGTCATGCGACTCAGCCATATCAGTTGCGAAAACTTATAACTTTAAAACGGTTATTATTCAGGAACAGATGAAAGAATTCCAGTAGCAAAATGCTTGTTGACCAGTGTTGTTTAAATCGCCATTTATTTCTTTAGATTTATCCACAGAACGAGAATTCGTGACTTGATGCTTTAATACTCAATTGTCCATGTTTTTGTCTGTTCTCGAATCGACTATTGCAATTCTCTCCCTGTTGGCTTACCCAAGGTTCGTCTAATTATATTCGTTTATTGAGAAAGACAACTCTAATTGGCACACCGCAATCAGTTACAATGTCGAAGAATTTAAGAGATAGTTTAGAGTCTATCTCCTCTTCAGTCCGTACTGAATGCTGCCAGACTTATAGCTCGTCTTCCTCGATTCTCTCACTTTTCTACATTTATGGCTGAACAACTTCATTGGCTACCTCTCTCTGTGCGCATCCAATTCAAAGTTCTCATTCTCATGCTCAAATCTCAACTGCCATGGGTCTTGCTCCAAAATAGCTTTGTCACCAAATTCTCCGCCCCCTCTCTGCCACGTCAAAGCGTCCTCTCAGATCCTCTGACCGGCTTGACCTGTTTGTTCCCCGGGTTAGGACAACAATATCTCAATCCAGATCCCTTGCCTGCAAAAGTTCCTGTCTATGGAATGGACTTCCTCCTTCCCTATGCTCTACAATCCCCTCTAGTAGCATCTCCACAACTTTCTCTCACCTTAAAACCTTCCTTTTCTCTCGGAGTACCTCGCACTGGGGCGCTTCTGAAAGGCTTATGCTATGAGAATCGCTTTATAAATGATTAAATACAATACAATACAATTCGTAAATATTCGTGAATATCAGGATATTTTTAATATTCGTAAATATGCGTCAATTTCTACAATCTTAATATTAGTAATATGCACATACTCGTTCTATGGATTTATCCAATCACAGCAAATTGACTTACCGAAGCCTTTATCAGAACATCGATTTCTCGATAAGCAAGGAGCGAGGTTTGAGTACAGTATATCCATCACTTGTATTACAATGGAAAACATGTTTTCCATTGTAATACAAGTGATGACTTACTCTAAGGCAGCTGCAAGCAGCACCAGGAGAGTAAGCGACAATACAGGGATCAAGCGCAGCATTCTGTCGATATTTTCTGTTGAAGTGTATACTATACAGCTGAAGGAATCGTCTTTATTGAAACCTCATACATTCCTTGCTTATATACACTATCGAGCAAAACATGTTTTCCATTGTAATACAAGTGATGGATATACTGTACTCAAACCTCGCTCCTTGCTTATCGAGAAATCGATGTTCTGATAATTTCAAATGGCTTTATTTTCTTAATAGCCTTTTCTAGAAACATGTCTGCTACAAAATAGCCACCTACTGTTCACATGCCGTTGTTGAGCAAACGATACCCTATAACTTCATACCCATGGCTGCCTCGGGGCGAGCTTAAGAGACTGCCCCCTCCTCCTCATTATTTTCGCTATTTAGTCTCGTTAATGGGCAAGGGTCCCAGGGTCCCAAGCTTAGAATGTTCAAGGGCCCCCGGCAATGTTGTTACGCCGCTGCTCAAGGGAAAGCCACTGGAGAACATCGCGCATTATAGCTGGAAATGTGGGCACATTTGAAGGGTTAGGGCATAGCCAACTCACTATAATAAGTACACTGACCAAACACTGTCGATGGGAAGATGAAACGGCTAGGGAGAGGACTGGTCATCCGCCCTCAAATGCCGAGGCTAAGAAAATGAAGTCGCTAACGCTTCATGCCATGACTGCCCCATGGTTAGCTTAAGCTTCTTTTCTAGTGTGTATATATATATATATATATATATATATATACATGTATTGTATTGTATTGTATCTGGACATTTATAAAGCGCCTCTAGCAGTGACGACTATTCAGAGGCACATCCAGCGTGAGCACTCTGAGGAAACAGAAAAGTTTTCTAGCAATGGACAGAGGTGGATAAACCACCTGACAAAATCTCAGCCCGAATTTGTGGGGTAAGGTATATACATATATACAACTACATACATATGCAGTGTTTAGCATGTTTTCATCTAGAGCAAAGTAAACTTTTGTGTTTGGTGCAGTTCCATTAGAAGATAACAAATAATATATTGTAAAATATGGAATTACATTTTCCGAAGCGCACCGAAACGAGAGTCAACATCACCTGATCGAACAGCCAATTGCAACGCCCTGGGCATTGCTCAAAATTCAATGACATTTCCATTCCGTTGCAGCAAGTAGGGCCTACATAAATCGATGAACCGATCCAATATCTCTCCACATTTTAAAGTTAAATTATGCAAAATTTGTTTTTCAAACAACTTAAGTCAAATGATAGGAATTGAACATCCAGTGCAAAATACCAGTTTAATCGTTATTGAACATTAATATCTTTCTGACCCGCGAAGTCTTGCCTACATGTAGCACTCAAATGACTCTATAATAATGCAGTCTACAAATTGACTTATTGATTCAAACAGACTTCATGAAACGAATTTGTATTAGTCGATTAGTAAGCGGACTCACGGTCTGTCTTTCATTTGCAATTCATGAATACACATAAATTTCCCGAATTGCGCTACTTTCGTACTCAGATGATTTCAGTGCAAAGTCTTGGTAAAGAAGGAGCGCATTATGCATATGGTATTACGACTGCGAGTTAATATGTACGCGTGTGTTTATTAAAGCTACACAATCCGAATTATCCGATAGAAAATGTTATAATAAGGCAAATCTTTCAATAGATTTGAGTAAAAGTCAAATGTGCCTAACTGTTCTTAAATTTTCTACAGACAAATCCGATCTGTAACGGAGCAGATAACTTTTTGTTAACCTGATAATATATAAATAATAAAATAATAATAAAGGTGAGTCAAAAAATTACACTGCTCAGTGCTCATCACTCTCCTTATGTCCCTAACGCTTCATACCGATGGTTTCCTCTTGGGGTTGTTCAGTCAATCAATATTCGTTTAATTTCAAAATAATCCAGTTGACAAAACGGAACAGGTTACAAGTAACACAATTAGCTAGGCCTAATAGAATCTAGGTAGAGTTAATGATTCAAGACAAATACAAATAATTATTAGACAATTAATATTTAGGCCTATCTGTAAACAAGATCCGCTTTATGTTAGGCCTATTACATTTATCATTAATGTGGAGAATAAAATTGCGAATTCTAGGACGTAAGTTATATTTCGCTGGGTTTAAGCCAGACTGGTGTAACTACGTTTTTTGACATTTTGAGATAAACGAAGAAAACGAAAACTTTGCTATAATGATTTTTGGGAAAAAAATTTCATCATATTTTATTTAAACGATGAAAATTATTTCTAGCTAAATGCTGAACAATAACAATCCTTCTCAAATTGCATTAAAGTGTGCATTGTATTGTTTAGGGCCTACACATAACGTGATAACTAAGTGAATTTTGGTCAAAGTTTGACAAGATGCACCCTTTTAGCAAGAGAAAATAAAATGATGAATAACGTCATAAATTCTGTCTAATTTGCACTATAACCACCACCAAAAAATATCTGAAGAAACATGCAGTCATACTGCGCAATCTAACACAAATTACTAATAATGATAGGCCAAGACAATAATTTTTTTGAAGATACAACACTGGTGTAAAATCATAAAACTCACCATTACAAAATAGTATAAGCAACTAATAACTTTAGAATAACATAAATGATATTACGCTTTGCAATTTATACGCAAGACAGTAAGTGGTTTAAGCTGCATGAAGAGTAAAGTAAGTAAGTAAGCATTGTGTCACGTTATTTTACTTGCCTACAAATATTCCATTTATGCCATAGAGACGTATCTTAGACATGCATCATTTTCGCTTGCATAAATCTAAACATTTGGCACTCACTTAGATGGACGTATCTTCTTCAAGGTGCAACCATATCATATGGCAGGAATACTGCATAGGTTTATATTCTTATGGCATAAATGTGACCCATAATTTGCGTTGTATCTTTGCACCAACTAGTCTTAAATGAAGCCTTATAGCTACGGCCTTCTGGCAGAATTTTCTTTGACGTCACTCGATTCAATTTCTGTCAAAATCTCCATTTTGCCAAAAATCGTAGATACGACGTTCTGGCTTAAAGCAGACGATTTGTTTTGCTGTGTAGGTGGAAAGATTCCTCGGGAAACATGACATGGTCCCCAAAAATAGCCCTAAATAAGCCAGCATCAGCGGCCTCGGACATATCTACAAGGCTAGGGGTAGTAGATAAGAGGAAGCCTCTACGCTTCATCCTGTTTAGCATACTTTGTAATTTATCTCTTTCATTCTCACTGGCATACCCCCACCAGGCAGGGGAGGCATACATTAGATGTGCCACAGTGGTTGCCATAGCCACATCATGCAGCGCATAAGTAGACATGCCATGATCTCTCAAAACATGAAAACTCATCCTGTTCTTCATTTCTTCTTCTTCTTCTTCTTCTTCTCCTTCTTCTTAGAAAGTTTAATAAATTGACCCACAACACATGACAAAACATGATACATATTACTCTTGTGAGGTACTGAAAATGCGCTATATTATGTGTCCTGATGCACACACACACAAACACACACACACACAAACACAAACAGACAAACACACAAATACAAACAGACACACACACATACACACAGGCACACACAGGCACACACACAAATACACACACACACACACGCACGCACGAACACGCACGCACGAACACGCACGCACGCTCACAGACACACACAGACACACACACACGCCCACTCACACACAAACGCCCACGCACACGCACACACACACACACACACACATATATATATATGATTTGGTTGATACATGTAGCTCAAGATCAGAAATATGCGTATGTAAATCAACGTTGACTTGACTTGACGCCATCAGTAGCGTATTGGACCAATGTTCGTAAAACGAACATGACCCAGATATGAAAATTTTGCGACTCCATTTATTACAAAAAATTACGCAAATGGCATGTGCTTTGTGCTAAATATGTGCACTTGTCAAATACCCATCAGCTCGTGCGATATCACACATCGAACCAAAATTACAAATTTTCAAACAAAAGACGGTGAACATACTGGAGTTGAGGTAGCCTATTTAGCATAAGACAAAAACAGTTCAAAACTTTCAAAACAAAATTTGTTTTAGATTTATCCGACAAATCAAACCTTTCGCTTGCATAAGAGCACATGAACAGAGAACTAGAGTGATGACCTCAACCAATTTTATGTCATCAAAAAATGTGTTCGTAAAACGAACATTGGTCCAAAACGGGTTAACAAAGCTACTCGCCCTATTGTAGGTAGCGATATTAAATATTTAGAACCTATAGGCATATGGGGATTTAAATTTCTAGATTACATCTGGGAGTATCAAATACTAACCAAGGGCCATTTATTATAAACAGACGGTAAATACACCGTGAGGCATAAAAAAGGAAGCCCCTACAAAATCGTTATTATTTTTAACAATATTCAAGCAATGCCAATGAAATTCATGAAATTTATGGCTAAATAGCAGGCAATGTAAAAAAAACTACAGTTTGTACTCAAACTGTCCGCCTTCAGCTTCTACGCATGCGCGAAGTCGCTTGCACCATTCACGCACCGCAGTCGCCTTTTGTTGCGTCGCTGCCCAGCTAGCTTAGTGCTTTCCTCTGGTTTACTGACGAAAAATTATTCACACTTGCTTCTCCTAGCAATGCTCAAAATTAATGTCTGTATGTAGCAGTTGGAACTCGAAAGAATGATATTGCAGCCTACCGCCTTTTACGCACACGTCCGACGTTTAGCAAATACCTGTTGGTGTCAGTCGGTGTTTCTTCTCTGGGGCGCACGTCAATTCACTTCGTTGAACCGGGGGTAAAAATCAACAGCCAATACTACAGAGATGTTTTACTCATGGAAGACCTTCTACCTGAAATTCGAGAATTCTCTGAATTTTACATTTTCCAGCAAGATGGTGCTCCAGTGCACAGAGCTCGAGAAGCGGTTGCACTTCTGACGAATGAAACTCCTGACTTCATACTTCCAACACTATGGCCCCCTAACAGCCGAGATCTGAATCCTGTAGATTATCAAATCTGGGGATGCATGCAGGAAATGGTGTACAAAGCAAAGGTCCGTGATGTTGAAGATCTTCGTAAGCGAATCATGCAAGCTTGGAACGATCTTGACCAACGAATTATTGACTCGGCGGTGCGTGAATGGCGCAAGCGACTTCGCGCATGCGTAGAAGCTGAAGGCGAACAGTTTGAGTACAAACTGTAAATGTTTTTACATTGCCTGCTATTTAGCTATAAATTTCATGAATTTCATTGAGATTGTTTGAATATTGTTAAAATAATAACGATTTTTTATGCCTCACGGTGTATATTTCAAAACGAAGCTAGCCTGCATTATTCATCATCATCATCAATAACCATGGGCTCAGTGCCCGTAGGTGTTCGATGCCTTCTTAACAATGTTTCTCCATTCGAGTCTGTTCTGAGCCGCATGACTCAATTTCTGCATATCTTTTCCACCACTCTTCGATGACATCCGTCCATTCTTTGACATCGGATTTCAATCGTCTTGGTTTTTATTGCCTGAGTATCGACACCCATCTGGCAACCTTCCTCCTTTATCCGGGCTTTGGACCGACCCAGGGTGCTGCTGATTTGCATACGAATGTTTAATAAGAATATTCTGTTTTCTTTTCTAATTTCTTATTTTTGACGATTGCTGCAAAAATACTATCTAACTTACATCAACCCATTTATGACAATGTGCGTATCAAAGACAGCGCAAACTATATATTCCTTAGTGCTGTTAAACAATGAATACCAGTGAATATGTTGTTATTTAAATCGAGTCTTTCTGACGCAATGAATTCATTTTCGCTGCATTCTATATGCTTTAAATTGTCGTCAACGGCCGTTGGTGTTAAACCTTGGAATAATAACAAAAAACGACCGCTCAGTTATCGCCCACCACAAGTACTAGAATTACATGTATAAGTCTTGGAGGACGTCAACATCCCTGGCAGCCATAAGCGTACGCCACACACTGGATACTAATGAAAGATTATGCAACAAAAAATATATATAGCGGCTTTACTTCATTGTCATATAATAGACCACGAACAACGCGAACAAGAAGAGCAACAAGCCTATTGCAGCTGTGTAAGCAACAAATCGTTTTCCACAGCAACTGACTTTGTTGACGTCATCATTACAGACATCCAGAGTGACGTCATTTTGCTCGACGTCTAACAGAGCGACATCCGCTCTGTCAGTCGACACTTCAGTCGGCAGGTGGCAGGATGTGTACATTCCAAGACCTTCATTCAGATTTCGGTTGACCGTCTTCGAAGCCTTCCATCTTTCGATGGCACTCCTAAAGTGCCACTCCGCCCCTGACTGCCTAATCTCGATTTCCAATCCATCACAAGCTGTCGTGTTTCTATTGTCGAACCGCCGTCTTATGCCAATGTTAGAAAGCGACATCTCGTGTATAGGAATCGTGTTTACTTCCCCGAGGTCCTCCAACTTCTGGTAGAGGTAGAGACGACGATTTCCGGTCAGGGCCCAGTACAACGATCTCTCTTCGACCACCTCGATCCGCTCCACTTGATCTACGCTGATTCTACGGTTTAGTAGTTGTTCGAATGTACCTGATAAGTACGTACCATCCGTGAATCGACTTCCGATGCTGTCCTGGGTGTACCGGATGTCACGTGGACGCATTCTTCGTGATTGTCCACTTGGAGCCATGTTTCCACGTAGATCAGACTGGTTTGCAACTTGACGTGAATAATTTCGATCAATATGCCACGCACCTGCGTTGAATGTCTAGAGCTCTAAGTTGATGGTTTCGTTATAGGTATAATTTCCAGGTTTCTATCAATTTACTAGTTATCTATCAGTAGGATATCCACTAGTTATCCATCAATAGCATTTCCAGCAGCTGTCTGACGCGTATTTGACTAAAGCCAGATGGACTAGCTTTGTTGCGTAATGCACTTCGAAACCAATCCATTTATTACGGTATCGATTGGTAAGCGATTAGTATTCCCGAGCTATTTAAAGAACGACTGTGCGCACAGCTGTTTATAAGCCCTTTTACTTGAAGGATATTTGTCTATAGGTTGTGATGTCATGCATGCATGCAGTACCTGCATTTTAGGCTTATGCAGCGCATTTTGGAGCATTGCAGAAGCGTTTAATTTTTTTCCCTAAACATGACGTCAATAAATAATGTGAATGCGTAATTTTATGCGTTTAGGGTTCATGGTGTTAGTAAAGACAAAATCATTAGAACGATATTCTGTAATCCGGCTGGTAGCTAAAGCGTCGACGACTCGACGTCATTTGATCTTCCTAATTTCAATTCAGCCTTCGTCTTGAAGTATCTTCAGCAGGTTCGTCTGGATAGGGCACTGAATCAGGAAATGTAGCACAGGTGCCACAGTTTCCAGTAACGTTCCTACGCCAGCGATAGAATTAGTCGTTGAGCTTGGCCGAAACTTAGCCTGGAGATAGCTACATCATCTCCACGGTTGCCATCCTTGAACTTGACAGAGAGATCCATTATCTTGTGCTTCGATGTCTCGATATGACGCTCCGGTGTTTGAATTTACACAGTCTTGAGATGTTTCACTACAGATCCGCGCGTCTGCCTTAACTTATTGGGCGAATATTCCACTTAAAAGAGGGGTGTAATAATAAATATTTCGTACAGTTTTCACCGATAGTACGGGCTAAAAGCGACAGCCAGTAGTTGTAGTTTCGTTTTAACGACACTGTGTGAAAACAAAGATCATTAGCGTCGCCATGCTCCTTCATCCAGACTTGGGGCTGGCACTGTGAGAGTACGGGCGCAGTTAAAATATTATTATAAGCGTCACTGCGGTTGACGATTATTGCAACTTTGGGAAGTATTAGTATATAGAAGTTTCAGTTTAACGGTATACGGACGATTGGTCATAGGTCCTATCGTTTGCTTAAGGCTAAGACATAGAAGATTCTAAAAACACGAACAACCATTTACTGGATCATTTACTGGGAAATACATAAAACGAAAAACCACGAATGTCCATAAATGATGCCTTTATTCCTGAGTAATAATTATACGGGTCAAACGTTTATTATTTCGACAGAACGCTAAGTGAGTTGGTGCCTGGAAAATAATTATCCTAATAAGCTTCTTTATTTGCACGGATTATATTTGTATTAAAAAATAAGAATGTCTGAATAAGTTTGCTTAGTTTGTGTTCGGTGTGTTTGTCTTAAAACTAAGAATGTCCCTAACTCACGACTATAACCAACTATGTTTATTTATTAGCGGCATCGTCCTAGAACCATTTAAATGATGTTCTCTCGGGATAAATAGGCCCAACGCCAAAGAATTTTTAATATTGTTCCGATCCTCTTACTAAACACATTTAAAGCGCTTTAAATTGTTGATATATAATTTGCCTCAACCCTATTGATTTGATTTGGAGAGCCATGAATTACGAACAAATTAAAAATGGAACATTCTCCAAGTAAATAAATAGAAATTTCAAATATTATAATATTATATTTTAATGCTATATTTATACGTTCAAATTGTAGTCAAAACCGTTTGATGTCGCATGACGACGTTAAACCTTGCAAATAATAATTAAAATAAAAAAAATAAAAAAATAAACTAATTTAATAATTATAAATGCTACCCTCTTAGTGCAGTCTGAATAATATTTACACACCTCTTTTTGGAAAACATATTTATTATAAAAGTAAAATAAATAATGGAGCGTTTAACTATCTTCTTCCATGTCTTATTCTTAGTGCAATTAAGATTCGCAAGAACGTCAATTAACCAGATTAAAAGAGGGTCGTCTGAATTTGAACAGTAGATTGTACAATCTTAAAAAATTCCAACTGGTGTATGTGACATGTGCAATGTTCGGGAAACCATTCCCATATTCTTATAACATCCCCAACTGCTCAGCTCTCCCTCATTGCATGCATTGATGCTCTTTCTCAGGACCTTCAAGCATGGATGTCTTCAAACCGACTCTCCTTAAACCCAACTAAGACCAAACAATCAGTCAATTGATCTGACTTGGCACCCACCAGCAACTTGCTAAGATTGACTATTCTCTTTTGAACGAACGTTTTCCTAACTATGCCTTTTCAAGCTCTGTTCGTAACCTAGGTGTCACTCTTGACAGCTCTCTCTCCTTCTCTGACCATTATTACTAATCTCAACCGCTCCTGCTATTATTATCTCCGACGCCTGAAGGCAATCCGACGATCTGTTTCTTCTTTGGTTTTTACCTCAAGAGTTCATGCCTTTATTTATAGGATGATGGTGGATGGGTAGAGTAAACCGAAGGATGAACCCCAGCATCGAGAGGAGTGGCGTCACTGGATGTTCGAACCTGCCAACTTGAAGAATAAGAACGACATATTATGACCGTTGACATCAACTTCGCCTCATATTATGGAGGAAAAATTCAGACAGTTTAACTATCACTTTTATTCTACTTACACCCTCTGACGAACTGAAAAGAGGTGATGAAGGAACGGGTGGATCCATCCAGAGTTTAATAACATCTTATGGCAACAAATGTTTTCTGTTGCGAGCGCATTGAAAAGTAGCCTAACCCGGGCTGGCCTATGAAACAATGTGCTTTTTGTGAGATGTGAGATATAAACTTCGCTGCTACTTTTACTTGTAGGCCCTATGCCGAATGAAATGATTAAAACATGTGTCATTATTTTGAAAAGTTCTCACCATTCGTATGGCGTAAGACAATATAAGAATCAAAGGGGCTGTTTTAAGTTAAACACAAAGATGCTGCCCTACCTTGAGTGCTCCGTGTCGTCGCTCCCTCCGCTCTACTGAGCGGGGCGTGCTCATGGTCCCTTTTGCCCGCACTGTTACTAAGAATAATCGCGCCTTCTCAGTGGTTGGCCCCTCCCTCTGCAATGGGCTCCCTTTGGCGCTGCGATTGCATCCCAGAATCCACTCTGAACTGTCTTTCTTTAGCTTGCCTCAAAACTGTCCTTTTCAGCTGTGCTGGGGTCGGGAGCGTTCCTGAGTAGTAACATTGAAGGGGCGCTATATAAATTCTTCGTAATGAAAATCTTCGTAATGAATGAATAAAAGTTTACTAAGTTCTGCTATAAAAAGGAAAGTCACGAAGGGTCCGGATCGCTAGAAAATAGAGCAAAGATTCACGTAGCTAGACGACGTCATTCACACCGTTAAAACAGTTTACATAGATGCTATAATTAAAAGCTTGACTTCTTCTGTTCGTTCAACTCAGTCTTGTGTTTCAGACTGACGTCAATGGTCATGGTAACCAAAAACTACACAGAAAACTAAAGTGAAAAGAGATGGCCTTCTTAAACACCTTTATTAGACAGAAGTTATATTATCCCACACCTCGTCTATTCTTTTACTTAAACCGTGTCTGTTTGCGCTACAGAGTACAAGGTCTGTAATGCCATTCAGATAATAAAAATAATTAAATAAGTAAGCAAGTTATTAGATAAGTCAGTGAGTAATTAAGTAGCTAAGTTAATAAGTAAGTAGCCCACGATTTTCATCTTAAGTCAGCACACGGGTATTTATAACGGTTCTTAGAAACTCTACAAACGCGTTTACTTCCACCGAAAACATGGCACAGAGTCCTACTACTTGGTGTCAGCAACAAACTGCGCGCGCTAACCAAAAGCCCAGGATTGTAATGGAAATCACAAAACTCACGACTTCCGAATGCGCTTCTTGTCGTTAAACTGAAACTACTACTAATATTCCTCAATTCCTGACTCACACGATACGCAGAACATCAAGGTGAAGTGGAGGTCAACGACCCTGGCAGGAAAGGCATGTCGTTAAACAATGGAAAGTACCAACTCTCGCCTTCTGCCAATGCCATACTCTGGTATTGACAGTACAAGGCGTTGGTAAAGGAAAAGGGCGACGTTAATTGTCTATGTTACAAAACAGTGTCTTTAAACAGAAACTACGCACACTGTGTCACCCTCCTCATTTCTCCAGGTTTCAGACTGGCACTACCAGAGTACGAGCAGTGGCGGAGTTTAAGTGACGCTGAACGCTGTCGTGTATTTTGGAAAAGAACTACGAATTATGAAATTCTGTCTTTTACACCAAAATGTGCAGAATATCAAATGGCTAGAAACAGACTCGAGTGACCAAGGTAAGGGAAACCTCTGGAAACATCTACCTCGAAGTCCTGAACTTAAAAACTATTAGCAGTTTCTACCTATTACATTAAAGTTGCAGATCTCCTATTAGAACATTATTAATGTTGGGAAAATGTGGCTGGCTTCCGGCATAATATCAATTAATGTGGTAAAAGTTTCTTTTTGGTTGAATAAAAGTTCAACTACCCTTCCATCTCCATTCCAATCATAGACCAAGGTTATGTTGGATAGTTCATACAAATGAAGACATAACATCATTCGAACTGACATCAAGAGGAGCAACGAGCTTCACAAATTACCTAGGACAATGGAGGTCATTTATTCGTACCCGTCGCCGCCAAATGGCTGGCGATATGAACGGATGATGATGATGATGATGATGATGATGATGATGATGATGATGATGATGATGATGATGACGATTATGATGACGAAGATGATGATGATGATGAGGAGGAGGAGGAGGAGGTTGACGACGACGACGACGACGACGACGACGACGACGACGAAGACTATGATGATGATGAACAAAGCACATTTCTTTAGCCACTGCTTTGTTCCTTCAACGGATTCTTATGGCTGTTGAGCAATACTGTCATAGCAAAGATGATTGGCATCGACCCCTTTCTTACTCTCTCTTTGATCAGGCGCTACCCGAGTATAAGGCTGTGACGGAGTTTCATTGCCTAATTATAGCCTATCGTCTAATTCAATGGGTCTGTATTTTTTGAGACAAGTAACGTTTTCAAAGAAGAGGATCTTTAAGCGAGGTCAGAAATACATTGAAATGTCGCCATTGTTGACTGATAGAGAAAGAAGAGTAATTGTAAATGCTACATAAATGTAAGAGCATCAATATCTCAATAAGTAATATTTTGTTTTGCCTTCAAGTTGAGTCTAATATGTGAAACCAAAACTAAATATGCTACAAGAGTCAGCAGAGTTGGTAATATTTAGACACCTCTTTTTGGAAAACATAATCATTATATAAGTAAAAATAAATTATGGCGCCTTTAATCCATCTTCTCCCTTGTCTGATTCTTAGTGTAATTAAGACTCGCAAGAACATCAATTAACCAGATTAAAAGAGGGTCGTCTGAATTTGAACAGTAGATTGTACAATCTTAAAATAATTCCAACTGGTGTATGTGACATGTGCAATGTTCGGGAAACCATAGCACACCTTTTCTTATAACATCCCCAACTGCTCAGCTCTCCCTCATTGCACGCATTGATGCTCTTTCTCAGGACCTTCAAGCATGGATGTCTTCAAACCGGCTCTCCTTAACCCTTTGGAGGTGAGGTGAAGCATTGTAACGTTTCAGGTGAGGTGGGGTCTGACATACCCCAATACATAAAATTACTTGGAAGACACAATATTAACTACATAACATAAATTGTGAGCTAAACTATAGTTATGTAACCAATTATCAGCTAAACTGGTGATTTTCAGGAACAAATAACAGTTTTCAATCATAATTGATATGGCCAGCGTAGTGGCGCTCAAAATCAAAGCGGCCCTTTGCAATGGCATCTTCGTAGCCCTCGAAACATGTAACATTTGGGAACACGTGACATAATACCCGTAATAATGGATCAATTTTGCATCGATGCAACACTATATGCAGTAGGCCTAATATCTTATAATCGCACAATTTTTTCGGCACTGTGCCGTTACTTTTCTTAATTAATTAATTAAAATCAATATGTATACGAAAAATTATAATTTGACTTTAATATGCAAGAAATTAAAAAAAATGGCGTCCAAAAGTACCTTAAGGTGTCCTAAAGTTTCCGTATTTCACATTCACTAAGGTAGACAAAAATAATCCAAGCTGGTTCTACGTTTTCCGTAGAAAGCGCAGCGTAGAATAGCTATGGGGTATGTCATACCCCACCTCACCTCCAAAGGGTTAAACCCAACTAAGACCAAATTGATCTGACTTGGCACCCACCAGCAACTTGCTAAGATTGACTATTCTATTTTGAACGAACGTTTTCCTAACTATGCCTTTTCAAGCTCTGTTCGTAACCTAGGTGTCACTCTTGACAGCTCTCTCTCCTTCTCTGACCATATTACTAATCTCACTCGCTCCTGCAATTACCATCTCCGACGCCTGAATTCAATCCGACGATCTGTTTCTTCTTTGGTTTTTACCTCAAGAGTTCATGCCTTTATTTATAGGATGATGGTGGATGGGTAGAGTAAACCGAAGGATGAACCCCAGCATCGAGAGGAGTGGCGTCACTGGATGTTCGAACCTGCCAACTTGAAGAATAAGAACGACATATTATGACCGTTGACATCAACTTCGCCTCATATTATGGAGGAAAAATTCAGACAGTTAAACTATCACTTTTATTCTACTTACACCCTAGGACGAACTTAAAAGAGGTGATGAAGGAACGGGTGGATCCATCCAGAGTTTAATGACATCTTATGGCAACAAATGTTTTCTGTTGCGAGCGCATTGAAAAGTAGCCTAACCCGGGCTGGCCTATGAAACAATGTGCTTTTTGTGAGATGTGAGATATAAACTTCGCTGCTACTTTTACTTGTAGGCCCTATGCCGAATGAAATGATTAAAACATATGTGTCATTATTTTAAAAAGTTCTCACCATTCGTATGGCGTAAGACAACATAAGAATCAAAGTGGCTGTTTTAAGTTAAACACAGAGATGTGCTTATTCTTCTCTTATATTACGAATGCAACACTTAAAAAAGGTGTGTGATTGTTTTAAACAGTTCTCACCATTCGTATGGCACAATACTTTCTTATCACTCTTCCGACGATGAGACCTCAACATGACGTCTCTAAATCGCTCTATCTCTGGTTTTATCCCTCATATCCTTGTTTTGTGCTCTCAGATCCACCTTTACATTGTCATCCAAGTCTTTGCTTGTCTTCCTCGGCTTCGTGTCCGTACAGAGTTGCGGCTGGAAGCCATCTGTCGTCCATTCTTGTCACATGCCCGAATCAAGTGAGCCTTCTTTTCCTGATCTTGTCCACCACTGTCTCCCTCTGTCCCAGCTCCTTCCGGGTAACCTCGTTTCGGATCTTGTCTCTGCTACTTCTGCCCAGTATTCTTCGCAGCCAGCTCATTTCCGCCCCCAGCAATCTCCTCTCATCCTCCTTGCGCATGCACCAGCACTCGGATCCATACAGCAGCACTGGGATGACAAAAGCTCCATACAGTTACATCTTGGTTCCTATCGATATGCCGTCTGATTTCCACATCTTATTCAGTTTGCCGAACATCGCCCACTCCAGACTGATTCTATGTTTGATGTCTTTTGTACATCGGCCGTCTTCTGTTATCAGACCTCACAAGTACACAAACTCTGTCACCTGCTCCAGTGCTTTATTATTCTCAAGTCTGATCTCTAGATCTTCATGCTGTTTTCCAATATTCATTCATTCATTACGAAGATTTATATAGCGCCCCTTCAAGGTGACTACTCAGGAGCACTCCCGACCAAAGCACTGCTGAAAAGGACAGTTTTGAGGCAAGAATAGAAAGATTCAGAGTAGAATAGATTCAGGCAAGAATAGAAAGAATGGGACCACATACATAAACTGGTCTTCCTCTTATATTTCAAGGACGAAAGCAACACTGAGTGTGTACCTATGTTTAACAGTTCTTACCGTTCGTAGTGCATAATAGGACAGATAAAACATGGAAAGTAAACTAAACTTGCTTGCTTGTTTACTGTTTAACGACCACTGTGTGGTAACAAAGACCATTAGCGTCGCCCTCCTTCTTTATCCAGGCTTGGGTCTGGCACTGTCAGAAAGCGAAAAGTGGCGGAGTTATTAAATTATTATTTAGTAAACTAAACCGTGCGTTGTCTTTTACTTTTATCATGAATGCGATTTTTAAAAGTGGTGTGTAATATCCTGCTCTTCTTTTCTTCCTCCGTTGAACGATTCTTCGATGCAGTTGACTTCACATCCGGTGACTATACGAACGATCTGCATAAGTTCATGAATCTCGATTCAACGGAACGACTGGATGACGTCATTTCCAGTGACGAATACATCAACAACATCAACGACGAAAATCAACCAAATGCAACACGAATATGAAGGTCGCATAATATTACATTGTCATTTATCTACACACTTATGATTTAGGTGCATTATTCACATTTATTTCTCTAAATATTACTTATGCTTATTGCTCCCATTTAATTATTATTTAAGTTTGTTACTCGCATCTATTTATCGCATTAGCCTAATATTTAGGTTTATTATTCGCATTTATTGCATTCAAATATAATTTTGGTTTATGGGTCACATTTATTTATTTTAATATTACTTGAGATAAATAGACACCTTTATTAATTAAATACTATTTAGGTTATAACGTCAAAATTATTTTAAGCCAGAGGAAAAGATTTAATACAGTGCTCTTGTTAGACACCTCTAAAACATTTCCACGAATAAACGTAGGTGCCGTATATATAGCTTCGGTGACACCTTTAAAATGTTCCCAAACATTCTTATATAGGCATAGTATGCTGTGGTCGATTAGTTTCTTTACCGCACTATTACTTAGACACCTTTCAAATGTGCCAATCAATGCTATGTAGCCATTAGTCTTTGTCAATTAGAGCTGTAGTATGCCAGAAAATAGTCTTTGTCGGCGGCAACGACCTATGTTGTCATAAGCTGCCGTTAAACTGTAGATACAATGACAGGTTTAACTCCGCCACTGCTCGTACTCTGTCAGTGCCAGTTCCAAGCCTGGATAAAGGAGCAGCGCGACACTAATGATGTTTGTTTTCAGAAAGTGTCGTTAAACTGAAACTGCAATCGATGATAGGTAGTGGTAGTGCCAGTCTTAATGAAGAAAGGAGGAGGGCGACGCTAATCATCTTTGCTATGACGCAGCGTCGTTAGACAGGAAGTGACACGCTAGCAATAGGTTTGAACTTGGTGTCGCAAATGACAAAATAAAGCATAACTGAGTCTCTTCACTTGTGACTGTAATTCTGCAGGTACATTGAGGAAGTCGTTCATGTACTGCTTGGTTTTGATGCCTTGTGCATAAGACACCGTTGCGATAGAAGTCATTTATATCAAGTAATTATAATTATAACTCTAATTGTAATTGTAGTTAAACATTCATATTGCGCCACACGAATAGCAAAAACTATCATTTGTCCTTGAACCGTCTATCATTTGTCCTTGACCGTCTATCATTTGTCCTTGAACCGTCCATCATTTGTCCTTGAACCGTCTATCATTTGTCCTTGAATCGTCCGTAATTTGTCCTTGAACCGTCTATCATTTGTTCTTGAACCGTCTATCATTTGTCCTTGAACCGTCTATCATTTGTCCTTGAACCGTCTATCATTTGTCCTTGACCGTCTATCATTTGTCCTTGAACCGTCTATCATTTGTCCTTGAACCGTCCATCATTTGTCCTTGAACAGTCTATCATTTGTTTTTGAACCGTCTATCATTTGTCCTTGAACCGTCTATCATTTGTCCTTGAACCGTCTATAGAACGAGTATGCGCATATTACGAATATTAAGATTTGTATAAATTGACGAATATTGACGAATATTAAAACTGGCCAACGAATATTAAGAATATTAATTTTTTAGTTCTTTTAATTCTTAATTATTCAAAATCCGGGATTAATTTTTTAAATCATTGCCAAAA
This sequence comes from Aporrectodea caliginosa, assembly GCA_020284085.1. NCBI lineage: Eukaryota > Metazoa > Annelida > Clitellata > Crassiclitellata > Lumbricidae > Aporrectodea > Aporrectodea caliginosa. Next base: position 604,107 of record JACEVL010000033.1, on the reverse strand, counting down.
ATATGCATAAGAACAGTCACATAATATTATTACAGTTACTCAGCCAAGTACAGACCTATATGGTGGGTAAAATCATACTTGACATTAAATTGAGCGACGTGGCTACATGTAGGCTTAGGTATTTGGCGCCAATACCAGCAATTTGAAACTAATGTAGGCCAACGACTATGACGCAGGTTACATCCCCTCTCCGTCCAAGATTCCTCCACTGAGTGGAAGGATCTTGCTATCCGTCAGCCGACCGGGCAAGCTCAATTACCGGCTTAACGCATCATTGATATGCTGGCGTAAACAACATAGTTTCAAATAATATAGAATTACTGGTGGAGGGATTTCAGATTAAGAGAGAGAGAGAGTAAGAGAGAGAGAGAGAGAGAGAGAGAGAGAGACAGAGACAGACAGACAGACAGAGGCAGAGGCAGAGACAGAGAGAGACAGAGAGAGTGTGTGTGTGAGAGAGAGAGGGGTGGAATTTGGGTAGTTGGGTAGGAACTGGGAAGCTTAAGCTTCTAAGTAGCTGAGCACTAAGTATAGCACCGCAAAACCACCGCAAAACCACCGAACATGTTCTTAATTAATAGTCTTAAACAAAGCAAAAACAGTGACGTCATCAACGAATATCTACGAATATTTACGAATATTAAAAAACCTAATATTCACGAATATTTACGAATATTAAAGCCTGAAGTCACGAATTCTCGTTCTATGCTTAAACCGTCTATCATTTGTCCTTGAACCGTCCGTCATTTGTCCTTGAACTGTCCGTCATTTGTCCTTGAACTGTCCGTTTAGATTTCCATCTTTTCGAATGTGTCTAAAGATGTTCTTCAATCGCCCGCATCGTCATTTCTAGGCTGTCTCTCCACTCATATTCAGATTCATGAGATTCAATTCGGTTTCAATGTCATTGACGGTTATACTGAGGCTTTCTCTGGGTTGATCACACGCAGTAACTCCCAGTTGACGTCGACAACTTTGACTTTGATCTCTTCGGGTCCTTCCTTCAACCTCCGACTTTTACTGGCTCTGAGTATGTCTTGGTTCGAGTGATTCGGTATAGAAAGGATCTTAGTGGTACACTCCATCATCTGTTGCCTGTGGTGCAGAGGGAGAGACATCTCTACGCAGTCGACCTGAATGGTGTCCCGTATTGCGCCACAGCTGATGGATAGGGCCTTGTACTGTATTTTGTTAAGTTTGGCTCGGTTCGACGATAAAGTGTTGTCGTTTACAGGGATGATTTAACGACATCAAACAGGATAAATAACTCTCGATTGAATATAGTGTCCCGCAGTGCGCCACAGCTGATGGATAGGGCCTTGTACTGTATTTGTTAAGTTTGGCTCGGTTCGACGATAAAGTGTTGTCGTAAGGCAGTGCTGTCCAACCTTTTTGACCCCGCGGGCCACCGAAGAAATAATTTTTGAAGCCGAGGGCCGCACCAGTCAACTCAAAAGCAGCGACTAAAATTTATTGAAAATTATTAACTGTATTATAATTATTAATTATGGAGTTATCATAATGAATACGTCTTGGGAACTAGATTTTGTGTACACATTGTCAAATGATAAGCCAAGTTACGAACGAATAGCTATGCAAGTAGGCCAGTGACTGTCTTTTACTTCATTTTAACAGAAATTGCAAATATTTAGCAAGCTGTGGCGGGCCACTTAGAATCTGCCGGCGGGCCGCATGCGGCCCGCGGGCCGCGGAGTTGGACAGCACTGTCGTAAGGGATGATTTAAGGACATCAAACAGGAGAGGTAATTCTCGATTGAATATAGTGAATCATGCGGTTCATGAATATATAACACAATGTGAAATCAGTTTAAAGGTGTTTGAAAAACATGGCATCATTGAATGTATAACGATAGCCTCTGACTGTCAGAACCATTGAACTTTGAGAAATTATATTAGATTTCCAACAATTTAGCGACATCTAACAGGATAACTATTTATCACTGTTGGAATTATTTGAGGAGGCAGTCAGACCTAGGACTAAGCCGAAATAAATACTGAGGGCTAATGATTTTTGTTATCATATATAGCTTCAAAGAATCTGCTAGATTTTCTGTTATTGAATATAAATAACACTTTATTAAGCTCTGTTTATCTAAAGAAAAGACACGAAAATACCGGGACGAAAGAAAATAGTGCAAAGGTGACCGTCGATTGTCACACCTTTAAAACGGTTGAAACAGATGCTATATAATGTCACTGTCAATTCGTTTAATCTCCGATCAGATCTATGAGTTCTAGTAACAGTTTCCTCGTTTCCTTGAAAGTTTTGTGATATTCATATCATAATTCACTTTCTTGTAAAATCATTCAAAAGCGATTAAGAAAAATAATTAATAAATACAGCATTTACAAAAGCACCAACTTTTTTCTGTAAGTCCAGTAAAATCTTAGAAAGTAATATTTAATATTTTTGCCTTCAAGAATAACGTCTGATGTTACACAAATTTATATTACAGAAAAATTACAGACAGTAAAGACAATTCATGTTTATTTACTTTTGGTTCCACACCAAAAGTAAATTAATAAGAACAGTTTTTATGTCGGTAATATTTACACACCTGTATAAAGAATGCATATTTCTTATATAAGTAGAATAAGCCTTTCACCGTTAACTGTTCACGCTCATTCTCCTTGGTGCATGCACAGAATGCCACAGAAATTAAGACTCGCAAACAGTTAAATTAATCAGATCAAGAGAGGGCCGTGTGTGAGTTTGAACAATAGTTTGAACAATCACAAAATACATCCATCTGGACCATACGACATGTGCAATGCTCGGAAAACCATCCCACAGGAATTCATAACATCGTCATAAAGAATATATTAAACAGTGAGTCCAGATTAACGTATTGATTGAAATTCTCAAGGTGAGATCGGCGTTTATGGCCCTGGCAGCCATGTCGCTAAGCAATGTAAAATATTACTATCTGAGTCATTTTCCGGTAACATGGTAAATTCACAGATTCAACAAGCAAAAAAAAATTTTATTTTTTAAATACAGTTTTTTTCTTTCGAACAAATCTTGAATGTTTCTATTTCACAAATATATATATTTGGTTTTGCACTAATATGTAAATGTAAAAAGTTTTTGGTAGAAAAAAATAGCCCTACTAGAATATTTGTCCACTCCGTTACTGTATTACATATGAGATCTGTTTTATACATTGTACAGCTTCTGTTGTGTATTTTGACATTCCAATATGTTTTTAGTATTAATATTTATAAAATAGAAATAAAAGAAATTAGAAAACTTATAATGATTTGATTCCATCACAGTTTCATTTATTTAGAAAAAGGTCCACTCCGTTATGGAAATAAAAGCATTTAATGTTAAGTTGAATAAATATTTTTGCCCAAACAACTGAAAAGAAATCACTTGAGCCAATCATTCCCAGTGATCGAATAGACAGAAAACACTAAAATATTTATGGTATTGTCTTAAAAATCTGCTCACAGCATCAAAATACCACACCATTTAGCCTATAATAATTCCACTCCGTTACTATCTTTCGAGTGTCGAACACAATTTTTCCACTCCGTTACATAGCTGTCCCATGCGTTACCAAATAAATGTTAACGGAGTGGACAGGTAACGGAGTAGACAATTTGGGTTGCAGCACGGTAAATACCATATTATCGCTCACGCGTCCACATCGATCGTTGGTAAAATCATTATTTTGCTTATAAGCGTTATATTACAAATATTATTGGAATTAGATTCATTTATAATCATGGCAAAAATGCAGTAACGGAGTGGCCGTATAATAAAAAACACATCTGGTACGAAATAAATGAAAATTCGTATGAAATTTGTCGGACCATTTATATCGTTGGTGAAGATATAAATAGCTTACATAGATTACATAGAGAGATGAGTCTAGTTGCGCGACGACAAAATTGAATGGTTCTGAGATAGAAGATTAATTTTTTACATGGTAACGGAGTATACATAATTCCTGGGGACAAGTTTAAAAAATTTTCCTTTAATTATGCTGAAGATCCGGTTCACCAAGTTGTATTTTAAAACATACACAAATATATAATACATAAGAAACACGTGAATGTTTTGGCTCAATACAAATCATTTCGAAATTGTAGACTAAAGCAATAAGTACTAGAGCCTAGGGACAGTAAAGGAGTGGAACATTTTAAATTGAAAATAAATTTTAATAAATTAGGTTATTGCTTTAAATTACTTTCAAATATCTGAAATTGTTGACTGATCAAATACATTTTAATATCAACACTTAGCATAATCAGACTAGGTATAGTTTTTCGAGAAATGACCGGGGACAGCTGAATTCTGAATTTACCATGTTACCGGAAAATGACTCATCTACGCCATACGTCACTTGCTATATTCTGGCAAAGCCTGGCTAAAGAAGGAGAGCGACGCTAATATTCTTTGCTAGAACACAACGTCGTAAAACAGAAGACACGCAAACGCTGTGACATAATATAAAAGATGATCAGCGTCACCCTCCTCATTATCAAGGCTGCTAACTGACACCACCTCGGCATGGCAGTTTATTAATTATAGCACATCGGGAGTTTCTTAGTGTTTTTCTCCTGGTGGTGAACTCAGTTGACTGTTACAGTAGCCATCCACAAATAAACGAATTTCATTGATTGATTGATTGATTGTAGCCAGGTCAACGATGCGAAGCTGCCTTCTGTCTCTGGTCTCCCTTACAACCAGACTCGGATCTTCACTTAGAATCTCTGGACAACCCCTCTGATTTGACTCAATCAGGAGAGTCTGTGAGAGCTAGATTTTCTGCTATTAGACATAAATAAAAATTTGCTAAGATCTTCTATCGAAAGAAAAGTCGCGAAAGAACCGGGCCCAATCAAAATGAATCAAAGATCCACGAAGCTAAATGACGGCAAACACACCTTTAAAACGGTTTATACAGATGCTATATCATTTTCACATTTTCTATTCCTTTATTTCAGTCCGAATTCTACACAGTTATAGCAATGAGATAAACGGATACACCAAGGACCTATTATACACAGGACTGGAAAGTCTCTATGTAGCTTCGTAGACCTACTTTTTGGTCGATAATCGGGGTTCCGGAAAATTTCACATCTTATTTTCATAACAAACGAATGCAATTAATTATATTTGTAAAGGCAAAATTGACGAATAATTATGTTTGCAAAATATACAATTGCCGATGGAGATTTAAAACATCATATTGAACATTATAAACAAAATTTTAAGTGGGGCGACATCTATGTTTAAGAGTGAAAAGTATGTACACATTATTTTCGCAAGTAACCATTCCTGTAATTATTTATAATATAGATTCCTTGCGGATACACTAAAGCAGTGGCGGCTCTAGACTTTTGCAACAGTGGTAGGCCATCTGTTTCCCCGGCCCCACGGGGGAACCAGGAAACAGATGGAGGGGCCAGTCTATTTTCGTCAAAAGTGATAATGGTGACAAAGAGACCTGTATTGGAGCTACATATATATATATATATAATATATATATATATATATATATATATATATATATATATATATTCGTTTACATGAATTGTTTAATCAACAGCCTCAAGTTAAGACACAAATGGAAACAGACTCACTTTGTTAAAAGTAAAACCTAGAAACTACAAACAATACATGCACTTTTAATTAAGTGCAAGTTTTATTAAGACTGTCATGCCTAGAGTCAAACTGTTCCACAAAGGCACCAATGATAATCGACTCTGCACGAACACATTCAACTAACAGCATTGATAAACTGCTCTCTGAAACGAATATCAGACATATTTGCTTTGCAGATATGTCTAATATCAGAAAAGACTTGTGTTTTGTCGTTAAAGATTGTATACCAATCATAATAGTAAGCGAATGGTCAGAGAATTGTCGATTTAGTTCGGAATGATATAATAACTGGATGTAGACAAGTTGCCTAAATGCAGTCTGTGGGTCCACTTCAGAACGATGCACAGATTTTTTATCTGCAGCAGAGCCCGAAAAGAGCCTGGGCATTTGTGAACACACTGTTTGGGTAGGGTAGACCAGGGTAGTACAGTGTTAAGTTTGTTGAGGAAGGTTTCAGATAGAGTCTCAGTGTGTAGGCGTAGGTCTAAAGGAAGGACGTTCCGAACCACTGGGCCTACCACTGAAAAGGCTCGATTCTTCATAGTTGCAGTATGAGCGAACGAAACCAAAGAACTCCCTTTTCCGTAAAGCATTGGGGATACACGAAGTCAGACAGCATTGCTCTCGGAGGTAAATTGGGCGAAGCCTTAGCTGGTGATGTCGCCATACCAGGGCATCTATACCCTGTACTCAGTATACTTGCGGATAGGGAGTCAGTGATGGATAGCAGGAATGTAGCTTATACGACAAGAAAATAATTAAGACTCTCAGGAAGTAAATAGGTCATGTTTGTGAAAACACCACAGATAAAATAACATCGGATTTCATAATGCTTCATGCTTAAGCAAGTAAGTAATACCTTTGAAAATATCAAAATTAAATGATACCATATTTCATAATATTTTGGAATAAAATTTGGGGGGGCCACTGGGGGGCCACAACCTCAGTTGGGGGGGCCCCCTGTGAGCCGCCACTGCACTAAAGTGAAAGCAACAGCTCTTCTTAAACGCCTTTAAACGGTTTTCACAGATGTTATATAATCGTCACTTCGTTTATTCGTTTAGTTCCTACAAAATGTTCGGGTAAATTCCATCAATAATTAAGTTGTCGACGTCATTTAATAAGTTAAACTCCAGGCTACGAAGTTTTTTTGCGACTTCAGCTACCAAGGGGGGTGGCGGTTACAAACTCCCTCGAATTTCCTGTTCGGGGGTAATTGGCCGGGGGGTAATGGCAGAGGGGTAATGGCAGGGGTAATGTCCAGGGGGTAATATCCTAGACCCCACATATCATATCAAGTAATACAGCAATTGATTCAGCATTCAATTCTGACCAAGATAATATATTTAGTTGTAAATTATGTGAATGCACCTCGAGTATGTTTTTGGCTCCCTGCCATTTATATTATACTGACTGTGAGAACCGCGCAAAATCTTTACAGACGATGACAACAGCATTTGTTGCCGCAAGTTATGCTTCGGAAGTTGATTTATAAATCTATCGGTCTCAAAATCGCCATCAGTTTGAAGACTATCGTCTTTCTGGCCAAATTAGTGACTGTATTAGTGACTGTATTAGTAGTGGTAATTCCAGTGTTTAACGACATCTTCTGGTTTTCTGGACCACTAACGTCATCCTTCTCTTTCATCCGGACCTGGGACTGGCACTTCCTGGCCCTGTTGGCACTACGGTTCGTAGAGGAGTTAATGACAACCTCTTCGAACAATATTATTGCTGTTGAATTGTGTTCTTACTACATGTTTTTAGGCTCCGAAGAACGAGGACACATTTAGAGAAGGAGTCAAATCTTTTTGCCAATTAGAAAGTCCGCAACTACCCACGTGTTGTAGTGTCAGTCCCAAGCCAGGAGAAAGGAGGGCGATGCTAATTACCTTTGTGATGACACAATGTCGTTTAACAGTAACTAGCCAACCAACCCATTATAGTTTAAAGTTAAGATGGAATTGTATGCTGCTATGCAATCCATACCTCTAGCCATATCCCACACTACTCCAAATTTTGTCTGGTCAGTCAATTCAAAGCAGTAGGTTTCCCAATTAGCTTCTGCCGCTGCTTCTAAGGTCACCCTTCTACTGTCTTCTGCATGGTGTTTATATTCTACGTAATCTTTAAACTTTTTGGCTTAAGACTTTATTCCTAACTTTATTTCTGCTATACATGGCTTCAGTTCATTTTTTATCCCAGAACAGAATAATCGAATAGCTCTGTGTTTTCTATTCTCATGGGTCTTCTTACGATTCATTTTCTTAGAAGGTAATGATTATTTTTTCGCTAATGACATAAGCGATTCTACAATGTTTTTGAAAGTATCGTTACTATTATTGTCAATGCCTTTGGAAACCAACGGCAATTCAGCGCAGCTGCAATATATCTCTTTGGTGGTAAACTTTTTAAAGGTGTCTAATAAGAGCAATCGGCGTTAACCAGCGTTGTACGTTTTTCCTATCATAGCAGGTTTGCCAGATTTCGGAAGTACGTGGTCGCGAAATCACGTCACAAAGTAGCCCAAAAGTCGCAAGCTGAGCAGCTAAATGAAAACATTGATAAATTTTTCCTGGGTAGGCCTACATACTTTATTGGTTTCGCCAAGACACGTGATTAAACCACTGACGTAATTATTTAGATGGCAGACTGCTTAATGCTTACCGTAGACTAGTCCGTTCACCGTATGGCATTGATTTACTATTAAGTTAGCAATACCACATAAGAATAGTAGCTAGTAACAGTTACCTAGTAGCCTAATTTGGTCAATTTATGAGAATTCATAATGTCGCGGCAGCGACCGCGGGACAATTCAAAAGTAGCCCAAATATCGCGAGGTCGCGAGGAATAAATTATCAGTCGCGAGCGCATTGAAAAGTAGCCCAACTCGCGCTTTTCGCGACGACCTGGCAACAAACGAAACCATGAGTAGATGCTAAACACCTTTATAACAGATTTACCTGACGTTATATATAATTCAATTACGCTAAACGAATGCTTGATGTCTCTACAAAAGAGGAAGGAGTAGCAAATCATCTTTGTTAAACAGTAACTAACCAAAATAGTTGACGCTAAATAAACATGTTTACCTGATTTAATATACTCTTAAACGGCGTTTACACAATGGTATTAGCTGTAATGGTATTAAGCTTTATTAAATTGCAATGAGTTGCATCAAACACTTTAAATATGCCATTGTACTATATACAGGCATGGGTATAATGTACTCGATTGGTTTACTTTAAACTCCGCCACTACCCTACTATGGCAGTGCCAGTCCCGAGAATGGATAAACATGGAGGGCGACGCTAAAGATCTTTGTAATGACACAGTATCGCCAAACTGAAACCAGTAGTTTACTTCCTGGATTTATTAGAACGCTTTACTCTAGACACCTTTAAAATGTTCTCAACCATGCTATATACATTGTAGGCGTAGGACGCTGTGGTCGATTAGTTTCTTTACCGCGACAAACAAGCACTATAATACTTAGACACTTTTCAAGTGTACCAATCAATGCTATGTAGCCATTGGTCTTTGTCAATGAAACTCCGCCACTGATCGCACTATGTCAGTGCCAGTCCCAAGCCTGGATAAAGGAGGAGGGCGACGCCAATGATCTTTGTTATCAAATAGTGTCGTTAAACTTAAACTACAATTGATGATAGGCAGTGGTAGTGCCAGTCTTAATGAAGTAGGAGGAGGGCGACGCTAATCATCTTTGCTATGACCCAGCGTCGTTAGACAGCAAGTGACACGCTTGCAATAGGTTCGAACAGTGGTGTCGCAAATGACAAAATAAAGAATAGTTGAGTCTCTTCACTTGTGACTGTAATTCTGCTGGTACTTTGAGGAAGTCGTTCATATACTGCTGAGTTTTGATGCCTTGTGCATAAGACACCGTTGCGATAGAAATCATTTATAACAAGTAATTATAATCATAGTTGTTATTGTAATTGTAATTAAACATTCATATAGCGCCACACGAGGAGCAAAACTAACCAGAGATGATCTCTGCGCTGTAAGTCATTAAGAACTACACTATTGCTTTAATTAGTAATAAAATGCACAGCACACTGGAAGAGTCACCAATGGTGGGCCCACGCACACACATGGAGCCGACCGGCGGATTCTCGACACCAGTTGAAAAATGGCATCACTTTCTGAGACTAGAGACACAGGCAAGTTGCTTCGATAGATGCTAGTTATTATTATCATTACTACGCATTTACTAATATCTCCATCGGTTCATTGAACTCTTTTAAATGCCCATTACAATTCTTTTCAGTGGCTGTTTAGGCTCCTTTACAGTGGCTATTGAGGTTCTTTTCGAAGGCCATTAAGTTACATTAAATCCATCCACGAAACCACTCTATCATAACAATGATGATTTGCGTCGCCCTCCTCCTTTCTGCGATCTTGGGACTGACACTACATTATTTATTTTATTGGGGAAGTTCAGTAGATTTTAAGCACAGTTTCCAACTATAATTATTACGTTGATATTAAGCACAGTTTCCAAGATATTGGATTTAGAGTTTAACGACATCTTATGAAAACAAAGACCGTTGACGTCGACATCAATTAGATTGAACAGTTCTCACCGTTCGTATGGCTTCATTCGTCTTTAATGGTCAATATGGGTGAACGTCGGTTGATAACATTTTAAAGGTGTCTAATCGACAGTCTGCTCAGTGTTTAGTGACATCTGTACAGTAGTAGGAAGATATTTTATATTTTAAATGAGTCAGGATGGAAAGATTCTGATTTTTACGGGATCTTATGGCAACAAAGGCCATTGACGTCGGTACAGCTGAAAGAAATTGTCACATAGGAGTTTCAGTAACCACTATGTTATACATATAACTTCAGTCGAGGCAAAAGAGACGTAATTTATAATACATGCATTATAATAACGCAATAATGAATACAATAAAGTAAAAATTGTAGGCCTAGAGTAAAAGACTAATTGATCTCTGCTGATTTGGCTTAGATATAAAGCTATTCACAGCAACAAACTTAAACAATCAATTTAAAATAATTCACTAGCCTTTGCACTTCATTCGAAGGGCTTTAACAGAAGTTTCACCTTTATAATAATTAACATTTATTTCTTAATAATAAGATCTTCTTTTTACATTAAAGTTAAGCTACTGCTAAAACCAACAGACCCAAATAACCGAAACATAGAGGCGGCAGCGGTTTATATAGAATTGATGGTCAACGTTTTAAAGGTGTGTAAATGAGTATTTGCAGTAAACATCATTAAACGGCTTATTATTGGAAAGAAAACTGTTGACGTCTAGAAACATTTCCAAATATTTATGCCTTGGGGATGCCCTAACTGAGATATTTGTAGATAATGTCCAGGAAGTTCTGCTGTGTTAATATTGTCTGAATGCCGTTGATCAATTGTTGGTGGTAACATAAATCTCGGAGTCTATTTCTGTAGGATCGTCTGGTTAGGCTACTGAATCAGGGAATGTCGCAATTTGCAGCGATAGAGTTGTTTATTGAGCACGCAGTGACCGAAACGGAACATGGAGATAGCTACTTACTTTCGACGGTTGCCGTCCTTGAATTTGACCGATATGACGCTCTGGTGTTTTAACTTTCCCAATAGGCCTACTACCTGACATTTTCGGAGAAAGTGATCACTATGAATAGTTTGCGCTTCGTCGTATGCCTACTACGAGTTCATTTACATTTCTACAGCGATGCGATTAAGCGCTGATTTGGCGATTGCGTCTGAATGTTTGTTCCACTCGATTCACAGATTATAATATTATATTCGTTAAATAGTTCTGAATGACAAACCGCAATCGTTAAGAGAAGATGAATCAAGGCCTACCTGAAACGCAGCAGCGCTTTATATATCATCACTTTACAACGTTTTAAAGGTGTCCAAAAGACTATTTGTATTGACCACCGCTTAACGTAATATTTTCGCCTGAAGAGCTGTTATTATTATTATTATTTTTTATTATTAAATAAATTTGTACCGCGCGCAAGGTCACACCGAAATGTGAATCTGAGGCGCGGATAGTCAGCCGCCAGGTGAAGATGCACTTAGATTTCTAAATCCTTGAAAGCCAAGGAGAAATAGTGAGTTTTGAGCCGCTGTTTGAAGAAAGGAAGTGAAGTTGAGCTACGAAGAGAAAGTGGTAGTCGATTCCATGCCTTTGGAGCAGAGGCGTGGAATGCACGAGAGCCCATAACTGCTCTGCATCGTGGCTCAGCTAGAAGACCTGTACTTGATGACCGCAGGCAACGAGGAGGGATGTAAGGAGTTAGTAGTGCATGAATATAGGTAGGTGTGCTGGTGCTGAGGGCTTTGTAGGTCAAACAGGCCAATTTAAATTTTATTCTGAATTCAACAGGAAGCCAATGCAGCTCGTGGAGTAGAACTGAGGAGCATTTTCATAAGTTTCTCAATGTATATCTCAAACAGATTAAGTATTTCAACCCCGTTCTTTGAAATAAAAAAACAATAGTTACTAAAAATATGACCATTACACGAAATATCGAAACTATCTAATACAAATTGTCGAAACGGAATAAGTATTTCAGCCCAGTTCTTTTAAATAAAAGGCTGTAGTTATTGAAATATGACCATCACAAGAAATATCGAAAATTTCTAATACAAATTGTTCAAACAGAATAAGCATTTCAATCCAGTTCTTTGAAATAAATAAACAATGGTTACTAAAATACGACAATTACTCGAAATATCGAAACTATCTAATACAAATTGTTCAAACAGAATAGCCCAGTTCTTTGAAATAAAAGGCTGTAGTTATTGAAATATGACCATCACATGAAATATCGTAAATTTCTAATACAAATTGTTCAAACAGAATAAGCATTTCAATCCAGTTCTTTGAAATAAATAAACAATTGTTACTAAAATACGACAATTACTCGAAATATCGAAACTATCTAATACAAATTGTTCATTACGTCATAAGCAATTCAACCCAGTTCTCTGAAATAAATAAACAATAGTTACTAAAACACGACAATTACACGAAATATCGAGACTAGCCTAGTAAAAATGTCCATTAGGTCACTATCTCTCCGAGTGATTTATTCTTCTGTAAAATGGAAGATACATGTAGCTAAGACGACCGTTCACAGTGTCATCATCTTGTACAATGGTTAGGCCTACTACCAAGGTCATTCCTTTCGCTGTCGTAGTTCAATGCGCAGCAGTAAATCAATTTGTCCTCATCCAGTTCCTGACCATTGGACTCCATGAGATTGAATTCAGAATCTGAAAAGCTCCATTCTGTTGAGTCTTTTTATGTCGGCAATCAATATGCGTCCATACATGTCTGCATAACAAACACAATTAAACGCTTATCAATTGGCGACTGATATTGGCGTACAAGAGTGCCATCCATATCGATCTCCGTTAAAACTGTTTGCCATTGGTCGTTAGCTGAAACCAGGACAAGGTTTCCATTTGATTTTGGAATTATTTCGTAGGGTTCCAAAATATCTGAGGACAACCTTATTTCATGTTGCAAGGATCCATTCGAACCATTCGCATCATACCTGCCTATTACGGCAAGTTGCTCACTGCTTTGCCACCTTGATAGGATTAGACTACCATTGGCAGTTACGGATAGAGTAGGATGTGGCATCCACATATCACTAATCAATGGTGATACAGTGAACTGGTGTTCATCATCTTTCGTAATGCGTTGGATTGAAATGGCATCGCGATTAGAAGTTTCTCTGCATAGTGCATAAACGCAGTTTGACACGTAACAAACTGCTATGCTCGGCGGATATGTTCCTGGTAGCGGGACGACATCTTTCACCTCTGCCATATTGTTGCGGTCGTAAACATTAAAAGCATAATGGTCCTGGCCAGCTGTCTTGCAGAGCATAAACACTTGATCCTTCAATGTAATCACTCGCAGGACAAAAAACGGCTCTGGGTGTAAGAAGCGAAGATTAAAGGCATGAACGTCCTGGCCATCTGATTTGCAGATCATAAACACTTGATCCTTCATTGTAATCACTTGCCTGACCATAAGCGTCCCTGGAGGTAAGAAGATCGGAGACTTCTGCAAAATTTCCATATGAACCGTCTCCAGAGCTAAAAAGTTTACTCACAGAAATATAAAATCATGCATGCATGCATCTATAATGTGCATAAAAGTGACTGTAGGGCAGGGGTGTCAAACCTTTTCTAATGGCGGGCCAGTGGCAATATTGTCCAGCAAGTGGCGGGCCACGGTGCCGAAGGCGCCTGAGCAAATTGAAACAGGGTCTGGGAGGGAGCTCGGTAAGCCCGTCCCTAGAAAAATTTGAAGAAGTCAAATCTTAAGCCGATGCATTTTTAGCAGGAAAACAGTTCCATTAGGTTTATAAATCTTAATTTTGATCTTCATTTTCTGACAAACGCGATCGCCAAACACGTTAAGCATCCGTTTTACGCGAATGATCGCTTATTCTCGAGCGATGTAGGGCCTAGTCGCAACCCGGAGGCCAGAAGAATGCTTCCCGATGCAGAAATCGCGCAACATACTCAGGCCTACGTGCCCCATTCAAGTGAGGTAGAAAGTAAAATAAAATTCACGAAATAAAATAAACCCGATATGTTAGCACGGAACTAGGGAACACCTGTGCCATCGGTTTCACCGTAGAAAGAAACATAGTAAGGAAAATGCATTACTAACGTGGTTCAAAAATAAGAAAACTTAACGTAAGCGATTATCTCGGTCTCTTTATTCCTGCATGCAGAATCAATGTAAAACAGATGAAAGCGTGATACTGAGAAGTATACGGAGGATAATAATATTATATCAGTCGAATTATGTTATGAATACTGGTCAATTAGAAATCGCGAGCAGCTTGTCTAGATTTGCAGACGCAAGTCAGTAGTGTTTACTTTCTTCCATGTATATTGTTAGTATGAGGATAAGCGTTTCTGTGGTTACTGTGTTGGCTTGTAAATCGAGAGGTCGTGGTTCAAATCTCCACTGGAATATAAACATGTTTTCAAATTTCCACTCTTCCTCCTCCTTCTATCAAGCACTTCCACGCACTCTCCAGTGGAAAGATCAGGCAGCCGCCGACCACAATATGCCGAGGTTGAAAAAATAAAATCGCTAACACTTCCTACTACAGGCTTACGAATTACACATTCATTGTTCCAGGTCATCGTTTATCGCATGCATAAAACAACACTTTTTTATATTCTATTTCATGAAATAACCAGTACCGTCAAGAGTTCTGTGAAGTTCATTTCGAAAGAAGTTGGTCGTAAGGATGCTGTTCCATTGCGAACAGACAGTTCTAAGTCGGCTTATCACAAGATCAGCCTTTTCTTTCCACACACTTTTGGCCAGCTTCATACCCTTCACTTCCATGGCTACGACTTTAACTAGGATACACTCAATTAGCTCCATCGGTAGATCTTGCAACTATAAGCAAAAAGTTAAAAGATATCACGCATACTTACATGATTTAGAATTCTGATGCAAAAAAGTGGAAGGCCCATTTAAGCCGAGTCGTAAAAACCACAGCAATCTAAATAGATGGCACTTTTAAGCATCAACCTATGTTGACAGGTTAAGATTAATCAAAACATGAGAACGAAATGGACGCGGCATCACGAGACTTCCTTCTTTTCACAATTGACGCTGGTTAAGTGACTACCTGTTCCTACGCACGTTGGCTTTGTCTTTCGTGGTATTTGTAAACAATATAGAAGATTCCTCGTTTTCTGGCGATACTTTATTTGTCATCAAGATTCATCCCAGTGGTTTACTTTTTATACCATTGTTGATAAGAATCCTCTAAATATTGCATTGCTCTGTGAGAAAGTAGCCACACAGATGAAAGCCGCGATCGCAAAATCACACACGACGAATGCAAGATATACTAAGAAAAGCAACCTAGGATCGCTTAACTGACGCGTTCACAACGGGGTATTGCCCCGAAATATCTTGCTGATCTAATACTCCGGCCTCATTCAGCCTCCTCGCATCGATCACTCCGCTCTCCAAACATACTTTATCTTCTAGTTCCTCGTATTAGAACAGCTATAATTGTTCAGTCATGGTCCTCTGCCTCAATCGGTCCATCTTTTTGGCTGTGCTGTCCCCATCCATGCCTACTTGCTATCAAATTCTAGCTGATTACCCACCTCCTCCTTTGCTCTAAAAGCAGTATGTTGATCTCTCGTGTCCTTGCGCACTGAAAACACCTCTAAACGAATCACCTTCTAGAGGCGCTTTATAAATGTCTCAATACAATACGATACAATACATCTGTATGTTGCGGACTCAATCGTATCTTTGAATATGACGCATCGTCTTTTGGTAAAAATTGTGTGTAATTGAATTGTGTCGTTTACGTTCATGAGTGCTAATTAAGCTATATAATAGTAGGCGTGACTAGTGATAGCAATAAAATGTGGAAAATGTCGATTTTGTATACGACAATCATCTGATCCAAAACGATTTCTGACTTGCATTTGAATGCAATGTAGCTTACCATTGTGTCACTCGGCGAAGTGAGCCTTGCCCGTTTGGCAATGTTATCTTGTTGGAATACTGCTACAAGAGAAATAAATGCAATTATTTCTAACTATAGCAATACTTTACTCTCACTTGTTGTTTAGGATTTGGGGCTATAAATAATATAGCCATTCAAAGACCAGGTTGTCTGCGTGTTTGAGTGTACGCTAGGTTACTGAAAGTACATAAAGAGAAAACTGTGCTGGGGATTGGTTACCTAGACTTGAACAATATTACCAAGTGGTCCTCAAACAAACTCATCTATTGATCGAAACATCAAGCGACTATTAATAAGCGTACTGTTAAAACTTCCTTCAGTTAACTTACAGTCTGAGCCTTCGTTCGTTTGCTCATCGTTACTGGAATCAGGTGATGTTCGTTTCTTCGACATCGTCTAAGGGAAGCACAAACGTCGCTTCTTGCCAAAGAAACACCAAATTCGATTTTCGGTTAATGCTTAGCAATCGAACGAGAAAAGGAAACTCAAATTCGATTGCAAAAGTAAGCAATCGAAGCTTAACATGGACGAAGAATAGCGACGTAAATAATGACGTCTTGAAACTATAATAATACTATAACGTTTAACATCTGTGATACCATTTACCCCGATATCCTGCTTATCGTTACGATTTCCAGAATAACCTCTAACCTCTGCATAAAGATTCTTGCTTCTGGTAGGACAATTTTGATATAATTCAGCACTTTTAGTAGTTTCCGGGATAGTTCATGAATTTGTAACCCTGTCATCGTTTCTTCGAAATACGTCTAAACGTACAGCTCTAGATCGTTTTACTGGAAGATGTGTGTATGTAGTTCCTTTTAACGACTAGCTGTGTGGTAACAAAGACCATTAGCGTCGCCCTCCTCCTTTATCCAGGCTTGGGACTGGCACTGGTAAGGTACTTGGATTGGATCCTCAGTTTAACGGCAGCTTATGACAACATTGGCCGTTTCCGCCGACAAAGATTATTTTTTAGGCATAATACAGCTCATTGTAAGGTACTAAACGAAAGTGATTAATATATATGGCATATGAGAAGCGAGTTAAAGGTGTCTAAACAGAGAACTAGAACATTAATGGTTTTGACAGATCTTGGTCGCCAGTTTAAATGTATTTCGAAGGAACGATACCAGTAGTGCCAGTCCAAAGTTACAAAAAGAAGCAGGGCGACGCTAATCATCCTGGTCGTGACATACAGTCGCTAAAAAGCGGCTACCATAGGTAAGGTCAGGTCGACAAACACGAACCTACGAGACGTCTAAACACTGGTGAATGCAATGATCATAATTATTAGACACCTCTTAAACGAATTCCCTCAGTTCTATATATTCAAGAATTTCGTTCCTTCAGTAATAATGTATTGCATTTGAATTTCCTATGCAGTTAAATCTCCTGACGACTGCAGCGCCGTTTTAAGGACGCTCAAAGCGAAATGCGATGGCCAACAGACTTTTTGCAGAGTTGTAAGATATACTAAGACCTTAATGAGATCCTGTGACTGCAAGGACCGTTACCTCTCCAACCGTATTTTAGCTTACTTACTGAATTGGCCAGATGAACAATGGCGATTTAGTAGTCTTAGTAGTTGGTAGTTTATTTAGCACGACGCTTGAGACGGTGCTTAGCCTAATGAATCAAGCACTGACTATGGATTGATAGTTATAGATTAATAGTTATTCTGAGAGAGGCGCCATATAAATCTTTAGATACAATACAATACAATACAATACAATGCAATTGAACCTCTTAACCTTCGCAGGACCAAAACATTTTACGATACGTCGAGGTCCAAGCGGGGTAATTTTTACCCCACCAAAATTTTTAATATCTCAGCTCACAGGTAAGCTACAATAACAAATGAAGTATCGAATTTAATAGTGGGAATCCATTTCTTGTAGTGCCAATAGGGTGCAAGTGTTACTTTCTCAAGATGGCGGCCAATATGGCCGCCAAAACACAAAAAAATGTGTATCTCAGCTCATAGATAAGTTACCATAACAAATAGAGTGTCTAATTAAAATAGATTCAAGGTCGCCGAATCGATTTATTGCAGTGCCAATAGTGTGCGAGTGTCACTTTCCAAAAAATGCCGCCACGCAACCCGTGAAAATTTACTTCTGCGGCGGAATTTTTTTGGGACATTTTATCTAAAAACAACTCTAACCCTAACACTGACCCTAACCGACCGTCACAGCGCTTAACCTGACCCTAACCGACACTCACGAGGCCAAACCTGACCCTAACCGACCCTCACGACGTCAATTTATAGGAAGTACCGCATTTTGAACAATACGCATGCGCCGAAGGTTGCGCATGCGCAAAGCACTTCCGCCGCAGAATTGTGTCGAAAATGTTACTTCTGCGGCGGAATTTTCCGCCAAAGAAGATTTATCCATGTTTCTGCTAGAGGCTGAAGAAAGCTCTATATAAACGTTGCACAATGTGAATACGCAGGGAACTTCGCCACTGTTCGCTTTCTGACAGTGCCAGTCCCAAGCCTGGATAAAGGAGGCGGGCGACGCTAATGGTCTTTGTTACCACACAGCTAGTCGTTAAAAAGAAATACACACACAATACGCAGGACTTACCTCATACACAGCAGTCACGTGTACAGTAAATTTCACTCTAAATGTGGGCTTTTTTAGAAACCTTTAACACTGAGCGTGCCAACGTTATATATATGGCAGACCGCCTTTAATCGTTGGTCAATTGTCCTACAATGGCAAAGATTTTACAGTGATAAATACTGACAAACCAGTAAATGATACAGTAGAAGAATATGATCAAAGTACAAAGATAAAAATGACATTTATTCTTGGCGTATTGGCAACTATTGAAAAGGCTAAGTCCAGAGAACATTCGCAGTATTGTAATCTGTCATGCTGCGTCTAAAATGCTTTTTGATAATAAAATAAAATTTATATATAAACATTGGTGAATAAAAACAGTAAACTATTATATATTTATTGTCCATTATGGCATTGATTATTCATCAGTAGAATGCACGTGGTTTGCGTGGTAATAAAGATCAACTTAGAAATTACATTTTAAAGACATACACTCCACCGGATGTAATAGACAGATCTTGGTCGCCAGTTTAAATGTATTTCGAAGGAACGATACCAGCGCTACATAAAACATTTTCTAGCAATCGCTTTCGGACATTTATCGATGACCTGATCGATGGAGATATTTGATCTGACCGGTTCTTGATTTCCAAAAGCCCATCGATCTGTTCTATTCTTCTCTCTTTTTCTGTCTGTCGCTTCCTTATACGCTAGTAGTGCCAGTCCAAAGTTACAAAAAGAAGCAGGACGACGCTAATCATCTTTGTCGTGACGTACCGTCGTTAAAAAGCAACTACCATAGGTAAGATCGACAAACACGACCCTACGAGACGTCTAAACACTGGTTAATGCAATGATCATATTAGACACCTCTTAAACGAATTCCCTTAGATCTATATATTGACGAATTTCGTTCCTTCACTTTAACTCCGCCACTGTTCGCTTTCTGACAGTGCCAGTCCCAAACCTGGATAAAGGAGGAGGGCGACGCTAATGGTCTTTGTTACCACACAGCCAGTCGTTAAAAAGGAAACACACACACACACTTCACTAAATATGTATTGAATTTGAATTTCCTACGCAGTTAAATCTCCTTACGACTGCAGCGCCGTTTAAAGGACGCTCAAAGCGATGGCGAACAGACTGTTTTTAGTAGAGTTGTAAATTATACCAAGACCTTAACTAGATCCTGTGACTGCAAGGACCGTTACCTATCCAACTGTATCTTAGCTTACTTACTGAATTCGCTAACTGAACAATGGCGATTTAGTAGTTTTAGTAGTCGGTAGTTTATTTAGCAGATTCTATTGTTCACAACGCTTGAGACAGAGCTTAGCCTAATGAATCAAGCACTGACTATGGATTGATAGTTATAGATTAATAGTTATTCTATATAAATCTTTAGATACAATACAATACAATACAATACAATTGAATCTGTTAATTTAACGAAATCTAATGACATCAAATGCCGTTCACCTTAACAGGAAAACTTACTATGCAGTTCTTTACAATTGCTCAAATACCCTGTGCATTAAACATCTCAACATAATAAATAGTTCAAAGACATCTTGCGGCTGATGTGGCTTTTGATGTCCTTTAAAATACATTGTATGCCAGTTCATGTTCTTGATTGCAGATCATTCGTTCCAGGTCGTCATTTGGTTGGCATACGTTAATTTCAGACGCTTCTGGCTTCATGGTGTTACTGTTCTTCTTCTTATTTCTCTTCCATCAGTTTCCCGACGATGCGGCCCTTATGAAGCCTCTCCAGTGTTCTTTTTAGCTTCATCATCATCATAAGGGTTTCTTAGTCATTTTGCCAGACGGTGACCAGTCCTCTCCTGGCAGGGTAAGGAGAGGTAAGGTCTTAACCCATTCGATGGGTCATGACCTCTTTCGCTCTAAGATGGCCTTCCAACACCGGCCGCCTGCGTTAACCAGCTTTTCGGGGTTCCTGGTGAGCCTGTCCACCTCGCGTAGCGCCCTATGAGGTTCTTCGGCCGGTACCTTCTCCCCTGATGGCATAACCTCACCAGGCATTCCCTTACTTGGCTGTTCACCCCCCCCCACCACGCTGAGGTGCAGGTCGGTCTTTGGGGGTGTTACTGTTAAATGAGGCCAAATCAGTTGATAGAAATTCTGTTGAAGCGTCGACGTCTCTTTGATCTTCTTAATTTCAATGCAGTTTCTTCCCATTTAACAATAAAGTATATACATGTCTATAATAATTTGACTGAGTGGATAAAAATCCTAAGTTTAACGATTACCTTACGGCAAGTGAAGGCCTTTAACGTCGACCGTTAGTTTACGACTAAATAGCTGATAAATATATATGCAGTCTGAAGACATTGAAAATGTATTTCTAGAGAGCATCGCATTAGAAGATTATGTGGATACCGTTTATTTTTACTTTTTATTATTTCCATGTTTGTGGTCGTCGTATAACATCAGACAGTGTTGACCAAATTAATTTAATTTTAACTGCAGTCATCTAGGCTTTTATTATAGCATGGGTTGTTGCCGTTTTAATGGTATCTAAAGAGAGCACTTTCGCCAACAAGCATGAATGGATACAGTGTTTATTTAACTGCGTCTTATGGCAGAGGTGTAAACACTTTTTTAATGGTTGGTCCTTGGAAATATTATTGTGCGTTTGCTAATGGATTAATAAAGACTATGCTTAAACTTACTTACTTATTTTCCATCATGTGGAGGGCCAGGGTTCCAAGGTGCCTCAGCACAATGTGAGTGCGAGTCTGGAATGGGCTCGGTGAGCTAATAATCTTTTTTACACAGCGGTATTTTAAATGGTGCATATTATTAGCATACAGACAGTCAACTTAGTATTATAAAATCTTAATTTTGATCTTCATTGTCTGTCACGAACATCACCTAAAACTTTTATTTCTTAAATCGTGTAGTCTTACTCCGCGGGTCAGAAGAACATCGTCGTATTTGGCCATTTGACGTAGTTCTCACCGTTCGTATATGGCATAATGCAGCCTCAGAATTAGACTAATGGTTAGTTACTGTTTAACGACACTGAGTCACAATAAAGTGATTAGTGTCGCCCTTCTCCTTTCTCCTGGCATTGACGGTAGTTTCGGAGTGGCAATTTGACTAGTAGTAGTTTAACGACACTCTGTGATAACAAAGATCATTAGCGTCGCCCTCCTTATTCATCCAGGCTTGGGACTGGCACTGCCATAGTAGAAGTAGTGGCGGAGTTAAATACTTATGTCTGTGAGCAGACATAAGTATTTTGAAGGTGTCTAATAAACCGCGTTGTTTTAACCACTATTAACTCCCTTCAAGGACGTCTTTTGGGTCTTATGGTCGTAGACGTCGAACTTATCTTACCTTTTAATTAACAAAATCTATCATCGCTGTGTAATAAAATTATTAGCGTCGCCTCCTTCACTACCCTCGCTTGAGTCTGGCGATACCGAGTATAAAGCAGTGGCCGTGTTTTAATGCCTATCCTCCAGACAGGAAAGGAAAGTTTCGATACTCTTGTGTAAATGTTGCCAAGGCATCTACCTATCAAACAGAACAGCGTTTTATATAATTTCGGTGGATAACGGTTTAAAGGTGTCTAAAAGAGCATTTGCATTAACCATCATTTTGATGTCATATTTTTGGAATAAAGGCTGTTGACGTCTATAGGAAACAATTCCTACCACTTAGGCTATGACTTTTGATGTGCCCTAACCAAGATATTTGTAGATAAGATTCAAGCAGTTCTGATTTGTTAATATTGTTTGAATGCCATAGATCAAGTTTTTACGTTTCGCTTATAATAGGCCTATTGTAAGAATATTATTATTATGGTAAAAAAGGTTACATTATAAGCATGTCAGAGTAAGATCGGAGCTAATGACCTTTGGCAGCCGTGAAACAATGGAAACGAAAACTCGGAAGGCTACGCTAATCATTTTTTTTACAACACAGAGGTGTTAAACAGAAACTAAGCACACGATGTGCCATAAGAAAGATGATTGACCTCGCCCTCCTCATTATCAAGACTTCAGACTGGCACCACCTCTACGTGGCAGTGAAGCAGTTATGGCACAGCGGCTGTGTCTTCTTTTTCTTCTGGTGGTGAACTCAGTTGACCTTAGCCAGGTCAACGATGTGAAGCGAAGCTGCCTCCTCTCTCTGGTCTCACTGTCGGGCTGACTCGGATCTTCACTATAATCTCTGGACAACACCTCTGACTTGACATAGTCCCCGGCGCCGCCGCCATCCGCCGCCGCCGCCAGTCGCTAAGCCCTCAAGTCGAAGTCAGTCACTAAGGCTATCGACTGGACCAAGTCACCACCGCCGCCGCCGCCGCTAAGCCCTCAAGTCGAAGTCAGTCGCTAAGCTATCGACTGCTATCGACTTTGTCCATTTAATATATCAGCAGTTATTTATTTACTACCGTACTGCCTACCTAGTACTATTTACTTACTTTACTAGATATACACTAACTTCCAAGGAGTCCATATTTAAACTTACTATCAACTATCGAAGCCTAATATACGTCGATGCTGTCAACAGTCAGATTTTTCGGTCACGTTATCTCACGTGGTGCACTTCTTTAATTGAAAATGGCGTCTTTTCAAAGCAAACGTTGCGATGAAAATACGTTTCAGTGTCTTTAAACATGGTACAACTAAAGATGATTACGGAAAATTTGAAAATATGTTTGTGAAATTATGGAAAATAGGCGTCCATTTGCCCTTTCGAGAGAAATCCGGTGTTTGAGTCCATTTTGGCGAACTACTGGTAATACAATGTCATGTACCTACAATAGGCGTACTAATATAGGCAGACTTGAATGCTTTAGTTTCTTATCTGATTTAAATGTAACGCGATAATGGTTTGATAATTTTGACTTCGTTGGTGCATAGGCCAATATTTGCTATTAATTTAGATGTACCACCGCTTTATTTGGCCACAAACCATGACGTGCAGCGAAACGTGACTTTACAGTAGCCTACGCCGTAAAATGCATTTTATTGTTGGGTAACTAATAGAGGTACCCGAGAAGTCGATATCAAGTCGTTAAGCCAGTCGATAAGCCTAAGCGACTTAGTCAGTCGATAAAGCAAGTGACTTGGTCAAGTCAGTCGCTAAGTCAGTCGCTAACTCTCCAAGTCAGTCGCTAACTCTCCAAGTCAGTCGCTAACGCTTCTCTTAGCGACTCCGGGGACTAACTTGACACAGCGCTCGTGAATAAGCTGGTGCCGTGCGTCTAGCTTTAGAGCATCATTTTAGAAATTTGGAGCTTACAATATCGATTCAATTCAGAGTTTACGATTTTAAGATTAAGTGTTTAACGAAAGGTTAGTGAATTGTGTATAGGCTAACCTTGCCTAAAATATCATACCTCGTTCATACGTCATCCTATCTGGACTGCATGTGTGTATTTAATAGCATAATGATAGACCGTGACTAGATGTATAATTAACAGCATTTTGCAATTTATGAGTATTATAATATGGAATGAAGAATGTCTTTCATTCTTATGGAATGAAAGTTCATTTCCAGTTAACACAGGGGGTCCGGTGGCGCGTTGGATAACATCTGGCGAAGAGTGCGAGAGGTACCGAGTTCGAGCCCCGTTAGGGCGGATTTGCTTTGTAGGCTGCTATTAGCGCCGTTGTATTACAAGCTGTCTGTTCTGTTAGTAGTTAACTAGTTAAGATTGTTTCAATTGCATAACATGTAAATGTACAGCGCAGTGCGTTTGTCAGGCGCTAAATTAAAGAAAATATATTATTATTATTATTATTAAAATGAGTTGCATAAAGTAATGCACGACGACGGCTTATGACTGAGAGAACCGTTCAACCGTGCGTTTGGATTGCATTTCCAGCAGTTAAGCGGCAGTTATGGCGTCAAAGGCCGTTGAAGTCGATGGAAAAAATGTTCGAAAGTTCATTTCCAGTTAACACAGGGCAATAGTAGTAGATGTTGGTATTTAACGACATCTTATGGTTGCCATGCGAACGACATCGATCCTCCTACCTTGCCTCTATAAAGTACAATAACATACGACTGTTATTTGACAATACCTTCACTGTTCGCTCTCTGACAGTGCCAGTCCTAACCCTGGATGATGGAGGAGGGGGACGCTAATGATCTTTGTTATCACACAGTGTCGTTAATCTGAAACTACTACTACTACAATAATGCACTCCAAACAACGTTCAGAGGTACATGTTGAAACCAGTTAAACACTGGAAACTACAAAATAATAGTTGTGAAATCAATGACTCTGCGTCTCCTCACGTTTTACTTTGCAACTCAATATATTTATATCGACTTCAACGGCCTTTGATGCCATACTATCTTATTAAACTGTTGGTACCTAATCATTACCCTTTACTTCGCCATTACCCGTACTCTGGTAGTGCCAGTGCCAACCAGTGATATTTTCGTTAACGTTAAGTAAAATTAGAACTGAAAATATTGATTTCCGTTAAGTATAACTGTAACTGTAACTGAAATTATTTTAAGAACGAAAACTGAAGTAGAACGAAAGTCAAGCACACTGAACAAAAATTACAATAAAAATTAATTTTGGAATTGAAATTAATAACATAATTTGAAATTTTCGTTGATAGTTTTTCCGATGCAGTTGTGTTTACGGCTAGGAGGCGCACATACTTTCTGACTCTTGAAACTTTAATATCTTTGGCTTTTTATCTGATGCATCATACTTGATTGCAAGTCTTAATTATTTCATATACTAATTACCCGCGTGCTAAAGTCGGAAACACTGGATTCATGTGCTTTATACTTTTATAAGGAATTATCAATCTTAAAAGAGGTGCCTAACTATTTTACCAACTCTGCCGACGGTTCTTGTTTATTTAAATTCGATTACACAATCAGATTTTACTTGAAGACAAGACAAAATTCGCATCCTGAAATTTTATTGCACCTTCCTTTATGTAACGTTTACGATTACAATTACGCTTCTCTCTTCATCAGTCCACACCGGCGACATTTCAACGTATTTCTTACCTTGACTCAAAATCTACCTCTTTGCAGATGTTAGCATTTTTAATCAGTAGGCCTACAGACAAACGAAAGACAACTTGATTATAGGATAGGAATTGTAACACGGCCACTGCCTAATTCTCGGGTAGCGCCAGTCCGAGGCCTGGATAAAATGAGGAGGGTGACGCTAATTATCGTTGTTATGACAGCTTTGTTAAACAGGAACTATTTACATCAGAGGTGTTAAGCCCGTTTTAATGGTAGGCCAGCGGCAATATATTCCAGCAAGGGGCGGGTTAGGAGCAAAATGGAGGTATGGGTTTTGGAGGGGCTTGGAAAGCCGATCCCAGGAAACTTTTACAAAACAAAATCTTGAATGCTGCATTTATTTTAGCATACAAACAGTGAGAAACACATAGTCGGCGGGACAGAAATGGTCAGCGGGCCTGCCCTATGACACCCCTGATCTACATAATTGCTACTTACAGTCTGATTTTGTCCAGTGGCGTCTAGCCCCCCAACTGGAATGCGAGAACAAACCCTCATTCTGACCGACTTATATATTAGAGACTCAGAAGTCACTGCGAACTGTAAATTAATATACGTTAAACTTCCTCACTTCTGGCAACCGTCGAAGATCGAATCTCCAAACTCCAATCTTATTGGTAGACGCCACTGATTTTGTCAATTAAAAAGTGTTAGCTATTCGCCTTAACAGTCATAATATACCCTTAAAGGGCTTAAACCGTGCTGAAGCAATGCGTCCTTGGACACCTTTAAGACGTTGCCCACCAATCTATATAAAAGGCAACTGCGTTAGCTAGTTTACTTTAGTGGTCTTTTCTGTAAAATTAGAGTTTGTAATGAGAGTTTTTATCAGTAAAGAAAAGAGTAATGTTGTTGGTGAGTGGATTTGTCATTCAGCAGACCCTTAGTTACTGGGCTGTAATATGTGCATGATTTAAATATGCTATAGGCCTTTTTGTGTTTTTTTGTAAACTAGTTGTATCCGTATTGCGATTTTATTGTTTGATTGCATGATTGTATTGATTGAGTGCATATGCAAAAATTTAAAGATAGTGTAAATAGATAGCAAAAATCATGATTACGAGTGTAAAAAATCATGATGGTGTATTAAAAATTAAAAGGAGGCCCTCATAAATTAAGGATCTGAAATCTGAAAATAATTAGAGTCCTCGTTTATTATCAAAATCTTTTAGAAATAAAGGCTTACTTATATATACATAAACTATAATAATAATATAATATTCTTCTTTATTGAAACAATGCGGTTGACAAACCGCACCCGGTGACAGTGTACAGTTATGCAATTGAAACAATTCACAAGAACACAAATGACAGAAGACATAAATCTTAACTACTAACAGAACAGACAGCCTGCAATACACGGCGTTAATAGCAGCCTATACAAAGCATGTCCGCCTACGGAAATCGAACTCGGTACCTCTCGCTCTCTATGCCAGTGTGTTATCCAATGCGCTATCTTGTATGTTACAAATTATGCAAAATCTTGTTGAATTACTCTAAATGTCACCCTACCATAATACATGTACATATTTTTAGAGACTAATTCTGGGTTGATGTTGTTAGTAGAGACAAAATCATTTGAAAGAAATTCTGTTATTCGGCTGCAGGTAGCTATGGCGTCGACGTCTCTTTGATCTTCTTCATTTCAATTCAGTTTCTTCCCATTATTTTCTCAGTATTATTCGTCAATTATTATTCTAAAGTTTAAAAGTGAAGCCTCTTATTTCTGGACCGTTTACCATTTTTTACAGTGGCCATAAATTAGCAAATGTTTTAATTATTATTCTAACGTTTTCTTATGGCATCAAAGACCGTTGACGACAATATTTCGATTTATTGTTGTTTGATGATGATTTAAAGTTTCAAACTACTTTGACGATTGTAAGATTGTCAAATGCTATGATTCCGTATATAATCTACAAACGATATAATGTACGAATAATTAATGTAAGGTTTACCTATAGCCCGAGTGATGTATTTTAAGATTGTACAAGCTATTGTTTGCGTTCACACAGCCAAAACCTAATCTGTTAATTGAACATATTGCGATTCTTATGTACTTTATATCCGCGCTTATATACACTAGAAAAGGAGATGTAGACGGAAACTTCATATGTGTGTGTTTCATTTTTAACGACTAGCTGTGTGGTAACAAAGACCATTAGCGTCGCCCTCCTCGTTTATCCAGGGTTTGGACTGGCACTGTCAGAAAGCGAACAATCAATCTATAGCTGAAATTCACACGGCCAATCTTTATATGGTTACTTAAAACTCTCTTAAAGACGCATTTTTTCAGCTGTTTGATGGCCACGTGTTGAGCGCTTCTGAGAGACTCTTAAGTGGCGCTTTTTTTCAGCCGGAACGGTCCGGAACGCCGTTCCGGGACCTTTTTCTGCTATTAAAAAATAATTTAGCTAATTTAAATTTTTCATTAAAATCTGTTTAAATTATTTAGATAACTTAATTTAATCTAAGTGCTTTCAGTGTTTGTTGATATACATAGTATATGAAATAGAAAGATTACCATAAAATATGCCACTATAACTGTTCTGAATTTGTTGAGTTCCGGAACCTTTTTTTCTAGAAAAAAAGCACTGCGCTTTATAAATGTTTTATTACATTACATTACATTACATTACATTACATTACATTACATTACTTGGTTAGTCATTGGTTCTGACAGTGCCTCATAATAGAGATGGTTAGCATCGCCCTCCTCCTTTCATAAATTATGTGTATGTCCACAGTTTAACGGCAGCTTATGACAACATAGGCCGAAGCCGCCGACAAAGATTAGTTTTTGGCATATTACAGCTCATATGTGTGTGTTTCCTTTTTAACGACTAGCTGTGTGGTGACAAAGACCATTAGCCTCGCCCTCCTCCTTTATCCAGGCTTGGGACTGGCACTGTCAGAAAGCAAACAGGGCGGAGCTCATATGTGGTGGTTTTTCTGTTTAACGACTAGCTGTGTGGTAACACGACTAGCTGTGTGGAGCTCATATGCGAAATTTATTTCACTTATAAAGCAACTTTACAACCTTAAAAGAGGTGTCTAAATATAACACCTCCGACTGCTCTTGCTTATTTAGTTTCGGATACACACATTAGATTTTACTTTAAAGCAACTTATTTAAATCATTTTCGTTTTTCCTGCACTTATATTTACGTAACATACAATATCACACTATATTTCTTACTGGATACGTTTACATTCTCAACTCTTCAATATATTTCTTACCTCAATGTGACCATTTCGTGCACAGCCATTCACCTCAGATGGTCGCAACATTTAACCATCCAAGGATCAGTTTGAATTTTTGCGAAGAAGTCGTCCTTGTCCAAAATGTTCATGGAGATTATGATGGGGCAAACTTTAACCCTAGGGCTACCAAGCTTTTTTTGTAACACTGACTACCAAGGGGGTGGTTACCACCCCCTGGATTTCGTGTTTGGTTTCACATATCATAACTTGTAATATAGAATTGGATTCAGCATTCATTTCTGCACAGAATGGCATATTTAGTTGTACATTATGTGAATGCACCTCGAAATTACATCACTTTTAACAATGGAACCTATTAATTAGCAATATTTTATATTATTGCGTACATTTTGTAATTTTTTGGATAAACAAATGTAAGATTATGTGTGTTTTGAAACTAATCTATGTATAAAAGATACACATAATCATCCCTAAACATGTTTATAGAGTATAAATGTACATCCATACATATATATCCATAAATATATATCGGTTTACGTTGTAATGCTGTATTCAGCCATTTTCACACAGATTACGCGTATTATTATTTATTTTGATCACTTCCGGTATTCAAGAGACAAAGATGTAGGTATGCAAATGAAGCCCTACATTCCCTCTAAAGAATGGTATCTTTGTTTCTCTTCCAGGAAGACAAATGAATACGCTACAGACAAAAAAACAAAGGGGGGAGTGCTTCCATTTAGCCATTTTTCACGCATGTTACGCGTATTATTATTTATTTTGAGCACTTCCGGTTGTCTCAGGTCAACTCAGTGACCAGATAAATGTAGCCCCACATTCCCTCTATAGAATGCTATAATTTGTTTCTCTTAATATTAAATGACGGATAAGATATATTCGAAAATCTAGGGGTGGGTGGTATATCACCCCCTGGTGCCTCGGGTATATCAGGTATAACTTTTGAATGGCGTGGGCTACCACAATAATGTTTACCTCAAAATGCGCCAATGAATCTGCTACAGCTACCTAAAATGCCAAAATTATATTCCATATGGAAACAAAAATTTCATAAAAACGTAGGGGGGTGGCAACCACCCCCCCTTGGTAGCCCGAGGGTTAACAGCTTAAGAACCCGGTTTTCTAATCTATCATTATGATAATAATTATGATAACAAAATTAATTAAAATTTAGGACTAAACTATTTAGCAATACATTTCACCCATTTAAAGCAGTTATAGAAAACCACTGGACAAACAGTATAGGACATCTGATAGTAGAGAGAGCGTTCCATCTACACTCGTACATGTACCTCTGACTTCTTTTCTTCACTCAAAACATTCCCGATAATCGTGACCACCTTTCAAATGCCTCTGTCCGTTAAAGAGAGAGTCAGTTGTGTTTTCGGTTTAGTTCATACAACTGTTCTTAGAACGTCTCTAATCTCTCTAACCACGTCCTTTAAGACAGCATCTGGTTGCTGCGTTTGTGCGATGCACATGCGGCGTAGAAGAAGAGGCCAAGATATCCCCTTTTCCATTCCTCATCCTCCTCTTCCACATCACCCTTATTCGTTCCTACTCCCTACGCAGGACCCAACGCATCTGGCCTTCTGTTGTTTTCATCATCTGTGTCAGCATTTCCGGGAGTAAATATTGTTCAGGAAATTTCGGAAGACTTCTCCTCTGTCTGTCTCTGTCTTTTCCAGTGTCTGTCTGTCTCTCTCTGCCTCTTTCTATTGCAAATACTCTGTCTGTCTGACAATCGCTACAATGTCACTAACATGTATCGTTTAACGACGTAATTGACATTGTTTATGATGCAAATTAACGTTAGTATGTAACTATAATTATGGGAGCCACTCCATTCATGAGCTTTGCTATCCTCCACCGTCATATTTGACGAAGGTACCGACAAAATAATGTTTATCCTTAAAATGCAAAATTGGCGATTGGTATCGTAGGGTCCAAATCCTCTAAACAGATTATTATAATTATCGATGGCGAAGACATAAATCGCTATTTTCAGGTGATATATTATGTTATATTTTATATTTATGCATGTATGTTTTGTTATATTTAGATAGACGATGAAGCGCATTTGTTTTATATATTATATCATACGCAGATAACGTTTTAAAGGTGTTTAGTAAGAGTAGTTCTTAATCAGCGTCTAATTAATAGGTTATCCCTCACGGCTGCCAGGATTTTCTACGTTTTCGACATCGACTTAATCTCGACAGATTTGAAATGGTCAGCTTACTGGCCATTTATCAAGCAATGTAATAACTTTGCGTTGGCATCATAGGACTTTAGCTTCGATAAGAAAAAATACGATTGGTTTAGATTAATATAATAATAACAATAATAATATCTTTTCTTTAATTGAGCGCCTGACAAACGCACTGCGCTGTACATTTACATGTTATGCAATTGAAATAATCTTAACTACTAACAGAACAGACAACCTGCAATACACGAAGCTAATAGCAGCCTACAAAGCATGTCCGCCGTACGGGGCTCGAACTCGGTACCTCTCGGTCTCTACGCCAGATGTTATCCAATGCGCAAATGGCCCCCCCCGATGATTATAATATTATTGTCAATTACAATTTTTTCAATGTTTAATGACATCTTATGGCTACGAAGGCCGCTGATGTCGCCCGCCTCCAGGTTCCAGGTTTGGGCTTGGCACAGCGGGTAGTGGTGGAGCTAGATATTGGCAATTGATCAAGACTTTAAAGACATCTTATGGCAACCTCTACTTGTTTGTTATTCCAAGGAGGGGCAGAAGGGAAGGAGGGTCAATGAATAGTATTCCGATTGTCTTATTATACGACCAAAAAGCACTTACAATTTACAAACGTTTATCTATAACACTTTCGTCAACCATGGTGACGCTTATGTTCAGCCATTGCCTCTGTCATGTTTTGCATTGCAACTCAAGGGTTTTGTGTCGACGTATTATTGTTAATACTGTCTTTTGGTGGGGTACAAATGAACAGAGAACTTCAAAATACTATAAAAATATATAAAACTACCATACTGCATACTTCCGTATTGTAATCAACGGCCTTTGATGCCATATGACGACGTTAAACATTGGAAGTAATAATAAATAAATATTATTGATGCGATACTGCACACCCTTAGAACGCCTTTAAACGTTGCTGTATATAGTCGTCAATCGCGAAGCTGCTTATTTTTCGTGTCGGGTACAATATAACATTTTAAAGGGAAAAACGAGATCGACGTCAAAATTGAAGCGACAATAAAACACTGGAAACTATAATAATAATGCCCTGCGAATCATGAATGGACCAAGTCTGCAGGACGTGAAAAGAATGACCACAGTGGCCCGCTTGTTATACGTGGCCTCGGAGTGGTTGGGCTTTGCGGGACATCAGGTGCGTTGTAGAGTGTTTTGTGTATCCTCTTCACCCGTCCACTCTCTTAGTTAAAGACTTTGTAAAAACTTCAGACTTTGTAAAAATTTCAGACTTGGCAAAAAAATCAGACTTAAGTGACACCTTGGCATTGACATCAACCGAATCTTAGCTTCGATATTAAACTCGGCATCCAAAAAAAGCAATTTTGCTCGCAATCTTTCTTACATTTCAAATTTCTTGTGTCTGAGCATTTGATGCATTTTTTTGCTTTCCATCTCATATTATTGTCATTATTTTGATAAATACGACCAGCTTAATTAAACAACTTTTTTTTATTCTGTACAATACAGTTGAAACAAAATTGATAGATTTAAAGGCATCTAAGCAGTACTTTACAATGTCACTAATATTCATTGTTTAGCAGCACAACAAATATTATAGTTCAGATACTAATGTCAATGCTACTTGCATAAGATAACAATGTCATACTGTAAGATGGTCTTTCAAAAAATTATACACTGTTTTGCAGCAATTATCATACATAATTTTTTTATGTAAAATGAAAAGATTCCTGATAAACAGCAATATTGTACACGAGATTTCCAATCCACCTATTCAGTTATATAAGAGCATTGGTTTCAAGTTTACAAAACCTGTAATTATGAAGTTTACAAAACCTGAAATTATTATATGAAATTTATATTTTAAATTTTAATTTTCAAACTTTTTTTCTTCATTCATTTCAACCAGACATCATAATTAAAATACATGCATAGGCATACATTGAAAACGACAGCTCTTTATCATATGTTAAAGATATGAATAGAAAAGAGTATTGTAATTTGACCTGAGATTCTTAATCTTTCACTTTTAATTTTTAATTTCAGTTTAATGGTTATTAAATTTTATTATATATGTTATTTTGACATGAAATTCTTAGTTTAGTTATAAATGTTTACATAGGTAATCAATCATTACAAACAAGCAATGTTAGCATAATACATACAAATGGCTTCAAAATAACAAACTTATTGTAATATGAGCTGAGATTCTTAATCTTTCACTAGTAATTTTTAATTTCAGTAGCAGTAGCAGTAGTAGTAGTAGTAGTAGTAGTAGTAGTAGTAGTAGTAGTAGTAGTAGTAGTAGTAGTAGTAGTAGTAGTAGTAGTAGTAGTAGTAGTAGTAGTAGTAGTAGTAGTAGTAGTAGTAGTAGTGGTGGTGGTGGTAGTAGTAGTAGTAGCAGCAGCAGCAGCAGCAGCAGTAGTAGTAGTAGTAGTAGTAACAGTAAAACAGTAATATGATGTTGTCACATTTCAATCTTACACATTACGAAGGATGATGAGCACAGTTTAACTTAACACAATTGACTAACGATAATTATGTCGATGCCAACTCCCACTCTATCAGATAGCGTGGGAGCAATCGATGGAGCTGGCAGTTTCAGATAGCGTGGGAGTTGAATATTTAATAAGATAACGATTGCTGCAAATGCAAAATATTGTCTAACTTGCATCAACCCATTTTATCACAATGTGTGTATCATAGACAACGTCACCTGTAATATTATATTCCTTTATGCCGTTAGACAACGAATATTAGTGTCAGTGTTTTTTTATGACAGCTTTAAATGGAGTCTTTCGGACACAACGAATTCCTTTTCACTTCATTCTAAATGCCTTAAATTGTCGTGAACGGCCTTTGATGTCATACGGCGAGGCTTAACCCTAGGGCTACCAAGCTTTTTTTGTAACACTGGCTACCAAGGGGGTGGTTACCACCCCCCTGGATTTCGTGTTTGGTTTTACATATCATAACTTGTAATATAGCAATGGATTCAGCATTCATTTCTGCACAGAATGGTATATTTAGTTGTACATTATGTGAATGCACCTCGAAATTACATCACTTTTAACAACGGAACCCATTAATTAGCAATATTGTATATTATTGCGTACATTTTGTACTTTTTCGGTAAAAAATATAAGATTATGTGTGTTTTGAAACTAACCTATGTATAAATGATACAAACAATCATCCCTACACATGTTTATATAGTATAAATGTACATCCATACCTATATATCCATACATATATATCGGTTTACGTTGTAATGCTGTATTCAGCCATTTTCACACAGATTACGCGTATTATTATTTATTTTGATCACTTCCGGTATTCAAAAGACAAAGATGTTGGTATGGAAATGAAGCCCTACATTCCCTCTAAAGAATGGTATCTTTGTTTCTCTTCCAGGAAGACAAATGAATACGCTACAGACAAAAAACTAAGGGGGGAGTGCTTCCATTCAGCCATTTTTCACGCATGTTACGCGTATTATTATTTATTTTGAGCACTTCCGGTTGTCTCAGGTCAACTCAGTGACCATAGAAATGTAGCCCCACATTCCCTCTAGTCGAAAATCTAGAGGGGGGTGGTATCCACCCCCCTGGTGCCTCGGGTATATTGGGTATAACTTTTGAACGGTGGGAGATATCATCTCACATTTTACCTCAAAACGTGTGTAAATGAACCCCTACAGCTACCTGAAAGGTCAAATTTTTATTCCATACGGAAAAAGTTTGAGATGAAAACAACCGGGGGGGCAACCAACCCCTTTGGTAGCCCGAGGGTTAACCTTGGAGTAATAATAATAAAATAACGACAGCTCAATTATCGCCCACAAGTCGAAAATTGAGGTTTGGAGGACGTTAACGTCCCTGGCAGCCATAATTAATACATTGGACAATGGATGCTAATGAAGTAATGTAAAAATTATATAGCAACTTCATTTCACTGTCATATTTATATAGATCACGAACAACACGAACAAAAAGAGCAACAAGCATACTGCTGTGCAGACACATGATCCACAGCAACTGACGTTCTTGCCGTCATCATTACAGACATCCACAGCCACGTCATTGCGCTCGACGGATGTCGCTGTGTTAGACGACATATCAGTCGGCAGGTGGCGGGATGTGTTCATTGCCAAACCTTCGTTGCGATTTCCGTTGACCATCTTCGACGCCTTCCACCTTTGGATGACACTACTAAAGTACCACTCCGCTGCTGACTGCCTCATCACGATTTCCTTTCCATCACAAATCGTCGTTTTTCGATCATCAAACCGTTGTCTAACGCCGTTGTCGAACAACGACATCTCGCGAACAGGAATCGTGTCTACTTCTCCGAGGTCCTCCAACTTCCGGTAAAGGTACAGTCGTCGATTTCCGGTCAGGGCCCAATACAACGATCTCTCCTCGACCACCTCGATCCGCTCCAGTTGTTCTACGCTGATTCTGCGGTTTAGTAGTTGTTCGAATGTACCTGATAAGTACGTACCATCCGTGAATCGACTTCCGATGCTGTCCTGGGTGAACCGGATGTCACGTGGACGCATTCTCTGTGATTGTCCACTTGGAGCCATGTTTCCACGTAGATCAGCCTGGTTTGCAATATGACGGGAGAATATCGATGAATATGCTACGCACCTGCGTTGAATGCCTACAAGGTGTTTAGTTCCAACCTGATCGTATACCGTTCAGTTTCTGATTCAGAGAATGATTTCCATCCAGTGTCTACCAGCTGAGTAGAATAATACCTGCAAATCCAATTCAATTCCTGATAGATTGTTTATGAATAACAATAAACCTTTTAGTTATTTCCTAAAAAAATGCCTAGACCGTTTCTCTGGTTCAGCCAGCAAATTCTTCCTGATTGAGTTTATCGTTACTGACAATGTGTGCATGTAATGAAGGGGCCATCTAGATATCTCTCGAATGCAGTTAGGCTTACGCAGCCATGTTCTCTAGGTTCGCCTTCATTACAGAGCGATATTGTGATTCAATAGCGCGTGACAGAATCAGCCGGCCGAGCCTTTTTCTCTTAGAACAGAGCATTTTCCTTTCAAAAATATGTACTATACGCCTGTACCGTATGTTGAAAAATAGAAAGTGAAGATTGGGAAATTACCACGTAAGGCCAGAGCCAGTGGCGTCGCTACAGTAGGGCAAGCCAGGGCTAATTCACTGGTAAAAAGCCTTGCCCTGGTCGTTAACCTGCCACAATGCTGCCCGAAGTTTTTTCCCTGTCAAGAATTTAAATCACCCCTGCACTGGTGACTTGAACAACTGCTCTGGATATGCCCTGATTACAAAAATGTACAGCACCGCCTCTAGCCAGAGCAATAGGCCTACCAGTCTACTTTCAGATTTGGTCGATATATATTTAATACACAGAACTTGCAAATCTATTTCGACAATCTACTGCTCACGGGAGTTGGCCTAAATAATTATTACAGAGTACTTTACAACACCCTGCTCTGCATATGATACCCTGAGTCATTAGATACCAAATCAACCTGGTATACATATGAACGACTCCATCTCAAACCATTTTCTGAAGAACTCTCCATTTGAACCTGACCTGGATAACCGGTTTCTAATCCTTCATGGGGCGAATGCAGGCATGGGTTTCCTTGCCAAGAGACCGATGGCATATGCGTCCCAGGGTCATGTGGAGACTGATGGCTAGTGAGTCCAGTTTCGAGCCGAGGGGGTTCATGACCCTGCCCTGTGCACCTGCCACGTGGCCCAATAAGGGAAGAACCCAGGCTGGAGTGAGTGAACATCTTATGGCTATGCATATTTAAAAGACAGAACTACTAATTTAGTAATTTCAAATATAATATTGCATTATATAGGCTACTCTCCCATTGACAATTTCACACAATTATTAATTAAAGTCATACACAAAGTTCTACAAAGAAGCTTACTCAGGCCACAAATCAGAGGCCTTCCTACCACTTCAAACAACTCTGAGGCAATTTCTTCACCACAGGTCAAACAAAGTGGACAGCTTCTCTAATCTTAGCACCAGTGTGATTCTCCTTACCGATTTTATTTTAGTTATAGTTACAGTTATAGTTAATGGTTTCTTATTTTAGTTAATTAAAGCTATAGTTATAGTTAGTATTATTTTTTCGTTATAGCTATAGTTACTGGCTTTTTATTTTAGTTACTACTCATTGTTATAGTTACAAAAAGGCTACGTGAAATTTCCTACAGTCGCAGCAGCTGTGCATATTAAGACGCGTGACACCATTTGATTTGTTTGAAGAAATGGTGCATTCAGCTTTGGAAATACACGTTACGTTGATGCTTAAAATTCATCAATTGTGATGATGAGGAATAGCTATTTAAGAGCGATCTGCTACCCTTTTTTTCATTATTGTTTTCACTTTGAAAAGTCAAGAATAAATTTCCTTTACTATAATTATAGCCTACAAGCTGTAACAACACTCAATCTCTTAAATAATAGGCCTATATGATTCCTCAGTTTCGTTATTGTATGAAATATTGCATCAGCTGCGCGGCCATTTGAAACACTTTTGTTAAATACATGACAGATAGAAATATTTCCATATAATGACACCTATAGTGAGACGTTCTAAAATGTAAATCACCAAACACATTGAAGAAACAGCCATTGGCACAGTTGAGTCTGCTAATTTTACAGCATACTAATAGCTCATAGGTTTTGATTGTCTTCGCGAGTTCCCTTCTACACCTCTTCCTAACACTCTCTGCAGCACAGACTTCTTTGTATGTAGGTGGGTGGTTGATACAGGATATTTGAGATGATTGAGTAGATTAGTCGTGACAGCAATTGAGGGAATGCTGTATGGAGTAATTTCAAGTACGAATCGTCGAATCAGGCACAAATAAAAGTTCGTGTAGGTCTATCATCAGCGTTGTAATGAGGGGAAGTTGTGTGTTTTTACCATGGTCGACTTCTCTCCTTCACGGACAGCAAAAGATAGACAGTCTCTCTTTCCGGTAGGCTGCCTAAGCATAACTAAATTCTTGGTGTTCAAGTGGCATTCAATTGCGTCACAGTCAAGCATTGCGATGGAGATTCTGAAGCCTTTGACAATATTCGACATGTGGGCTAGCGCTTGGTAGTAGTAGTTGTTTCACGTTGACGACACTGTGTGATAACAAAGACCATTAGCAGTGTCAGAGTACAAACTGTGGCGCAATTCCCCAGTTAATAATAGCCTCGTTGCCCAGGATATTTTTATAGCGCCATCCTAGAGCTCCTCAAAGGAAATGTAGAACATATCCAAAATAATGCATTTAGTGAAGCGGATGGTCACGCCGACACAGCGCCGTTATTCTGAGACAAATTCGATCCAGTGCCACCTTCGAGTGCTGCCATTCCCAAGCCCAGTGAATGGAGGAGGGTTGCGTCAATGGACCTGTTTGCCGTAATGTGTCGTCAAACACTGGACACTACGTTTTCGGTTGTGCTAGTCCCAATCTTTCATATGACACAGCGACTAGCAGTTTCTTACACACCTCTTTAAGCATCACATCCACCCTGATCGCACTCTGTCAGTGCCAGTCCCAAGTCTGGATGAAGGAGGAGGGCGACGCTAATGGTCTTTGTTACCACGCAGTGCTCGTTAAACAGTAAACAAGCAAGCATAGTAGGAGAAGACGTAGAAGACAGTCCCAAGCCTAGATGAAGGAGGAGGGCGACGCTAATGATTTTTGTAATCACACAGTGTCGTTAAACTGAAACTAGGCCTACTACTAAGGCAGACAATTCGATCACGTGTCTATCCTCACATAGGTAATGTAAGGTACAACGAACTCTCGACGTCAAAGGTTGCAAGATGTCGTTAAACAATGGATACTACCTAATAATTATGATACACCACATCAGCGTTCAATGACATCGAACTCCGCCAGTGTCATTTCTTGGTACTGCTAGTCTCAAGCCTGGGTAATTGAAGAGGGCGACGCTGAACATTTATGGTAGGCCCTAATACACAGCGTCCGTAAACAGTAGCTAACAATGGACAGCTCATTTTGACAAACGTTGTTGAAGAGTAATTTACAATAGTTTGAGATCTCTTGTACATTGAGAATGTTAATCGAGAATTTTTCCATTATTTTACTTTTCAAATTTCTTATTTGTGACATTTGCAGCAGAATATTTTTAATTTGCAACAAACCAATTTATCGCAATATGTGTATCATAGGCAATGTCTGTCGACGGCAACGGCCTTTGTTGTCATAAGCTGTCGTTAAACTCTGGATCCATCGATTGTACTGCATGCATTTTCAAATAGTCGTCAACACTGCGTCCACTCTCCATTTTCAGAAATACCAAGATATTCCAACAAATTTCAAAAGATTTCCAAAAGTGTACTAAAAATCCCAAGTCATTGAAAAGGAAAAGCTGTGATGAAATATGAAATGAAATTATACATAAAGCAAACTCTCTATATTGTAAAACATTTGTCACACGGACACTAAACAATTTTTCTAGTTGATAAACAATGTACACCAAAATTTGGAAAGCAGTTGGTTTTTCAATAAAGGATATACTTACCTACTTTACTTACTTTTAACAATCATAATTGTTAACTAAAATGCCTAACTAAGAACTGGCAAAGAAAAGAAACTGGAGCGTAACATTGAATTAACGAATTACAATTTTTAGAAGTGACAATAACAATACACGTCTTTCAGCTGATCGAGTTTTTGCTGATCTGATTCGCTGCCACTATTAGAAAGTTCGGCAATAACTAGTCGGTAGACCTTAGAATAAAATCCCAAGATTGCTATGTAAAATCCCCAGATCCCAAGTCGACCAATAAATCTCAAGATCTCAAGGAGTGGAGGCCCTGGTGGTCATAAGACGACGTTAAAACCTTGGAATAATAATTTATAAAAATAAACGACCGCTCAATTATCGCCCACAAGTGAAAATCCGAGGCAAAGTGGACGCCAACGACCCTGGCAACCATAAGCTTACGTCACACACTGTATATTAATGATGTTATGTAACAGAATTTCTATAGCACGACTACTGCGTTACCAAGTACATCAGAAACAACAGAAAAAGCACAAGCATCACGAACAACAAGAGCAGGAAGCCTACTAATGAGCAAGCAACTAATCGCCTTTCACTTGGACTCGGTTCGTATCTGTTCTGAGAGTTGAATTGATGCGAGTAATTGCGACCAACAGATGTCGCACCGTAAGACATTTCAGTCCGCAGGTGGTGGGATGACATTGTGTACGTTGTTAAACCTTCGTTCCGATTTCGCTTGACCATCTTCGAATACTTCCATGTTTTGATGACACTCCTAAAGTATCAATCCGCCTCTGACTGCCTCATCTCGATTCGCCTCCCATCACAAGTTGTCGTGTTTCTATTGTCAAACCTCCGTCTTACGCCGTAGTCGAAAAGCGAAAACTCTCGAACAGGAATTGTGTCTACTTCCCCGAGATCCTCCAACATCCGGTAGAGGTAGAGACGACGATTTCCGGTCAGAGCCCAGTACAGCGATCTCTCCTCGACCACCGAGATCCACTCCAGTTGATCGACGCTGATTCTACGGTTGAGTAGCTTTTCGAATGTGTCCGATAAGTACGCACCATCTGTGAAGCGACTTCCGATGCTCTCCTGCGTGTACCGGATGTCACGTGGACGCATTCTTCGCGGCAGACCGTTTGGAGCCATTCTTCAGGTTGAGCAGCTTGAATTTCAATATCACGGGCAGAATTTCGATGAATATGCCACGCACCTGCGTTGAATGTCTAGAAGATTTTTGAGTTCTAAGTTCATGGTTTCATTACAGGTATCCGATTAAGAGAATGATTTCCTAGTTTCCAACTATCTACTAGTTTTTTATCAATAGCATTTCCAGCTGTCTGACGCGTAGGCCTGTACTTGACTAAAGCCATATGGAATAGCTCGGTTGCGCAATGCACTTGAAACCAATCCATATAAAATTAATACAGTATCGATTGGTAAGCGATGACTAATCCCCGAGCTATTTATAGAACGCGCGCAGATTTTATAAGCCTAGTTACTTGAAGGATATTTCTCAACAGGTTGTGATTTCATGCATACATGCAGTACCTGCATTTCAGGCTTATGCAGTGCATTTTTGGAGCATTGCAGAAGCGTTTAGATTTCGTAGCCTAAACATTACGTCAATAAATAATGCGAATGCGTAATTTTATGCGTTTAGCTTAAAGAGGTTTCTTGGTTCATTCATTCATTCACAGCATCTATATAGCGCACCT
The DNA here is from genome assembly GCA_020284085.1 of Aporrectodea caliginosa. NCBI lineage: Eukaryota > Metazoa > Annelida > Clitellata > Crassiclitellata > Lumbricidae > Aporrectodea > Aporrectodea caliginosa. The sequence goes on along the minus strand of JACEVL010000033.1, from coordinate 562,599 downwards.
TCAAGAAGCTACTCAGAAGCGCTCCTGGCCCAGCCACGACTAAAGAAAAAGACTTGAGGGACTTGTAGAACCCTGCCGGATGGCTCATAACTAAAGAGCGGAGCTTAAGCGGGAGGTCATTCCAGATGGAAGGTCCCACAACCAAAAAAGAACGGCGCTGCTAGCCAAGCGAGCCCGCGGAACTAGGAGCTCACCTCTCGTCGTAGAGCGAAGCGCCCGACGCGCTGCAACGTCGGACACTGGGCGGCAAAGATCACGCAAGTAAGATGGAGCACAGCCAAGAACGCAGCGAGAAACCACAGCAGCAGTGTGGTATGAAATTAGTTCATGGTGTTAGTAAAGACAAACTCATTAGAAAGATATTCTGTTATCTGGCTGGTAGATAAGGCGTCGACGACTACAGATCTGCGCGTCTGCCTTAACTTATTGGGCGAATATTCCACTTAAAAGAGGTGTGTAATAATTAAATATTTTGTACAATTTTCACCGATAGTACGGCTCAAAGCGACAGCCAGTAGTTGCAGTTTAATTGTAACGACACTGTGTGATAACAAAGATCATCCTTCATTCAGACTTGGGACTGGCACTGTCAGAGTACGGCGCAGTTAAAATATTATTATAAGCGTCACTGCGGTTGACGATTATAGCAACTTTGGATAGTATTAGTAGTAGTTACAGTTTAACGGTATACTGACGATTGGTCATAGGACGATCGGTCATATGGACGATTGGTCATAGGGCCTATCAGTCATGATAGGGCCTATCGGTCATATATAGGTTTTATCGGTCATAGGGCCTATCGGTCATAGGGCCTATTGGTCATAGGACTATCGTTTTATTAAGGCTAAAACAGAGAAGCTTCTAAAAACACGAACAACCATTTACTGGATCATTTACTGGGAAATACATAAAACGAAAAACCACGAATGTCCGTAAATGATGCCCTTTATACCTGAGTAATATACGGGTCAAACGTTTATTATTTCGACTGAACGATAAGTTCTTTGAAGTGAGTTGGTGCCTGCAAGTAATTATCCTAATAAGTTTCTTGATTGGCACTGATTGTATTTGTATAAAAAATAAGAATTTCTTAATAAGTTTGCTTAGTTTGCGTTTCGGTGTATTTGTTTTAAAACTAAGATTGACCCTAACTCAGGAGTTTTCAAACTGTGGTACGCGTACCCCTGGGGGTACGCCAGGTGTCGCTAAGGGGTACCAGAAAAATTTCAAAACATTAAAATTTTCTATAAGTTTATGGACTTCATGTCCATCTTTCTTTCACTAGCAAGTCTATTCTACGTCCACCGTTCGCTTATGTTTCTGTACATTTCTAGGCCCTATGAGTTTTTGCCATCGGATGTAGTGTTGCGGCTGATTTTTCAGTCCAGGAAAGAGACCTGTAATGTTATGGTGGATTGAAGAACGAATTTATTATTTCGACTGAACGTGTTGTGTGATTTTTGGCTGAAACGAAGAGCTGAATATGGATTAATTTCTGGCCGAGCTTTAAAATTTTTGATTCCTTTCAGCATGTCATATCTGTGTGAAACATTTTTTCAGATATGCTTGCGATCAAAAACAAATACAGAACAAAGCTTGAAATCGAACCAGATTTGCGTTTGAAATTGACAAATATTAAACCAGATATTGTAAATCTGTAATTGTCAAAACAAGCCCACTGCTCACATTAACACTCTCTAATAGTGATTTTATTTTCCTTTTTGTTGATATGACTACAATCCTAAGTTAAAATTATATTACTTTGAAAATTTTCTGCCTATGACTAATACCCGGTTTGCATCAATGATTAAAAAGAGTTGTTAATTGCAAGGGGACTTCACGCTCGCATGTTATTTTTGATCTGACCTTGTTGGGGTTCGCAAAATTCAATTTTTTACCTGGGGTACAATAAAAATAAAGTTTGAAAACCGCTGCCCTAACTCACGACTACAACCAAATATGTTTATTTATTATCGGCATGTGACCGATCATCCTATGACCAATAGTCCTAGATCCTTTAAAATTATGTTCTCTCGGCATAAATAGTCCCAAACCAAAGAATTTTTCATATTGTTGGGATCTTATTACTACACACATTTAAAGCGCTTTCAATTGTTGATAATTATACAATTTTCGTCATCCCTATTGATTTTGATTTGGAGAGCCATGAATTACGAACAAATGAAAAAAGGAACATTCTACAAGTAAATAAATTGAAATTTCAAATAGTATAATATTATATTTTAATGCTATTTTTATACGTTCAACTTGTAGTCAAAGCCGTTTGATGTCGCATGACGACGTTAAACCTTGAAAATAATAATTAAAATAAAACAATAAACAAAATAAACTAATTTAAAATTGAATGTGACCCTCTCATTGCACACCCTTAAAACGATTTCAAACAATGCTATATAAGTTCAGTGGCGCTTACAATTGTTCTGGATTAAAACCTGTGTCCGAAAGCTAAAGGGAGATCGACGTCAAAATTAAAGTGAGCCAGTAAAACACTGGAAACTACTGTACACATAACAGTAATCATCTTTTTTGAATCATTACTTCTGAGCGTATGTTTTACAATGTAACTCAAGGTTTTTGTATCGACGTTTTGATACCATACGAATTTATCAAACTGTTGGTACCCAATCATTACCATCAGCTACGCCATTGCCCATGCTCTGGCAGTGTCTGTCTCAAGCCTGGATAAATGAGGAGGGCGCGAGGCTAAATGTCTGTGTTAGGACTTGGCGTCGTTTAGCAGTAGCTACTACTGCTGATGTGTATACTTAAGTTAAGTAAGTGCTGTAATAAAGTGAATCAGTTAATCAGTAACTAGAGTAAATTTGTGAATTATAAAATAAGTAAGACTTACTTCTTAGGTGAGCGTAAGGGTGTTAAGAGCTACATTTAGCAGACTTAAAAACGCGTTCACTTCCAAGTTTGCGCTGAGAACTGTTGCAGTAGTAACGTGCTATCGTTTGCTTCTACTGTTTTTTTTTATATCATTGGCAGAGACAATCACTTAAAACGATAACGGCATATTCTAAATATATACGGTAGATGAGACACGTTTTAAGGGTGTCTAAGAATTAACTTTATTTTGCAATGGTTAACGACATCTTATGGCAATAAGGTCCATTTACGTCGACAAACATTACTTAGTTCTCACCGATAATACAGCTCTAGTTCAATTTCACTAAACGCAGCTTCTAAATACATAAGTTGGTGGGCACAGTTTTATAATTGCCTAAAAATACACAAGACGATGATACACCCGATTTTCATTTACTGAACGAAAATTTAATGCTGAACAATGTGAAGGCAAGATAAGCAAAGAATTCTTACAGCAGAAATGAGTTGGCTGCGGAAGATCGCATGGATTTCAAGACTACATAGAAAATAAGAAACGATGACATTAGACGAGCATTAGGTATCCAAACAACTCTGCTGGACGAAGTCGTTCAACGAAGACCTCGATGGTTTGGACAAGTAGAGGGAATGCCACTTGACCGAATCCCACACAATGCACTGCATGCAAGATTCGAAGGAACAAAAGCAAAGGCAGACAAAGACAACGCTGAATAGAAAACATAAATGAAGACATAACAACAATTGAAATAACACTGATGAGGAAAGCACTGGACTTGATGAGCGATAGATGACAACGGAGATCATTTATTCGTACCCATCGCCGCCAAATGGTCAGGGTCGCTGACGTCGAACCTATCTTAACTTTTAATTTTCTGAATAGTTTATGTTTAACGACGCTTTTTCATAAGATCAAGCACTCAAACCAACAGAATGACGTTTTAGCGCAGCTGCCCAATACATAGATTGCTGGATAATGTTTTAAAGGTGTCCAATAAAACCAATAATTAATCGAGTGGTCTCTCTCTCTCTCTCTCTCTCTCTCTCTCTCTCTCTCTCTCTCTCTCTCTCTCTCTCTCTCTCTCATGATGCAGTTGTGGTCCTTGTTCATGCCTTTGTTACTAGTCGAATTGACCACTGTTCCTCACTACTTGCTGGTCTTCCCCTTGGTGTTTTGGGGCGACTAGATCGAGTTCTACGCTCGGCTGCTCGGCTTATTGGACGGCTTCCTAAGTACTCTCCTGTCTCTGCATACATGCGTGATGTGTTGCATTGGCTGCCTGTCTCTCAGCGGATCTCATATCGCATTGCTGCTCTGGTTTCTCGTTGTGTTCTTGGCTGCGCTCCATCTTACTTGCGTGATCTTTGTCGCCCAGTGTCTGATGTTCCAGCGCGTCGGGTGCTTCGCTCTGCGTCGAGAGGTGAGTTCCTTGTTCCACGGACTCGCTTGGCTATTAGGCAGCGCCGTAAGCTTTCTCGGTTGTTGGCCCTTCCATCTGGAATGACCTACCACTTAAGCTCCGTTTTACTTTTAAGCCATCTGACAGGGTTCTACAAGTCCCTCAAGTCTTTTTTCTTTAGTCGTGGCTGGGCCAGGAGCGCTCCTGAGTAGTTTCTTGAAGGGGCGCTATATAAATGCTCTGAATGAATGAATGAATCAATTAAGCACGGTTTAAGCCCTTTAAGGACATTCGATATCTGTCAAGGCGGTTGACTCCGGCTATATCTTTTAACCGACAAAATATAACTGTAAGTGGCTATTATGCAGACAGTTTCTGTTTAGCATGGATGTTATAATAATAATAATAATAATAATAATAATAATAATAATAATAATAATAATAATAATAATAATAATAATAATAATAATAATAATAATAATAATAATAATAATACTATCGGCATTTATGACGTTAATTTTTAGACGACAGCTACTGCATACTTGTCTTTTGATGTATTGATGTTGATTGATGGAGAGAATAAATATTTGTTATAATAAAAAATATAAAAAATAATATATAATAATAATATCTTTTTCTTTAATAAGCGCCCGACAAACGCACTGCGCTGTACATTTACATGTTATGCAATTGAAATCTTTACTACTAACAGAACAGACAGCTTGCAATACAACGGCGCTAATAGCAGCCTACAAAGCATATCCGCCCAACGGGGGCTCGAACTCGGTACCTCTCGGTCTCTGTGCCAGATGTTATCCAATGCGCCACGGGCAACTAAGATAGTTAACGTCACACTCATTATTTATCCAGTCCTCAGACTGGTTCTACCTGAGTATGAAGCAGTGGCTGCGATTCAATGTGTATCCTGCATTGAAGTCGCTTTCTTGGAGGCTTGTTACAGTACTCATTGGAAAAAAAGTAAGGTCTTCGAAGAAGATTTAAAACTCTGGTAAGAAATACATTAAAGCATTACCAAAGTCAACTGATGGAGAGAGAAGCGTAATTGCAATTGCAAATGTTATATATGTATATAAGTGCAGTAAAATATGAAGTTGTAATTTTTATTTAGGCTAGCCTTCATGCAAAATCTGGAGTGTGAAATGAAAACTAAATGAAAAAGAACGTTCGTCATCGTTCGTAATATTTAGACACCTCTTTAAGGAAAGCACAATTGTTATATAATAAAAGTAACTCTTGCATGTGGTAACTGTATCCTTATGTCTGTGTTTCTCCTGTAAATCTGTAGGCAACTGTAGCACATAATTATATTATTTAATATTATTTCATGAGATTTAAGGTAGACTTTCGTTGGCGGATTTAACAGTATGGATGGATGGATGCAGAGTTTAACGACATCCTATGGCAACAAAGGCCGTTGTCGTCGACAGAAATTTTTTTGGCATAAAACAGCCTTTATAGAAGTTTGCATGAAAGTTTTTTATGTAGCGTTCTGTTCTTTGCTGTTTAAAGACACTGTTTCAAAACATAGATGATTAGAGTTGCCCTCCTCTTTTCACCAGGCTTGAGACTGGCACTGCAATATTGCGTAGAGTATGTATGTAACGCTTCTTCGAAATATATTTACAGGACAACCCATTCAATGGAAACCAATTTTTTTTAAACCACAGTTTAACGTCGTCTTATGACATCAAAGGCCGTTGACGACAATACAGAAAATATGCAATACAATCAGAACCAGAAACTTATAGCATCCGAACGACACCATTAAAGATGTTGAAACGGAGCTTTACAATTTCACTAATATTCAATATTTTGCAACATAAAGTAGTTCATCTCATACTGTCTGTGATTATTATGTCCTGGCAAATTTAATTAATTAACTAACAAAGCATACATGTATTACAATTGATTAAGGTATTCATTTAAACTGTCCATGTATCTAACAAAAATACTATAATAAAAATGTTTATTAACCAATAAAGTATACATGTATTATAATTGTTTAAAGTACTCTTTCAAACTGTACATGTTTCTAACACACCATAATAAAATTTTGTTAACCAACAAAGCATACATGAATTATAATTGATTAAAGTATGGTTTCAATAGATTCAATTAAAACTATAGATCTGTTATTGCACAAAAAAGACTATGCTGAGTTCTTATGCAACATAATAGCTACTGTAATGCATTAATCAAACCATACCAAATGCAATATTGAAGTAAAAAGTTGAATGATATTAATATTGAAACATGGATATTCATTAAACAATAAGTAATGCTTACAATTTTCTAAAATGGGGTTCTTATTAATATGGCATAACATATTTATTCAAAACCAGCATTGCAACACAGTATTGCAATATTATGCAAAATAGTAGCTACTCTGATACAGTAACCAAACCACATCATTTGTAATATATAATATTGAAGAACCAAAGTTGAATAATAGTAATATTATAACCAGCATTGCAACCAACATTGCAACACAGTACATAATTGCATAATAACAATTTATTAGTAAAAGACCAATCAAATATTTACAGATTTGAGTAAGATACAAAACCATTCACATCAAGAAACCTAAAATATCCATTTGCAAAATTTTACCTTTATTAATTATCTTAACTAACCTATACACTTCATTCTGAAATAAATTCACCGTCAAAAGGGTTTTAAAAGAAATTTTATGTTTATATAATTGACATTTATTTCTTAAAACCTCTGAAATATCTTCTTTTTTACATTCAAGTAAGAGATGATGAAATAGAAACCAATAAAATGGAAACCAATAAAACGAAACCGATTAAAGGAAACCAATAAAACGAAAGACAATAATATAAGGCATATGAAGAGCGATTTAAAGGTGTCTAACCAGAGTACACGGACATCAATGGAAATGATCGAAATTAAATAAGCAGTAATAGTCCATTAATATTTAGATAATATCGGTAATATTAGAAACCTCTTTTAAGGAGTCTCTTTCTTATATAGGTACTATAAATATAGCTTTAAGCGACTTCGTTAAACAAAATATATATATACATGTATGTGTGATTGATGGCTATTCAAGTCAATTGTGGGCGCGGTGGTGTAGGGGTATGTTCGGTGCCTTGCAGCCGGAGGGTTGCGGGTTCGAATCCACCTCAAGCCGTCGCGTAGGGACCCTGAACCAGTCCTTCACTCGCAATTGCTCATGCGCTTCGGCGTGAAACTCCGATTCAGTGTCCGCGCTGAAGTCAGGAGCGCCTCTGAGTAGAAATCTTGAAAGGGCGCTATAACAAGTGCTCATACATACATACATACATACATACATACATACATACATACATACATACATACACACATACATACATACAATTGATTATTTGATTGGATCTGTAAGAACGTTGTTACATAAGAAACCGTTCAATTCAGTTATCCTGTTATGTGAATAACTATTACAAATATATTATTGTAAATAGATGTATGTTATAATTAAAATAGTTAATTATTACTCAATGTGTATCTAACACATGTATGGATTACACATACCGCGATGAGATTGTGTTTGTAAATAGGATGATATGTTGTTATAGAAAATCTAGAATTGATGCAAATAACTCTACAATTATATTGGAAAAAGAGCCAAAAGGCCAATAAAAGATTTTAAAAGCCAGAAAAGGCCAAAAAAGACACAAGAGCAAGAGAAGGCCACCAGAGTTACTTCAAATCTTCAAAGTCATTTGGGTAAAAAGACTAATATAAGAAAGAAAGAAATAGAAAAAGAAATACGATAACACAGCCAGTGAGCAAAAATATAAAGGAACTACAGGAAAAACATTCAAAGACGTCAACGAAGTCATAGGACGTCGTTAAACACTTGTAATCATCATCACTGTTTCGAATAGGAAAATACCCAAATGGTTTTTGCGATACCTGTCAGGTCATGGAGTGTTTAGAAAATCTCATCTTGGATGCAAACCTGAAAATTATATCAACTGCCTTTCGAAATCAATGTGATATATAATTATATAAATCCGAATTTAGTTTTAAAACTCTGCTTGATGTGGGATATTTGAAGAGTGCAGTGTATAATCTTATAAAACTCATTAATAAAGGAAACAATCTATAATTACTGATAAAAATATCATCATCATATCAAATCTATTTCATGTAGCTGGGTGAATTGCTTACAGCTAAATTACCATTTAAATCAAAATATATATGTGTGATGTCTATTAAAGTCAATTGATTACTTGATTATTTGAAAGTAACTACAGAAAAACCATTCAAAGACGTCAATAGCCATAGAAGGCATAGGACTTAGTTAAACACTAACTTGTAATCATCATCAGCTTCAGACGATTTCTTTTTCAAACAGAGTTAAGGAGAGATATTAAGTAATTAACACTCGCAAAGAGTTCAATTAACCAGACGAAAGTTGGTTGGTGCGCATTTGAACAATAGATTGTATAATCTTACAATTCCTGAAACTGGTAATGTTACAAGTGGAATGTTGGGGAAACCATCCCACTACAATTATTCCATGCTAACGGAGTGAGCCTAAACAAAGTTTGAAGGTGACGTCGACGTCAGTGGTACCCATAAGATGTCGCTAAACAACGGAAGCTACTACTATCTCCGCCATACGCCACTTTCTGAACTATTGTAGTGCCAGTCCAAAGCCTGCGCTTTGAGGAGAACAATACAGCAGATTGAATTTATTTATAGCAGTTTAACAACATACATGTATATTGTAGCTTCAAATTGCACAATTTTTACCGAGGCATAGATTAAAGCCGTGACTTTGAGATGACCTAGGGATTGGATGGATCGATCCAGAGTTAAACGACATCTTAGGACAAATAAGGCCGTTGACGTCGATGAAAATTATTTTAAGCAGTTCTCGCCTTTCCTGTGGCATAATACAGCCTATATGTTTCAGTAGACATTTGTTGGTTAGTTGTTGGATAAAAAGTAAATGAGAAGTAGTTACTGTAGTAGTTTCAGTTTAACGACACTCTGTGATAGCAAAGATCATTAGAATAGTGGTCAAGGCTTTTAAAGGTGTTCAATAAATTAAATGCTTTAAGCAAGGTTAAAGATGCTTGACTGACTTCGCTTTTTATCGACAAAATGTAGCTCTAAATGGCGATTGTGATATTAATATACTAGTTTTCTTTTTAAAAACATTCTTCTTTATTGATTCAAATTGACAGGTACGCATCGAAACCCATCTTAACCCATCCATAAGAAGCCATACTGTCAACTGTTATTCTTAACCTACAGCGTTCTGCCTGTTGTTTTCGGAAATAAACGAATATACTTAATCGACAAAATCTAAGTCTTAATGACGATTATAATATTAATATAAAAGTTTTCTTTTTAAAAACAGTCTTCTTTATTGATTCAAATTGACAAGTACGCAGTAGGATAACATGTCATTGTCCGATTGATGCACATAATATTTACAACTGAACAACTAAAGGTCTACATAAGGACACATCCACTCACCAACAACATAAAGAACTTTACTTGTTATGGACTGTACATTATTATGGACTGTACATTGTCATGGACTGTACATTATTATGGACTGTACATTGTTATGGACTGTACAATATCGTGGACTATGCGTCGTTAGAATCTTAATACTGATATATAATCTATGTTGTGACGTCAGAGCTCCTCTAGACTAGAGATCGGACATTATTATATATGGGCACTTGGACATGACCGATGATAGCAATGACTAATGCATTTGCACTTAAAGAATATACTCAGTTGATAATTAATGCAAGTGTTAAATTACAAAACTTACGAGCATACATAGAGTCGTAAACATGACATTACTTACAAAATCAATCTTTTAGGCCTACTTATAAGATTTACCAGCTTAAGGACTTCACTTTGCATGCAACCCATACCAATCAGGGTTTTAATGTTACATTGTATGTCATAATGGAACTAGTTGAAACAAACCTCTTAAGGCAGCTTCTCTTATATAGATTGTGGAAAACGTTGTAAAGGTGTCCAAAAAGGCGCATTGCCCTTTAAGTCATTAAGTAAGTAAGTAAGTAAGTGAGTAATCAAATATATTCTTTATTAAACCTGGCGCAGAAAAGCCGCACTCCGGTGTACAAACATTATAGGACAAATACAACATCTATATATGAGTACAGCATTCTTCTTAAAAATTGTTTCCTGGTATTATTGTCAATAAGGACATCTTAAGAATGTCACGGCGGTTGACTTCGACCTTACTTTTAATCGGCAACATCTGGCTTCATCTCTGAAACTGGCGATTATGTAGGTAGACTCGGTAGAGTCTTAAACTGGCATAACAAAGATAATTAGCGTCGCCCGCCTCAGTTATTCCGACGTCGGACTAGCGCAAACCCCAGTATGAAGCAGTGGCGTCGTTTTAATGTATTTCCTCTATAATTGAAGTTGCTTTCTTTGGTCTGTATTGGTTAAAAAACGATAACGTCTTCAAAGAGAATTTCAAAGCGAGGTAAGAACTACATGAAGAGTCGCCAATGTGGACTGATGGAAAAGAGGCGCAGTTGTTTTAATTGTGTATGCTACATAAATGTAGGTGCACTCAAAATATGAAGAAACAATTTTTATTTTGCGTTGAGGTAAAATCTGATGTGTGAAACCAAAATTATTTAATAGGCAAGAACAGTCGAAAAGCTTGGAAATATTTAGACACCTGTTTTAGGAATCCAAATTCTTTATGTAAATAAAATAAAACTTGCACTTTAACTTCGGTGAGTTATTACTTCGACCTATGGTCGGAAGTTAAGTAATCAGGACTCGAAAAAAGTTCAATTAACCAGATTAAGATGGGGCGTGTGATCTTGTGATCTTAACCCTCGGGCTACCAAGGGGGGGGTGGTTGCCACCCCCCTACGTTTTTATGAAATTTTTTTGTTTCCATATGGAATATAATTTTGGCATTTTAGGTAGCTGTAGCAGATTCATTGGCGCACATTTTGAGGTAAACATTATGGTGGTAGCCCACGCCATTCAAAAGTTATACCTGATAATATACCCGAGGCACCAGGGGGTGGATACCCCCCCCTAGATTTTCGAATATATCTTATCCGTCATTTAATATTAAGAGAAACAAATTATACCATTCTATAGAGGGAATGTGGGGCTACATTTCTCTGGTCACTGAGTTGACCTGAGACAACCGGAAGTGCTCAAAATAAATAATAATACGCGTAACATGCGTGAAAAATGGCTAAATGGAAGCACTCCCCCTTTGTTTTTTGTCTGTAGCGTATTCATTTGTCTTCCTGGAAGAGAAACAAAGATACCATTCTTTAGAGGGAATGTAGGGCTTCATTTGCATACCTACATCTTTGTCTTTTGAATACCGGAAGTGATCAAAATAAATAATAATACGCGTAATCTGTGTGAAAATGGCTGAATACAGCATTACAACGTAAACCGATATATATTTATGGATATATATGAATGGATGTACATTTATACTATATAAACATGTTTAGGGATGATTATGTGTATCTTTTATACATAGATTAGTTTCAAAACACACATAATCTTACATTTGTTTATCCAAAAAGCACAAAATGTACGCAATAATATAAAATATTGCTAATTAATGGGTTCCATTGTTAAAGTGATGTAATTTCGAGGTGCATTCACATAATGTAAAACTAAATATACCATTCTGTGCAGAAATGAATGCTGAATCCAATGCTATATTACAAGTTATGATATGTGAAACCAAACACGAAATCCAGGAGGGGTGGTAACCACCCCCCCTTGGTAGTCAGTGTTACAAAAAAGCTTGGTAGCCCTAGGGTTAAACAATGTATTGTACAATCTGAAAATATATCCAACTCGACCATGTGACATGCGCAATGATCGGCAAGCTATCCCAAACCTTTTTCAGAAATAATGCAATTCACGCTCTTATTGTAATTCGGTCAGATTGTTTTAAATAGACTGTGACGCATTGTTAAAATCAACAAAAATATAAGACAAAGTTGACGTCAAAATTGTAGTTAGATACTGCACAATACAATCCTTTTCCTACACACCCTTAAAACGATTTGAGATGTTGCTATATAGTCGTCACTGGCAGTGACGGAAATAATGTTTTTCAGAAATATATGTCTAAATGTAAGGTGATGTCAGAGTCAATGTACCTTGCAGCCATAAGATGTCTTTAAACAATGGAAGCTACTACTAACTCCTCAATAGGCCACTGAATGTACTTTGGTAGTGCCAGTCCAAGGCATGAGTAGAGGAGGAGGGCTACGTTAATCATCTTGGTTACAATTCAGGACGGGGGTTAAATAGAAACTACACACACGCTGTGTCATAACAAAGGAGATTCGCGTCGCCCTCCTCATTATCAAGGCTTCGGACTGGTACCATCTCCACGTGGAGTGAAGTATTTATGGCAAAACGTCTATTTCTTACTCTTTTTCTACTGTTGGCGAACTCAGTTGACCGTAACCGGGTCAACGATGCGAAGAATGGCTGCCTCCTCTCCATGGTCTCCTCAGCAGTTACTGAAGTTGGCTGAACAACTGTTCGTCTAGATTGCTGAACAATCTGTTGTTTTGGTTCACAAGATCAGGCGCCCCAAACTTAATCTGGTTAATTGAACTCTGCGAGTCTTGATTACATGTACTTAGTGACAAATTCACATAATAGCCTACAAACTAGTCCATAGTCTGTTTAGTTGTAGCGAAATCTAATGGCAACATGAAACAAGACTTCACGTTATTGTTCACTGCCGTCAAAATTATGTCAGTGGTCCTTGCAGTTATTGCAAGTTAGGCCTACTCCATTTACTTTGTGCGAATGCTTCCTGTAAACTGGCTTCTCACTTCATCTTCAGTATCTGTATCAGCTAATATAAGTTCTAAATCTGTAGCTGTTGACAAAATTTATGTAGAAATATCGGTTTACGTTGTGTTGTTGCATTCATCCATTTTCACGTATTATTATTTATTTTTATCACTTCCAGTGTTCAAAAGACAAAGCAAATGTAGCCCTGCATTCCCTATAAAGAATGGTATATTTGTTTCTCTTCTAGGAAGAAAAATGAATACGCTATAGTCGAAAAACTAAGGGGCTGGTATCCACCCCTCTGGTACCTCGGGTATATCGGGTATAACTTTTGAACGGCGTGAGATACCACAATGTCGTTTACCTCAAAATGTGCCCAAATGAATCTGCTACAGCTACTTAAAATGAAATTGTTATAGTCCATATGAAAAAATTTATGCATAAAAACTTAGGGGGGTGGTAACCACCTCCCCCCGCTTGGTAGCCCGAGGGTTAACAATATCAGAGTGACTGGTGGTAAACAGAGGTTCAACCACAGTCTAGAAGTTGAAGGCCCTACTGTCAGCTGTGACCAGCGGCGCCGCCAGGATTTTAATTTTGTACGCACAATATAGACAAAAAATTGTTTCCTTAGTTCCGCCAAAATTTCTGATGACCTTTTTTTTTTTTTTTTTGCTTTTTCCTCTTTTTTACCAGAATTACTGTGTAAAATGACAAATTTCATTTCCACACTGTACGCACTTGCGTAACTGCGTAACGCTAGCGGCACCCCTGGCTGTGACTGTACGTATACGCTACACCTACGGCGCTTTGACTGTTGCATTGTTATGATAATTATGCATTATGACGTCATGCGAATAACAATCAAACTTCTAACTTAAAAAATTAACGCCTCTGGCTGTCGTAAGATGTCGCTAATCACTGGGAAATTCCATGATCTCATACGTGGAAGGTATCGGGGCAGTTTTACGTGTTCAACCGCACCCCCCACCGAATAAATGCATTTCTGTAATTAAACACTAAATATGTATAAAAATACGACCATGTCAAATGGAAATTCCTGAAAACTAAAAACCTCTCGAAATTGTTTCCGGACTATATACGGTATACGATTCTGATCTCGTTACACATCTTTTTAAAGCTCTCAAGAGACTCTTTATATAGTCGTAAGCCGTGAGTCCATTACCGCTGAGCCTCTGGCGTGATTGAAATATATCCCTAAGCTTATTACAGCGGTCAGGTCACTGGCGCGGTTCCAAAAAACCCATAAACCAAACGAAATAAAAAATAAACAATCAAAAGCCCCAAGATTGCTACTGACGGATTGACTGACAGATTCTTATTTATTGATTAACTGACTGATTGATCGGATGATTGTTTGATTGTCTGATTGATTTATCGACAAATTGCTTTTCTGATTTTGTTGATTCCCCAAAGATTATTTCATTTATTTATTGATTTATTGTTGATATATTTCGTCGCCTGAGAATTATCTTGTCGTATCTCCACTTTTTTTCGAAAAGCAGTTTAGAGTTGATTTGTAGCAGAATTTTTTGGATCTTTCTTCAGTTTCAATTGCTAAGAGATACGACAGGCTGTTTTAAAGATATTCAACAAAATATACTGTCGTATATAATCAATTAAGGGTGTTTGTATTTCGTAATTCGACGTAACATCCTCTACTTTGAAGACGTTATTTTTATCAATCAGTAAAACCCAAAGAAAGCGACCTCCAATAGAAGATTCACACTGAAACGCCACCACTGCTTCATATTCAGGTAGGGCCAGTCCTGTGCCTGGGTAAGTGATGAGGGTGACGCTATTTATCTTTGTTATGTAGAGCTTTGCTGTACATAAAATTTCTACATGACCTCCAATTATAGTTACGTTTTGTCGATTAAAATTAAGGTCCAAGTCATAAGATGTCCTTAAAGAAATTAAACAGTGGCAAAGCAATTTTTAGAACACGTCTAAAAATTTTACCCAGCAATATATATATACATAAATAAATCGAAATATAGGTCAGACACAAGAAATGTAAATTGTGAAAAGATGCAAATTTATTCGGCGGTTAAGGAACGCTGTGTCACACGTCCATCTATCCGTCCATCGATCCATCCGTCCGTTCATCCATTCAATCATTACTCTATTGTCTTATGAAGGTTATACATGGCAAGTCATGGAACGACTCAAAGGTGTTCCAGGTATGAGATCACCGCTGCACTTGTCAATTCCTACGAGAACTAAGTGTAACATTCCTATCTCCAACAATTTCCAATAAACTGATTTCTATTATATAAAAAAAAAAACATATAATATGTGGCATATAATTAACCCTCAGAAGGTTTCGCTACCTTGGCCTACACTCAAGGTCTCGGGGGTGCAAATGCACCCCAATGTATTCTCGATGTATTTGAATCAATCGAATCATATAATACTATAAGTAATTGGAGCACAGACAAAGTAGTTTTATTCAAGTAAATTCTAAGACAATTTATTACGTCATATGACGTCATGACATGGCGTCAAAGCAACATGTCGAAAAATGTACACTTTTACAGCACAACTATTTGAAAGTTTTCTGTACAACACAATTTTAACACTGATTAGTGTAAGGCCTACAGATGAAAAAGCAATATTGCAAACTATCCAATAAGTGTTCCTTATCTATTTTGCACACTCATGCACAGCCTGTGCAAAGTGCGACTGCGCAAGCAAATGAACCACACCTATGACACGTAGTACGCGATTTCTTGTCTTTACTGCGGTCACACAGAATGCAACGACTCTGCTTTCTCTTCCTCACAGCATTGTCTGCACCGCCATGGCCATTGTTCTGATCTTCATAATTGTTTTGTGTCGCATCATCTCGAGCATCGCCTTGTGATTCATGCTGTTGTTCAATGCATTCATGAATTGTGGTTTTGAGCATGAGTGACAATCCAGGAATACTCAGTCTGGATGTTAGATGTTATAGACCAAATCTTTTCCAAGCTGTTTCAGGAAAAGTCTTCGACGATGTGTTTTCTTTGCATTCCACTGGGGATTCACATGACTCCAGATAATGAAGGCGTTGACTGCAGAGACATCCAGGATATTGTAAAACAACACCATTGGCCACCTGCGAGACTTTCGCTTAGTGGAGTAAGTTTCAACCATTTGATCCAATGTGTCCACACCCCCGGAGTATGATCTCCGGCTTCTTATCTTCACGGTTGGATATCTGAGCATCTGTATGCATGCTGCTTAGCAGGATGACACTCTTGCCTTTCTTGGGGACATACGAAACTAGAGTCAGATTTTCCTGATGGCCAAATAGAGTGTCATTGACAACCCTGTCGCGATTTGGTAAAAACTCCACTGGAATGTCACTCTTATTCTTTCTCAGAGTTCCAGCTAGACTTAGCTTCTTGGACAGCAGATGTCTTGCAAGTGGCACTGAAGTGAAGAAATTATCCATTGTCACATTCCTTCCATACCCTTTGATGACTTCAATCAAGTCCCGGACTATACGCTCTCCTTGATTCTTTTCCGGTGGGTCACCAGCTCGTTTACCAGTGTAAACTTGCATGTTCAACGCAAAGCTTCTACTCGAGTCGCAAAGTGCCCATAATTTAATCCCGTACTTTGCAGGTTTTGATTTCATGTACTATCGAAAGGGACAATGACCTCTGAAGCACACAAGCTGTTCATCCACAGTGACGTTTTCATATGGAATGAAACTCTGTGAGAGTGTGGCTACCCACGATTCAAATACGTCACGTATTGGCGCCAGTCTAGCTCTTCTGTTTCGCCCAAGTCCCGTTTCTCTGGTTTCTTTGTCATCAAAACGAAGAATTTTTCGAGTCGCCATTGTTGTTATCTCTTATAAATATACGCGCCAGTATTGCCAGGTACTTTCCGGAAATCCCGCCCAAAGCTTTCCCAAAATCCGCCCAAAAGTAGCCCAATATAAATTATAACGTAAAAAAAATGAAAATAGCTGAAAAAAAAATCAGAATTTATGTAATTATTTACTTCTATTTGAACTTTTGTACCAGTGTAAGTCTTGTTTCATCGTAAAGTTCTAAAATTGAATGCATCTGAACGACGCCAAAAGGGACAAAGCAAAACACCCTTGTTCTAAAATCTTTCCCGCAACTAAAATTTGAAAGTAGCCCAATTGGGCGGGAAAATCGCGGAACTGGCAACACTGATACGCACATCCTGTCTGGCAACAAAGAATATGTAGGCTAATCTAAGAAAGGAGTCCATAGATATAAAAATGCCAAGTTAGATAATTGACTTATAAATGCCGCAATATCGTAATCGTAATCGTAATCTCCAAACTTCTAAAGCGCCACTCGAAAGCCAAGCGCAGGGCACCAGCTTATTCACGACGCTGCGTCTAATCAGAGGGGTAACACATGGGGTGCATTTGCACCCCGAGGACCGCAATGTATTAACCTCAAAATTATCAGAAATGTTGAGGGGTACAATTATGGGCAAATAGGGTTAAGTGCATCCTCATAAATAAGGAAAAGTCATAAAATGTAGGCGTCATATCATGAGTCCTTCTGGGTGAAACAAAGGAACAAAGTGTGACTAGGGGTGCAAATGCACCCCAAGAACGTCGCAGGGTTAAGAGAAATTCGTCATCTATAATTATTTATGCTATATCGAAACAGCTGTTAAACGCTTTCTATATGTACATAAATAGATAAATGAACACTCAACGGACAGTAAACTTTGGTAGTGCCTGTCCCAAGATTAGAGAAATGAGGAGGGCTACGGAAATCATTGTTTTGATGACACAGTGCACTTAAACAGTGCACTTAAACAGCAACAGTAATAAAGAAGGATAAATCTTTTCAGTTAAGGTCGACGTCAGTGCAGAATTTTCAAAATACCGTTCAAGGAATGCCTAGGCTTTTGGCCTGATTGCACAGGCAATATATCTGCATCTAATGCGAATTTATTCCTCTTTCATTTTGATTAAGTAAGTTGCACAGGATGAAATTGAGGCGTGACGATCAGCTGTGCAGTGTACACCTTTGTAGGCACAACGATGTGTATACTCAATGTGATTGTTTAGTGTAGTTTGAAGCCGTAGGCCTATAATAACGATGTCTTTCAGTTGGTTTAAACGAATTCAAAGAATCTGCTCAGAAAATACAATCAGAGAGTCCTTGAGAGGTAGATTTTCTGCCAAAAAATATAAATAAAATCTAGTTAGTTCTTCTATCGGAAGGAATGTCACGAAAGAAAATAGCGCAACGATCAAATAAAAATTCGTTTAATTCAACGAAGCTAAACGACGTCATTGAAACGGTTCACACAGATAAAGTACTATGTAAAAGTCACTTCGTCTTTTCGTTTACTTTACGACCATAAAACGTCAACATTTCGACAACTGCAAATGGTGACTTTCGGACGCTAAGAATTCATTTTCACTGCACTATATATGCCTTAAATTGTCGTCAACGGGCTTTCATGTCTAAGACGAAGTTAAACCATGTACTAATAATAAATAATTATAAATAATTCATTCCTGACTTCTAATAGTATTAGATCGACGTCAATGGTCGTGGTAGCCATAAGATACACGGATACATTAAAGTGAAAACAACAGCTCTTCTAAAACACCCGTATAACGGTCGTCACACAGGCTATATAAACCTCACTTCACCTATTCGATTACTCTTGTCGCTCTTCTGATTAAAATATAAACTGTTCTGTTCTCAGCCATTGTCGTTTCGAGGGTCGGCCGCATCATGAACAATATTCCTCCAACGTCTCCTGTAAAATATAAACTACACGCATAAAATTATATTAATTTGATAAACACTTTTAAAACTGTTACACAGATCCAATGTAGTCACTTCGTTTATTTACGACGGGTCTCAACACCGCCACTGCTTGTACTCTAGCAGTGCCAGTCCCAAGCCTGGATAAAGGAGGAGGGTGACGCTAATGGTCTTCGTTATGACCACTACGAGGGGTCTTTGGACGCTAATCATCGTTGTTATGAAACAGCGACTCTAAACAGAAAGCATACACACAGAAGCTGCAGTTTATGAATTACAAGGTCTATTCCATTTAATTAATAACTTAAAAAATAATTACATAATTAAGTGAGTAAGTAATTCATTACTGAAGTTGGCTGAACAAATGTTCGTCTACTGTAGATTGCTGAACAACTGTAATTTTATAATAACCCCTATAATACAATTCAGAAGTTGGAACTGGGCCTTTGGAAGAACAAACGGACTGGAAGGGGTATGTTTTCATTTAAGTGTGAAACCCTCGTGAATAACTTGTTGCCCTGTGCTTGTGCTTAGCTTTAGAAATTCGGAGTTTTCGATTAGAAATAGCCCTCTGCGGCGCCAGTGATCTAAACCTTTTGGATTTAACGATTACAATAATACGATTAAAGCTACTCATGCCTCTAGCATTAATTATATGCCACATATTATATGTTTTTTTAATATAATAGATATCAGTTTATTGGAAATTGTTGGAGATAGGAATGTTACACTTAGTTCTCGTAGGAATTGACAAGTGCACATGCAGCGGTGATCTCATACCTGGAACACCTTTGAGTTGTTCCATGATTTGCCATGTATAACCTTCATAAGACAATAGAGTAATGACTGAATGGATAAACGGACGGATGGATCGATGGACGGATAGATGGACGTGTGACACAACGTTTCTTAACCGCCGAATAAATTTGCATCTTTTCACAATTTACATTTCTTGTGTCTGACCTATATTTCGATTTATATATGTATATATATATTGCTGGGTAAAATTTTTAGACGTGTTCTAAAAATTGCTTTGCCACTGTTTAATTTCTTTAAGGACATCTTATGACTTGGACCTTAATTTTAATCGACAAAACGTAACTATAATTGGAGGTCATGTAGAAATTTTATGTACAGCAAAGCTCTACATAACAAAGATAAATAGCGTCACCCTCATCACTTACCCAGGCACAGGACTGGCCCTACCTGAATATGAAGCAGTGGTGGCGTTTCAGTGTGAATCTTCTATTGGAGGTCGCTTTCTTTGGGTTTTACTGATTGATAAAGAGAACGTCTTCAAAGTAGAGGATGTTACGTCGAATTAAGAAATACATTCTAGAGTTGACAATGTAAACAGATCGATTATGAAATATAAGTGCAATGTCGAAGTTACATAAGTGCAATTGCAATAAAAATCGAAAAAAGGATTATAAGTATTTTTGCTATCCAATAAAATCTGTTTGGTATGACCGAACAAAAAAAGAACAGTCGTCAGAGTTGGTGATAGTTAGACACTTCTTTTAAGAATATACATTTCTTATTTAATCAAAATACATACGGCAGCGTCAACTCAGGCAAACTCATACGACTGTTGCAATCACGGATATTAAGTGAACAATACTCGTGAAACGTTTAATTAACCAGATTAAGAATGAGCCGTGTTAATTTTAACAAGTGATTGCACAATATTAAATGCAACTAACTGTATTATATGTGAAAGGTGCAATGTTCGTGAAACCAACCACATCCTTTATCACATCTTTCTATCGGCTAATCGGGTCATTGGGCGAATTCCCAAACTCTGTCTACATGTGCGATGTGTTGCACTGGCTGCCTGTGACCCAACGGATCTCATATCGGATTTCCGCTTTGGTTTCACACTGCACCCTTGGCTGTGCTCCATCTTACCTTGTGCAACCTCTTCCGCCCAGTGTAGCACGTCGGAAGCCTCGCTCCACGTCGACTGGGGTACTCATAGTTCCACGGGCTCACTTGTCTGCCAGGCAACGCCGAGGTTTCTCTGTTGAAGGACCCTCCATCGGGAATGACCTCCCGTTGTGGCCGCGCTTGTTACCTCTGACCAATCACAGCGGGTTTTATATATCACTCAAGTCTTTTTCTTAAGCTGTGTCTGAGCTGGGAGCGCTACTGAATAGGTTTCTTGAAGGTTCGCAATTATAAGTCCCCACAATGAATTAATGAATGAATTAATTAATTAATTTTAAAACTAGATGTTTACCCGTCCTAAGACGGTTGAAAGAAACGTTTACTCCAATGTGCAAATTGAGCATGACATTAGTAAGTAAGTGTATTCTTTATTAAACACTGGAAAACGCACAGCGCTGTACATACAAAGTTATCAAATAGTTGCAGAAAAGTTAGTAAATAATAATGAAACTACTGCTTCTGCTGCTGATAATTAAACTAAAAACATTGTGGCCTAGCTGTACAACATCCAAGCCAGGAAACAGCGCCTGGTGAGGGAATCAAATCTAGAAAGTGGTTTGTGTGCGCCTCGGCGCAGATCTTGACAGTATATAAAAAGGGGTACCTCGCGTTCCCCTTATTTTAACTTAAAAACATAGAATAGAAATGTCAAACTAAAACGTAAACACAAAATTCTTTGTGTCGCCCCGCTACCGGAATGGTTTTTTACACACCAGCTTCGCTGGATTCGCTATGGGCAGCACGAGTCCAGCTACGCTGGACTGGTGTGGATTCTGTGTTGACTCTCTGGCGTGTTTGTTCATTGGCCGCTATACGGCGCTCGCGCGCCCCCTGCCGATGTGTGTGGTTGTCGACCGCTACGCGGCGAATATGTGTGGCCCTCACCTGCCCCTCCAGCCAGAGAAACGAAACAGAAATGCGTGCTGCCATCTGGCGAATGACACTTGCGAAACAGCGTTCCACCACAGATGGACGCACGCACGCAGAGAGAGATTTCTCTGCGTTTATATTATTAATTTCTTATGTCTGACAACTGCTGCAAATTTTCGTTTGCATCATATAATTATTATATTTAGCTTAGCTTGTTTACTGTTTAACGACTAGCTGTGTGGTAACAAAGACCATTAGCGTCGCCCTCCTCCTTTTTTCCAGGCTTGGAACTGGCACTGTCAGAAAGCGAACAGTGGCGGAGTGAATTATTATTTTATCAAATCATGTTACATTAATTAAACCACCTCACTCAGCTGCTCAATATAGCCTATAGGATGCTGACCCACCTTTCAAAGGTGTCCAACAAAACGAATTGCTTGAACACAGTTCAAACCTTTTAAGAACATCCTATGACTGTCGCTTCGCTCACTCTTTTAAATTGACAAATCTAACTGTTAGTGACGATTGTGTACATAGTATTTGTGCAACAAAGCTCTTTTTAAAAAAGATAATTAGCGTCACCCTGCTCATTTATACAGGTCTCATGCTGGCGCTACCCGAGTACAGTTAAGCAGTGGCGGCGTTTCAATGTATGACCTATATTGATGTTGCTTTCTTGGCGTTTGTACTGATTGAATAGGATGACGTCTGAAAAGAATTGTATCTTAAGTCGAGGTAAGATATACATTGAAGAATGGGGATGAGCCGATTGGCATTTTTTACCAATTTTAGATTCCGGATAGTTGGCCTGCTATTTTCGCCGATTCCGATCCGAATAGTTAATAAAACAGAAATGAAAACAAAATCTTGTATATTATCGCTAGATGTAATTATAATGAGAGTTTATGCACTGAACTATTTGAAAGAAATTAACATTTGAAAGTTTGAAACCGCGTGGCATAAGAAAAAAGCCTGACTGCACGCCAGTTTGTTTACACTTCGAGTAACAGGAGCCGCAGGAGTTCCCCGAAACAGGTTACTATTTCTGTATTAATGAAAATATAAATTGCATTTGGTCAAAAATATTACTTTTTGGTATCTGTAATCGCCGATTCCGATTAATGCCAATTAGTGCAAAATCCGGCCCGATCCGATTTTCGAACGGATAATCGGCTCATCCCTAATGAAGAACAGCTAATATAACTGATCGAGTAAGAAGTGCAAGTGTAATATTAAAGAAAACATAAATGTTAGTGCAGTAAACTCCAAAAGTCCTGGTATCTTCTTTCGTTTAAGTAAAGTCAGATATTTGCATACGAAAGCGAATAAAGAAGCTCAGTCAGCATAGATTTTAATATTTAGCCACCTCTTTTGAGATTGCGTATTCCTTATATAAGCAGAATAGCCTAAATCTGGCGTTAGTTGTAGCTCTATCTATTTCTTCACCTGACCAAAGCAATGATGCCGCTGATGTTAAGTAATTAAGACTGGTAAAAGTTAATGTATAAAATGACATGATCTTGTTTAAGCTAATCTAAAGCCAAGATTTATTAATAGTATTGCGAGCATCTTGACAAACACCCTTAATTGATTATATAATCGATAACTGCAGTTACGCTTATAATATAGATTATAACGATCTTGCCGTTTGGATGACAAACAAATAATACTCTGTAAAACAAAACTTTAGAATAATA
This sequence comes from Aporrectodea caliginosa, assembly GCA_020284085.1. Lineage (NCBI taxonomy): Eukaryota > Metazoa > Annelida > Clitellata > Crassiclitellata > Lumbricidae > Aporrectodea > Aporrectodea caliginosa. Next base: position 539,190 of record JACEVL010000033.1, on the reverse strand, counting down.
AATACCATATATAAATATATAATCTAAAATATATATTATGTATGCCTCTAGTTACACTTTAAAATCGTAGTCAACGAATAATGACAACGTTGAACCTTGCAGATAGTAATGAAATTACTATTATTAATACGACCCTCTTATAATACACCCTTACAAATCTGTGAAGCTTTGTTATACATGATCGTCAATGGCGGTAACGCTTATAGTTGTATCGGTAAATAGAGCCGTAATAGGCAAAGCTAGATATGCGTCAACACTGAAGCCAGTAACACACTGGAAACTAGTAACTAATCTCTGTTCAATCATTGCCTCTGAGCGTGTAATCATGTTTTCATCGCAACTCAAGGTCTCAGGATAAGCTTTTGCCGCCTCTCTTAACTTTATTATTTTTCTAATTGCACTTACTTTTGTCCTAACGCTTGTTTTAAGTTGAATTTAATGTTCCATTTTAAAATGTTTAACATTTAAGTTTTCCGTCCTTTGAACGTATCGCCCCTAGGCCATTGATCTCGTTTTAACTTATGTATGTATGTATGAGCACTTGTTATAGCGCCCCTTCAAGATTACTACTCAGAGGCGCTCCCGACTACAGCGCGGACACTGAATCGGAGTTTCACGCCGAAGCGCATGAGCAATTGCGAGTGAAGGACTTGCCCAGGGTCCCTACGCGGCGGCTTGAGGTGGATTCGAACCCGCAACCGTCCGGCTGCAAGGCACCGAACATACCCCTACACCACCGGGCCCCACGGTTTATAGTCAAGACGCCACTGAGCCCGAGAGACTTACACTTTAAACGGTATAAAATACAACAACAGCACTATAAAAGTATTTACTTTAGATAATTAGAGACGCTTTAGCGATTTTAATTTTCCTAGAATCCTGTTGGGCTTGCTTAATTAGTCTTGGCGTAATTGTTGATTTTTAATTATCTTTATTTTCTCAAGACAACGGTTTAAGATGTTTAATAAAACGAATTAAAACTTTTTAAGTAGGCTACGACTGTCAAGGCGTTTAACTTCAACCTTACTTTGAAAATCCAATCAGGATTGTACGTGTGAGAGCTAGATTTTCTGCCACTGAATACAAATAAAAATTTAACGAGTTCTGCTCTCGAAAGGAAAGTCACGATATCTTCGGCTGGAAAGAAACTTTCGGAAATATCCACGAAGCTAACCGACGGCAGTCACACCTTTAAAACGGTTTGCGCAGGCACTAAGCTTATACAAACTTCACTTCGTTTGTTTTTGTTATAAAATCACAAAGCAGGTTCTAGTACATACAGGGTGGGCCATTAAAAATTAGAACATCACGGTCAATCTGAATTATTTATTTAATTAATATATTTTTCTCTTCAAAATGCAAGTAATTTTTTGCTAAATGTTATATTCTATGTGTCCGCCTCGGTTTTCAACAATTTATCCTAAACGTCTGTGCCACGCGATCGTTATAGTAATGCTCCTGTCTATGAATCGTTGGGACATTTTTGCCACTCCTCGACAATGGCCAACTTCAGTTATTCTGTTGTAGTAAATTTACAACGAAGGTAGAGCTTTTGTTTAAGGCACCCCAACGAACACAGTACATCGGGTTTAGGTCTGGGCTATTTGAGGGCCACGTGTCTGATTCGATGAAGGTTCTCCTGATGATGGAAGTTGAGTGGTTTTTGCTGTGTGAAGGAGCTCCGTCCTGCTGCAACGTCCAATTGTGGCGATTACATCTTGCTCAGGAAGTAAACCTCTTTCTAGAACGTGATCATATTAGTATTTACTGTTTACTTTGACTTCGGGTCCAACACTACATTAGTTTTTCCAATCCGAGACACACCGACCGAAACCAAAGATCTTTGAGTCTTCGACTGCTGAAACCATGATGCTGCGACTTAAATGTCCACGTTCGCATACGAGTCTTGTTGCTGGAATTTGCTTTTCTTTCTTACATCGGAATCCACACGATCACCTTGAGAATTAACTGGTTTGGCAACTGTCAGTGTCTTTTAATATGTGAACCAAATGCTTTGTGCTCTTCTTTCGTTAAGAAACATTTCAAATAGCTTCTGATTTCGTTGCCGGCTTTTTAATCTACAGCCTTCGTTTATCACCTGCCCCATCAAACGATTGTACGCTTTAAGTTGCAAATCTCTCTTCACAATACGTCGAACTGGCTTAAGTTGGTAAGTAAGTGCATCACAGAATAATTTACGTGTTTAAGATTTACTCAAAATACAATCCGATATTGTATTAAACACGACTGAACGCGATGTTCTCATTTTTAATGGCCCACCCGGTACATGCAGCCTCTAGAAATTATTATGAGATAGACGTCAATGGCGGTGGTAGCCATAAAATACACGAATGCAGTAAATAAATCAACAGCTCTTCTTATACTCGTTTCAAACGGTTCACACAGATGATATATAATCGTTATTTCGTCAGTAATAATTCGTATTGTGCAGTCCCCTGTCGAGTGAGTTAGTAGAAGGTGGACGTGAAGAGCCGTTGTAGCCACAGGATACACAAAACACTAAATTGAAAAGCAACAGCTTTTTAAAACACCTTTTAAACGGTTCTATCAGATGCTATAAATACAAATATCAATTCAACTGTTTGATTTCGTTGCGATTGCATTCTGTCTAGTAATAATAATAATTATGAAGTCGATGTCAATGGCCGTGGTAGTCATGAGATACACGATATTACAGTTTACTATTAAAGTGAAACACATTTTTTGGCGGAAAGATGCATCGCGGAGTCTCTTTTGCTGGGTCGTTTGGTTAGGGCACTGAATCAGGAAATGTAGCATGGTGTCTGACACATTACAGGTATCGCAATTTCCACTAACGTGTCTACGCCAGCGATAATCGTAATAAAAATCGTAATCGAGCATTTATATAGCGCCACTCAAAATCAGAGGCGTTCCCGATCCTATAGAGTTGGTCGTTGAGCAGGGAGTGTCCGAAACGGAGCCTGGAGATAGTTACTTCCTTTCGACGGTTGCCTTCCTTCAACTTGACCAAGGGATCCATCTGTTCGATTTGTAGGAATGACGCTCCGCTGTTCGAATTTATCCAACCTGATATAATAGTTCTACTACATGACCGCTTGTCTGCTCCAACTTATGGGGAGAATCACACACTTAAAAGAGGTGTGTAATTATAATAATTGTGTGCGGTTTCACCGTTCTTACAGCTGTTTTGTTTATTTACTCCAAGGTTTAACGTCGTCATATGACATCAAAGATCGTTGACGACAATTAAACACATATACAGTGCAGTGAAAATGAATTCATAGCGCCCGAAAGACACCATTTAAGACTGTCCAAACATAACCTTAAAATGGCATTAGTGTTCATTGTTTAACGACAGAAAAATGGTCCGTGAAATCATTTCATGTCCAGTGTTTAACGATATAGGCCGCTGACGTCGACAAAAATTAATTTCAACAGTTCTTATGAAACGGTGGCATAAATAGACAAAGACGTTCAACAAAGACTGCGATGTTTTGGACAATTAGAGAGAATGCCACTTGACAGAATTCTACACAATGCACTACAAGCATGATTCGAAGGAAAGTGAAAAAAAGACGCACCATGACTACGCTGCATAGATTATGTAAATGAGGACATAACATAACATCACTTGGACTGACACAAATATGAGCAATGGACTTGACAAATGGTAATTGTTTAGTTTAGTCCAGTTTTGGCTGTGAGTTCCAGTAATGTAAGGTCGACTTCAATGGGCGTTGTAGCCATGAGATAAGCAGATACACTGTTTAAATGAGAACAACAGCTCTCCTTAAACACCTTTGAAACGTTTTCAACAGAAGCTATATAATTGTGTCTCGGTTTATTCGTTTAGTTTCTGAAACCGTATGGGTAAATTCCATTAATAAGAGGTCGACGTCAATTTTAATAAGCAAATAAAATAATTTAGAAAGTAGGTTATTAAATTAATTAACTAGGTGATTAAGTAAGTAAGTAGCCTACGACTTTCTTCTTAGGTTTACGTGTGAGTTTTTATCGTGGCTTTTCGGAGACCTATAAACGCCCTTACTGGCGCCGAAAGAATGGCATATGCAAGTAAGTAAGTAAGTACGTGCTTTATTGAACCGCCTGCAAATGCACTGCGGGAACATTGGATAACAACAATCAATAAGTATAAAATCACATAAATCACACAAAAATCACAAAAAATCAAACAAAATATCATAATTAACAATAAAACAGATATCTATGGATCTGTGGATGTCAGAGGTTGTCGAGTGGAGACCCGAGACCGGTTGCTAAAGAGACCAGAGGTAGGAAGCAGAGACTGGCTGTACAACTGCTGTTCGTCTAGAAGGCTGAACAAATTTAATTTGATAATAACTCATACAAAATTCAGAAGTGAATGTTGAAACCGGGCTTTTGGAAACACAAGCAGACTGAAAGGGTAACATTTTCACTTCAGTGTAAAACGCTCGTGAATAAACCGGTGCCTCGTACTTAACATTAGAGTTGCAGTTTAGAAATGTTGGGCTTACGATAACGATTGCACCTCTTCACGAGGTGGCGCTACTGCTCTCAGTCTGGAGTTTACGATTACAATTACGATTGAGCGTTAATTAATAATTATTAATGGAGCACATGGGCGTCCGCTGAAATTTTTGTAGGGAAGGGTGAGTTTTAAATTGTTGGCGAGGGTGCTGAAAGCAACCGATGACGTCACCCTCGGCGCTCACTTCCGTGACAGCTTTAAAGATTAAAAGAAATGGTCAAGGACTTAGCTAAATAATTAAGTGTTTTTTCGCATTGAAAATAGTGTTGTACTAAACATAATAATCAACAAATTTTCTTTTGTAAAATATGCGCCGAATCCAGGGCAATTGCTTGGGCTGTGGAAGCCCACAATAAAGCATCAATTAGTGGAGCAGTGGTCGATTCAGCATTAATTTTAGAGCGCTAATTAATGGAGTGCGCAATGAAAGTGTTTTCATTAGAGATCAGTTTCCGTTGTAGATAGGAGTATTGAGTTTATGTCGTCGTAAGAATTGGTCAGTTCAGCGGTGTTCTCATACCTGGAATACCTTTGGCTCGTTCTATGAAATACGCTATATAAATTTGATAAAGGAATAGAATAATGAGGGAATAGATGGAGAAACGGACGGATCGATCGAAGGGCGGATAGATGGACATGTGAACGAATGAACGATAAACGATAGAATGAATGTATAAATGAATGACTAGTCTGATGAATTAATTAATTAATAGACTGATGAATGAATGAATAGACGGATGAATGAATGAATGAATGAGTGAGTGAATGAATGAATGAATGAATATGTTTAGCTTTAAAGGTCCGGGTCGAAAGAAAATAGCGCAAGATCCGCGAAACTGAACGACGTCATTAACACCTTTTAAACGGTTTACACAGATGGTATTTAACCGTAACATCGTCTATTCATACAGTTATGTATATATACGGCGAGTCATTAAAAAATGTGTCCATATATAATTTAATATAATTATTGTGGCTTACCATCAATTTTAATTAAATTGCAGAATAGTGACGCTTGACGGCCTAGTCAAGTGCTACATAAATTATACATGATATAATGAATGTATGTATGAATGAATGAATGAATGAATGAATGAATGAATGTAATTGTAAGATGGATCGGGTGGAGAGGGGGATGTCCACGAAGCTACCCGACGTCATTAACACCTTTATAGCGGTTTACACAAGTGCTATGACTATAATGGTCACTTCGTCTATTCGTTTGCCTTGGTAACTTTCCTTGAAGCGAGTTCTCGTAATAATAACGTCAATGGCCGTGGTAGTCATAATATACACGGATACACTAAACTGAAAACAGTTCTTCTTAAACACCTTTGAAACGGTTTCCATCGATGCTATATATAAAATAATCACTTCGTCTATGCGTTTGCCTTTGTATATTTTCTTTATTATTATTATTATTATTATTATTAAATAAATTTGTAACGCGCGCAAGGTCACACCGAGATGTGAATCTGAGGCGCGGATAGTCAGCCGCCAGGTGAAGATGCACTTAGATTTCTAAGTGCATCAAACGTGACATCTTTAAGCGAGTTCTCGTAATAACAAGATCGACGTCAATGGCCGTGGTAGTTATAAGATACACGGACACAATAAAGTGAAAACAACAGTTCTTTTTAACCCTAGGGCTACCAAGCTTTTTTGTAACACTGGCTACCAAGGGGATTTCGTGTTTGGTTTTACATATCATAACTTGTAATATAGCATTGGATTCAGCACTCATTTCTGCACAGAATGGTGTCTTTAGTTGTACATTATGTGAATGCACCTCGAAATTACATCACTTTTAACAACGGAACCCATTAGTTAGCAATATTGTATATTATTGCGTACATTTTGTACTTTTTCTTTGATAAACAAATAGGCCTATAAGATTATGTGTGTTTTGAAACTAATCTATGTATAAAAAGATACACAATAATCATCCCTACACATGTTTATATAGTATAAATGTACATCCACATACATATATATCCATACATATATATCGGTTTACGTTGTAATGCTGTATTCAGCCATTTTCACACAGATTACGCGTATTATTATTTATTTTGATCACTTCCGGTATTCAAAAGACAAAGATGTAGGAATGCAAATGAAGCCCTTCATTCCCTCTAAAGAATGGTATCTTTGTTTCTCTTCCAGGAAGACAAATGAATACGCTACAGACAAAAACTAAGGGGAGTGCTTCCATTCAGCCATTTTTTCACGCATATTACGCGTATTATTATTTATTTATTTTGAGCACTTCCGGTTTGTCTCAGGTCAACTCAGTGACAATAGAAATGTAGCCCCACATTCCCTCTATAGAGAGTGGTATAATTTGTGTCTCTTAATATTAAATGACGGATAAGATATAGTCGATAATCTAGGGGGGTGGTATCCACCCCCCCCTGGTACCTCGGGTATATTGGGTATAACTTTGAACGGTGTGAGATATCATCTCACATTTTACCTTAAAACGTGTGTAAATGAACCCCCCTACAGCTACCTAAAAGGTCAAATTTTTATTCCATACGAAAAAAAAAGTTTGAGATGGAAAAAATCTAGGGGGGTGGCAACCAATTTCACCCCCTTGGTGCAGCCCGAGGGTTAAAATTCACTGCCGGTCAACATAATTCCCGATGACCTTATTACCCCTTAGGGCTACCAAGCTTTTTGTAACACGGATTAACAAGGGGGGTGGTTACCACCCCCTGGAATTTCGTGTTTGGTTTCTATATCATAACTTGTAATATAGCATTAGATTCAGCATTCATTTCTGCACAGAATGGTATATTTAGTTGTACATTATGTGAATGCACCTCGAAATTACATCACTTTTAACAATAAGAGATCCCATTAATTAGCAATATTTTATAATATTGCGTACATTTTGTCCTTTTTGGATAAACAAATGTGTAAGATTATGTGTGTTTGGAAACTAATCTATGTATAAAAGATACACATAATCATCCCTAACTATGTTTTATATAGTATAAATGTACATCCATACATATATATCCATAAATATATATATATCGGTTAACGTTGTAATGCTGTATTCAGCCAGCCATTTTCACACAGATTACGCGTATTATTATTATTTTCTATTTTGATCACTTCCGGTATTCAAAAGACAAAGATGTAGGTATGCAAATGAAGCCCTACATTCCCTCTAAAGAATGGTATCTTTGTTTTCTCTTCCAGGAAGACAAATGAATACGCTACAGACAAAAACTAAGGGGGGAGTGCTTCCCATTTAGCCATTTTTCACGCATATTACGCGTATTATTATTTATTTTGAGGCACTTCCAGGTTGTCTCAGGTCAACTTCAGTGACCAGAGAAATGTAGCCCCACATTCCTCTCTATAGAATACAGTATAATTTGTTTCCCTCTTTTAATATTAAATGACGGATAAGATATATTCAAAAATCTAGGGGAGTGGTATCCAATTCCTGGTGCCTCGGGTATGATAGGGCATAATCTTTGAATGGCGTGGGCTCCCACCATATTATGTTTACCTCAAAATGTGCTTAGACAATGAATCTGCTACAGCTACCTAAAATGGCAAAATTATATTCCATATGGAAACAAACAAATTTCATAAAAACGTAGGAGAGTGTCCCAAAAAACCTTGTAGCCTGAGGGTTAATAGAAGCCATTAACGCGTGCGTTTAAAGAGTAAAAGAAAATTGCGATTAATTCTTCTAAGTTCTAACGCGTTAATCGCATTCGTTATTTAATCCGGTTTATAACAATTATGATCTCTATTCAAACGTTGTTAATAATTCATTGTCAAATGAAATTAACTCTATTAATAATCGCTGGTCAGCTTCGCTTGATCGCATCCTGTTTTGTTGTATTTTCTGGTTCTGTTCTTTCTTTCTTAAGCCTGTACTTCGAATTTGTTGATTTTTAATTTAATTTTATATCACAAATCAAAATGGGATCAAAGGCGGAAAAACGGGTTTGAACGGATAGTTTATCTTTAAACCAGTTATAGCCTACTGTGGTTTGCAAATATTGCAAGAAAGAATGTTGGCGACCTATCATCTTAGCAATTCGTCACTCAATTATTATAACCTGTGAGTGAAGCAACGGTTAATCGCTCATGATGAGCCGTCGACATCGGTAAACTGATAGCCAACTGGTCCACATTTAATTATATCGGCGCCCCGTCGGACTACATTGGTTGAACTTCAGGAGATAGCAAGATCAATGGATCAAGCGATATACAGCAACATTACGAAGATGGGTTGCTGAGAATAGTCGACTGATCAACTTTCATGTCTAATTTTCACCTTTATATCATTTTAAAGGTGGCCTATAAATTAACCCTCAGAGGGTAACCTATAAAAAAATCACACATTGGATAACCTGGGGTGAATTTTTCACCCCTCACTATTTGAGGCATGTGATATAAAATTAAACCATGTTCGATCAACAATGGTAATTGTACCAAGTTCAACATAAAACTGCAAAACTAGGAAACCTAACTAAAGTCAACTATCAGCACAATCATCGAGTCTACAGTCATCTACACACAACTCAAGTAACATTTTGTTGCTTGCGTTCCACAGACAAAGTTGCTGCACATATGACAGCGAATACTGGTTTTATTGTCCTTCTGGCGGCTGCATTTATGGCAACGACCCTTGCAACTGCTCAATGCTCATCTGCTGTGTGTCGCGTTTTGCTTTCTTGACCGGCTTTCCTTTACATATTCCAGTGCTCTTTTCACATATGGCTGAAATGGCCACAGTATGACGTCAGTCACGTGACCATTCATTCAAAATAAGTAAGACAAAATATATGGAATTAAGCAAAAGTCATCTATGAACAGATACACAAAGGCGCAAGGCATAACTCCAAAGCTGTAAAAAAATTCAGCGCAAATACTGACAGTGGGGTGAAAAATTCACCCCAGGTTAGCCTCTGAGGGTTAAGAACACTTAGGCCATACTTTCAGCAGTTGACTGATTTGAATAGTGTTTTCTCGTTTATTCGGTTGTTTCTGTTACACAAGACTTTTAAATAAACCAAATGAAGTCGTTATCCGTGGTAGCCATGAGATATATAATACATTTAAGTGAAAAACTTAAACACCTTTAAAACGGTCTAAACAGATGCTATATTATAATCGTCACATCGTTTGTGCGTTACCTGCCGTTTGCATGTACTATAGCAGTTACATAATAAGGTCGACGTCAATGGCCGTGGAACCATAAGTAATATTATATGAATACACTATAGTGAAAAACAACAACCCCGCTTAAACACCTCTGAAACGGTTTACACATACGCTATATAAACGTAAATAGTCCAGGTAAGAGTGAAATTGTAAAGCTCTGTTTGACACATTTGATGGTGTCATTCGGACGCTATAAGTTTCTTGTAATCATTGAATTGTATCTTTCCTGTATTGTCGTCAACGGCCTTTGATGCCATAAAACGACGTTAAACGTTGGAATAATAATAAGTAAGAGCTGTAATATGCCAAAACATTATTTGTCGACGGCAGTGGCCTTTGTTGTCATAAGCTGCCGTTAAACTGAGTATCCAATCCAATTAATACCTGTCGGACCCTTTTCTGCTGACCTATTGACCACTCCATCAACTTTTGTGCATTTAATGTACGTGGACTTTTAGTGAAACGCATTTTGGTACCTCAAATAAACGCTGTATCATTGATGCTGACCATTCAATTACTGGCTTTCATACAATCAATCCATACATCATTTCAGTCCCAGTCAGTCAGTCAATCAATCAATCAATCAATCAATCAATCAATAAATCAATCAATCAATCAATCAATCAATTAATCAATCAATCAATCAAAACATAAATCATTTCGCATACAGTATAGATTTTTATGTTGGTCATAATTATGTTGTTCGTTCAGCAAGTAGATCCATCGAGTGCTCGAAGTCGCGCTCGAAGGACCTGGCGCTAAGTAAAAGGTTCAGAATTCCTCAGAGATCTCATGCATTTGCTATCACCTGAGATCTCACCGGGATCTAACCTGAGCTCCCATTTACCCCGTTCTCCTGATTATCGTAACGATTTCCGGAATGAACTTTAACCTCTGCATAATGACACTAGTTTCCATTAAGCCTAATAGTAATTCCTCTTTGAACGACATAGTATGGCTACTACGGCCGTTGATGTGTTCCGACTCATACAAATATTTCTGGGTTTAGGACTGGCACTACTGGCACTAGGCCTACTGGTAATGGTGGAGTTAAGTAGTTCCAGTAGTTTCAATTATTTAACGACATCTTTTGACGTCCGTTGAATTATTTTAGACAGTTCTGTCTGTTCGTATCGAATGGTTTACGGCATCGAAATAGTTTCCATTCGGTTAGTTGCTGTTTAACGACACACTAATTATCATTACAAAGATTATGAATGTAGACCTCCTCCTTTCTCCTGACCTGGGACTGGCACTATCAGTGTGAGTGAGGGGCCCTCGGAGTCATGGATGAATCAAGAGTTTAGCGACATCTTATTGCAACCAAAGCTATTGACGTGGACAGAAATTACTTTTGCTTAAAACAGCCTAATTAATTAATTCTCTGGAAAGTTCTTTTTATTCAGTGCTGGCGTCGTTTCTTCGAAATCAAGCATCTAAACAACTCCCGGTTGGGATCAATTCACAGGAAACGAAAATGATTAATATTTGGCTTTTGAAGTAGTTATAGCACAGCGTATGTTTCTTCTTTTTCTGCTGGTGGTGAACTGAGGTGACCGTACCCAGGTCAACGATGCGATGCGAAGCTGCCCCTTTCTCTGGTGGTCTCCCTGGCAACTGGACTCGGATCTTCACTTGGAATCTCTGGACAATCCCTCGGACTTGACGCAGCGTTCGTGAATAGGTTGGTGTCCTGCGCTTAGGGCTTTAGAAATTTGACGTTTACGATCACGATTCAAACGCTTCTGAAAGAGGTCATCCATCCACGCAATCACACTTGTGTGCCTCCCTACAGACTCTCACCCGTCTTCAAAGACGGGACCAGCAGGGCACCCTCGCCATGATAAGGTTTAACCTTCGGATCTTTCCCCGGCAAGTCACCTTTGAAAGACTTAAATCATTCAGCGCTTCTGTGGGACAACACAGCAGATTGAATTTCTGACAGTTTAACAACATAGCATGGCTTCAAATTGCACAATAATTATCACCGACGCATAGATGAATGCTGTGACAATGTGATGGCCTAGGGATTGAATGGATGGATCCAGAGTTTAACGACAGAATTATTATGACAATCAAAATTATTTTAAGTAGTTGTCACCGTTTCTATCGAAATAATACAGCCTTTGTTTCAGAAGACATAGGTTGGTTAGTTGTTGTCTAACGATACGGTGTCATAAAAAGATGATTAGCTTCGCCCTCCTATTTTCTCAACTTGGAACTGGCACTACTACAGCCAGTGCCAGATTAACTATGGCGCAACTGGCGCACTTGCGCCAGACCTTCTTTCGGGGGTAAAAATTTAAAAAAAACATTGAGAAATCCGATTATCCGATCGAATTTGTTTATATAAGTCACAGTCCGGCTTATTTAAAATGTTTAATTTCTAAAACAAGCATTGCATATAAAATTTGGTGGCATTATAAAAACAGGCCTTCTACAGTACTACTACTATAATGATGACGTACTAATTAATTGTGTACTGTAATGATGACGTATGACGTAATCAATTTTTGCGCGGATCGACCCATCACCAAATAAAATATAGATATGCGTACGGTACAGACGACACAGTGTATGTTCTATGTAATATTATTATCTACTATTTAGTGTTTATGTAGCTGCTTATTTCTTTTTAATTTTAATTTTTAAACAAATAAAATAAGTAGGCCTAAAGAAAATGAAGAAATTTGAGTCCGGTTGGCTGAAACGTCAAAGAAAACGCGAACTTGAAGAGGTAGGCAAACAGCAACGTGGTAGTATTGATAAATTTCTGGCAGTAAAAACACGAGAAGTGCCGCAATTTATAGATGGTGTCGACTCAGCGTCAGAAGCTGGATGCAGTTCAGGCTTAGGCCGCTCAGCAGTGTCAGCACTAATGCCAACAACAGACACCCTTGATTTCAGCAATTATATCATTGATATGCCTAAATCTGAAACTACCATAGATCTACCATTAAAACAAGAGAATCAATCTGTTGGAAACGTGCCACAAACAGATGCTGCTCTGTGGACTATAAATGAAGATTTGGTCAGTTATTGGCTGCAGATGGGACCTGATCCATGTCGTAATCAAGATGGCATGTACTCCAAAAAGTCTAAATCCATAAAACAACATGGAAATAAAAAGTAAAATTGAATAGTACCAAAAGAAAACTAAACGATTCTGCTTTTTTACGATCACACCAAACGGGGAAAAAAATTCTGAGACATTGGCTCTTGTATTCGCCATCAACTGGGCGCTTATTTTGTTTTGTTTGTAAACTTTTTATTTCAAGCAGCGCAAGTGCTCTTGCACACCAAGGTTTTGATTCATGGGATCTCCTATGATCCTATCACAGCTTCATTTTGTGTTCATAAATTATTAAAGTATGTTTTTCTATATAATTAATTTTTCCCCATTTTTTGATAATTTGATTGGATAGAGGGCCTACTTTAGTTTTGTTGCATTGTTTGCGCCAGGCCTCTAAAAAGTTAATCCGGCACTGACTACAGCTAGGGAGTGGCGGAGTTTCAGTATATTTTAAGCACAGTTTCCAACTTAATTGTATTGTATTGTATTTGTATTGTATTTGAACACTTGTTATAGCGCCCCTACCAGATTGCCTATTCAGAGGCGCTCCCGACTACTGCGCGGACGCTGAATCGGAGTTTCACGCCGAAGCGCATGAGCAATTGCGAGTGAAGGACTTGCCCAGGGTCCCTACGCAGCGGCTTTGAGGTGGATTCGAACTCGCAACCCTACGGCTGCAAGGCACCGAACATACCCCTATACCACCGCCCCCAGTATATTGTGTTGTGTTGTATTGTGTTGTATGGTACTCCACGTTTATATTGCGACCGAGCCACCCGCAGTAAAGATCCGAGAAATTAATCTCTGATAAACCAACCGACCCGGAATCGAACCCGGGCCGCCGGCGTGGAGAGCGGCCTACCAATCCACTCGGCCACTCAGGATCTCGATTACGTAGATGTCCCAATTGGGAGACGTAGACATTAAGCGCAAGTGGCCTACACTTTTATATAGCCTAGGCTGATGACAATTTAAAGGTGTCTACTCAATAGGCTTACACTTCTATAACGACACCTTGTGGCATCAAATCAGTTTACGTCTGCAGAAAGCGGATTTGTACATTTTTCGCTGAATGATGATAATTTATATTTTAAATTAAATAGATTAATTAGTCTGAGTAGCTGTTTTGTTGAAACCATTGTGTTCTTCTCGAGTTTCGGTTCAGTCCATTTCTAAGGATTGTTGTAGGATTGATGCCCTTGCATCAGCATCCCTTGGTGGACAGTCCTGTGATGTGGTGAGGGATCTTGGGGTGCTTCTTGATGGTGGGCTTACGATGGCTGATCATGTGACACATATTTCAAGGACAAGTTACTACGAGCTCAGACAGATCCGAGTTATACGGAGGACGCTATCGCTGAACGCCGCGGCTGTGCTAATACACTCTTTTGTTCTCACACGTCTTGACTACTGTAATGGAGTCCTCCTGGGCCTCCCTGAGTTCCGCATTCGTCAACTTCAGCTCGTTCAGAATGCAGCAGCCAGACTTCTGGCTGACCTGCCGAAATATTCACACATATCCGACTACATGCGGCGTGAGCTACACTGGCTTCCAGTTGCTGATCGTGTTAATTTCAAGATCGCTACGCTGGTTTGGAAGGCTACGACTGGCACTGCTCCGGACTACATTGCTGAACTGTGCCTTCCAGTTGGCACTCAAACTGGTCGGCGGGCTCTCCGGTCTGCCTCGCGAAATGACTTAATTGTACCTTCGTTTCGAACCACCACCCGTGCTCGTCGGGACTTCTCGATTGCGGCGCCACGGATCTGGAATACTCTTCCGCCATCTGTGCGTGCCACTAATGCTGCATGTGGTTACATGGTTTTCTCTCGACTCTTAAAGACGCACTTTTTCAGCTGTTTAATGGCCACGTGTTGAGCGCTTCTGTGAGACTCTTAAGTGGCGCTATATAAATGTCTTGTTACATTACATTACATTAAGGTCTATTTTGTCGTGTAATATTAATTTAAAATTATATAGGCTACTTTGATCGTAAGCCCAACAGAAAGAGTTTGTTTATTCAGATGACCTCTTATAACATACAGGCATGCATATAGATTCATAGACATAATTCCACACATGTGTTCACATTGTTAAAATAATAAAGCAACATTTCAGGTATTAGACCGAGTGTACAAAGTGCATCGCCTGTGACATCCTAGCACCCATAAACTCATGTGCCCTGAGCATTTTCTGTACAAGCTCAGCATAATTCACTAGTCTTTGATCATCAAGTAAGTTCAGTATAACAAACTCGAATAATTCCCATGCTGCTAACTCAGCGATCCTCAGCTTATTTTTGAACTTATTGTCACGATTCAGTTCACGGTTGTCTGCACGACCCAAAACACTTTAAGTTTGTCTTCATTTTGTGGCTGCCAGAGACGTTGAGGGCGATCATACGACCTTACCTTTAGTAAAATACAATAAAAGTGTAATTTTGATAATGCCCTCCTTACAATGTTAAGAAATGTGCGCATTGAAGCAGAGCAACGTTTGAAAGGCAGTAGTAGTTTCAGTTTAACGACACTGTGTGATAACAAAGATCATTAGCGTTACCCTCCTCCTTTATCCGCCTACGGGACTCGATCTCGATACCTCAGTCTCTCTATGCCAGTGTGTTATCCAATGCGCTATCGGGATTAGTTCCAAAGCGGCCTCGTATGTTTTGTGAGATATGCGACGTCGATTCGTCACTTCAAAGAAAGACCGATTCGTCGCCGATTTCCGGGAAGGACAGCGTCGTAGGTTGGCGGAGCAAGAGTTCAACCGAACGGAGGGAGCGAGAGCCCCGAGCACTGATGGTGGACCTACAGAGCTCAACAAGGTAGGCAGAAGAGAGGCTTACCAGTCAACGCCAGTCTAAGTAAATTATCCTGATACTCAATACGCTGCTTGAGGGGGCCAGTGGAGAACGTCGCCACAGGGCGTTGTTAAACAGTGCATACTTCTTCTAAGAAATACCTTTTATCTAGACTTGGTTGCACTGGAAAGCATGTTGTGCATAACACCATCCATTATTATTATTATTATTATTATTATTATTATTATTATTATTATTATTATTATTATTATTATTATTATTATTATTATTATTATTATTATTATTATTATTATTATTATTATTATTATTATTATTATTATTATTATTATTATTATTGCGACCGTCTATTACTACACACCCTCAAAACGCTATTAAATATTGGTATATATTTCGGCGTCGTAAAATAAACTATTAGATTATACAGCTTAAACTGCTAAATACGTGGATCGGTGGGCATTGTTTTAAAAGTGTCTAACAAAAAATATACGAGAAGATTATACAACCGATTTTCATTAATTTTACGTATTGGAATGTTGAACAATGTGAAAGCAAGATGAGAAAATAATTCTTAAAACAGAAATCAGTTTGTAGCGCAAGATCGCAGGGATTTCAAGACTAAAGAAAATAAGAAGCGATGAGATAGGACAATCATTAGGTTTTCTAACAACCATGCTAGATAACGACTTTCAGTGAAGAAGCCGATGGTTTCGACATGTAGAGAGAATGCCACCTGACAAAATCCCACAGTACATGCAAGATTCGAAGGGAAAACAAGCAAATGCAGACCAAGACTACGCTTGATAGAAAATATAAATGAAGACATAACATCATTTGGACTGACTCTAAGGGGACCAATGGACTTGACAAAATGATCGAGGATGTCGTTTATTCGTACACATCGCCGACAAATGGCTGACGTCATTAACTGATGATTTCGACGACGACGATGAAGATGAAGATGAATAAAGCACATTGCTCTAGCCACTGCCTTGTCCTTTAAATGGCGTCTTATGGTTGTTTAACAAAGCTCCCATAACAAAGATAATTAGCGTCGTCACCTTCCTTGCCCTCACTTCTTGGCTCTGGCGATACATAAGACGGTGACGGAGTTTCAATGTATATCCTCTAAGTTGACTTCATGTGGTCTGTATTGTTTGAATAAGGCAACGTTTTCAAAGAAGAGAATCTTAAAGCGATATAAGAACTGCAGTGAAGTATCCTTAATGTGGACTGAAGAAGAGTGAGGCGTAATTATTGTAACTGTAATTGTTACATTAATGTAGCCTAAGTGACGTAAAATCTCAAGGAGAAAATTTAGTTTTTCAAGTTAAATCTGATATGTGAAACCTAAACTAAGCTTAAATAAACTTGAACAGTAAGCAGAGCTGGAAATATTTAGACACCTCTTTGTTGAATACAGATTCTTTATGTATGGACAACAAATTATGGTGCTTGTAACTCTGAAGCTTCATCATCTATGATCGCCAGGTTAATTATAGAGAGCGGCGGTCACCCAAGTCCTCCGTTTCGGTGTTTTCGTGATACACTATCTCTCTTGCGTTGACTAGTAGAAGAAGAAGTAACTCTGCCGACTGGGCCGTTGCTATCTATCTGTTAAAAACACGAATATTAAGTACATGTACAGTAATTAAGACTTGCAAAAAGATCAATTAAAAGTGGGCTGTCTGAATTGAACAATAGATTACAATTTAAAAATATATCCAACTGATGTATGTGACATATGTGCAATGTTAGGGAAACCATAACACACCTTTACTTACATCGTCAGAAAGAGAATATTACGTGTAAAACCGTGCTAGCGAAATGAATCATATTCTGAGCGAGAAGTTGATGTCATTGGCAGCCGTACGATGTCGCTCGACAAAGAAAATTAATACTAACTTTGCCATACTCCACAGCCTGTGCTCTCGTAGTGCCAGTCCAAAGCTTGGGTAAAGGAGGAAGGCGACGCCAATCATCTTTGTTACAACACTGCGACGTTTGGCAGAAACTAAACACACGCCTGTATCGAAAAAGATGATTGACGTCGCCCTCCTCATTATCTAGGCTTCGGACTGGCACTGTTTGACCCTTCAGTTAGGCCCAACGACTTATATCTGTCAAGTTCGTTGACGTCGAACTTATTTTCCCTTTTAATTAACTAAATCTATCTTGTCTCGACTTTGTGACTGGCGATATTGTGGAAGATTTATGTTTAACAACGCTGTGTCATAAGATGATTAGCGTCGCCCCCTTCCTTGCCTTCTCTTGGGTCTGGCGCTAACCGAGTATAAGACTGGTGGAGTTTCTCTAATCAAGTCGCTTTCTTTTGTCTGTGCTGATAAAACAAGGCAACGACTTCAGAGAAGAAGATCTTAAAACCAGATAAGAAATACATTGAAATTTCGCCAAAGTTTACTGAAGGGGAAAGTAGCGTAATTGTAAATGTGAATGTTACATCCACGTACATCTAGTAAAATCTCAGCAACTATTATTTTGTTTTGGTTTCAAGTGTAATCTGATGAGTGAAGCCGAAACTGAATGAATAAGAACAGGCGGCAATGCTTGTAAGAGTTAGATACCTCTTTTAAGTAGTCGCATTCTCTATATAAATAGAATAATCTGCCTATTTTACCTTACTTTAGAACTCCGCCTGTAATAGTTCTCTGTCAGCTCCAGTCCCAAGCCTCGATAAAGAAGGAGGGCGACGTTAATGATCTCTGCTATCACATAGTGTCGTTAAACTGAAACTACTACTACTGCGATTTTACATGATCCACATTTTGAATGTAATGAGCCAAGAGCCAATTATATTCTCGAAATTTTCAAGGTGAGTTCGACGTCAATGGCTGCCATAAGATGTCGTTAAACAATAGACTCTACTACTAGCTCCGCCATACGCCAAAAGCCTCTACTTTGGTAGTGCCAGGCCAGAACGTAGCATTTCCACGGATTATTTCGTCTAAAAGCAGATTTTTTTCAGTAACTTGGGATATGTTGGATATTTCTGGCGCTAGGTTTACGTGCCGGACTCATTCGACGGTTTTACCAAAGGATTTTATGCACTTGAGGGTATTTTGTTCGCAAGTCGCCTTGTCGCTATGTAACTGCATCAGGACCATCCTTCTGATGTATACGGTCGAGCCTCAGCCATACGGACCGTGTACGCCGCCTGTATCAGAGTGTTTTCGTTTCGGTGGAGGACGACCGACGCGGGCCATTGGAGTCACCTCGACCTTCAGTCATTGGAGGCGCTTCAATCTACCGACCGACACACGACGAATGCCTTCTTCCGTTTAGTCCTTGTGCCTCGGCGAATTACCGGACGTGCGTCATCTTCTACCAGTAAGGGACTGCTCGTCGGCATCGTCACCGTGTTTGCGAACGCTGTCACCTGTGGCCTCTCTTCTCTATCGAAGCAACTTGGCTCAGAAACGCTGCACATTCATGATAATATCTTCAGCTGTCGTTAGTTTGTTCTACGCATTTGCGTTGGCCCGCTAGTGGTGAATCTTCTATAGCTTACTGTGCATTGTTTTGCTAACTGATGTAATATTTTCGTTCGTAGTGACACATCATCATAATAGGCTAGCGCAGAGAGCGCCTCTGAGTAGATAGTAGTAGTAGTTTCAGTTTCACGACACTGTGTGATAACAAAGATCATCAGCGTCGTACTTCTCCTTTATCCAGGCTTGGGGCTGGCACTGTAAGAGTGTAAACAGTGGCGGAGTAGAAATCTAGAATAGGCGCTGTATAAATTCTGCAGAATGAATGAATGAATGAATCATGAACTGAAATTGTTGATCGTAATTAAACAACAGAGCGCAGCAGCACTATACTTTTATATACAATGGTGAACGACGTTGTATACAAAGGTGTCCAATTTAAAGTATTTCTAATGAACTTTCTAAGCACCAGATTAAAACGATTCTGATTCTAAAATGTGAAATTTACTGTCTAGTTTACCAGAAACGTCAAATACCAGTTCATTAACAAATAAGACATAAGAAAACTTACGTGTGGCATGCAGATAAGTTGTTTAAATGAAGACTTAGCACTAGGAGTCAGCAAAACGTTTAGATTTTCAGTTGTAACTTTTTAAGCCTTTTAGGACATCCTATATCTGTGAAAGCGTTTCACGTCGACCTTACATTTTAATCGACAAAGTCCAGTTGTAACTGGCGATTATGTAGAAAGTTTCACGCTTAAGAGAGCTGTCATAACAAGGACATAATTAGCCAAGTGTGAAGCAGTGGCAGCGTTTCAATGCGTATTCTCTATAGAGGTCACTTTTTACCTGATTGAAGAAGATAGCGTCTTGAAAGAAGAGTTTAATTCGAGACAAGTAATACATAGAAGATTCGCCGATGTAAACTGATAGAATGATTAGCGTAAGTGTAATTTTATATGTTACGTTAATGTCAGTGAAGGAAAATAAAAAAAGTAATATATTTTGCCTTCAAATAAAGTTTAGCCTACTGCGTGTACTTGAACTAAGAAAGAACTGACAGCATAATTAGAATATTTAGACATATCTGTTAAGAATAATTATTTCTTGAATAACCGACATAAATCTGGCGTTTCTACGTATGGCTTTTCGATTTGTCTGTTGTAAACAGGAATATTAAATATTTAAGACTCGCACAATTGTTCAATTAATCAGATTACAGTTGCGCTATAATCCTAATGCATTCAACTCCATGGTCTATTGGACATTTGCATTGTACTGGAAACCATTCCACATCTTTTTCAGAAATAATATACTGCACACGCTCCTTGTAAATCCGTCGGATTGTTTAAGATAATTATTATACTGCACTGCACTGTAAATATGCACGAAAAATATAAGGCAAGGTCGACATCAACAGTAATTAGATGTCAATAAATAAAATAAAGTCTGCAAAATGCGAACTTCTGTAATAATAACCAGGCAATGAAAACACTAATAAAATTATGGGCAACTCTGGGGCACTTAAAAACAGTCTCTATGAGCTCCATGAACTAGAAGTTGAGTTCTATTCTCTTCTGTACATACAGTAGTACACACCCTCAAAACGTTTTAAGCGCTGCTATATAAATGTCAACCGCAGTGACACTTATTATTGGGTAGGTTAAGTCCATTAATTTTCTAAAAGTCAAAGGACACGGCAGCTATAAGATGTCGCTCAACAATGAAAACTACTACTAAATCTGCCGTATACGACACTGCCTGTACTGTGACAGTGCTAGTCCAAGTCATGGATCAAGAAGGAGAGTACAAGCCTGGATAAATGAAGAGAGCGACACTAATCATCTTTGTTATAGCATGGCGTCGTTAAACAGAAACTGCACGGACGTTCTGTCATAAGATAGACGATTAACATCGCCCTCCTCGTTATTATGGCTTCAGACTGGCACCACCTCTACGTGGCAGTGAAGGAGTCATGGCACAGCGTCTGTTTCTTAGACTTTTTCTACTGGTGGAGAACTCAGTTGACCGTAGCCACGTCAGCGATGCGAAGCGAAACTGCCTATTCGCCCTGGTCTCTTTGGCAACTGGACTCGGATCTTTAATTGGTAGGTTTATCTCTGGACCAACCCACTGACTTGACACAGCACTTGTGAATAAAGTGGTGGCTTACGCTTAGCCCTTAGAAATTTGAGTTTACGACTACGATTAAAACGCTTCTAAGACAGTGTTTCCATCTGCGCTTTTAACCTGCGTGATGCGATTTGTGTAGGATATATATAATTTACACCGCAGGCGTATTAAAGGTGTCTAAATAATGTTGTATTAAATAAATTGAAGGTAAAATGGAGGGGATGAAAACAAGTGGAAGACCGAGACAGATGACGCTGGATTGAATGATGATAGATGGTTACAGAAAACTTGAAGAAGTGCCCAACAACAAGAGGAGTGGCGATGTCGGACATTTGAACCTGCCTAAGAGGCAGAGAACCACAAGAAGAAGAAAAAATGACATCTATGAATGGAGGTTGTATTGGATGTCGAACACCTTGACGACATCGGCTGTGGAGTTCAATAGAAAGTTTTTTATAAACAGCGATTACCGTTTGAATTGCTTGAGAAGACCATTAGGCTTTTGGAAAAAATGCTTTCCACCTGTGCAGACAAAATAAATCAGCATTAATCGGATAGTAATAAAGTCAAATCAATTATCTAAGTTTGCCTCCGCCACTTTCTGTACTTGGTAGTGCCAGTCCCAAGCCTGGAGAAAGGAGGAGGGCGACGATAATCATCTACGTTGTGACTCAGCGTCGTTAAACAGCAACTAACCAACCAAACTAAGGTAAGGTCGACGTGAATGGTTACATCTTACTAAGCTATTACTCCATACTAAAATATTTTTATATATGGAAAACTACAGCGCTATGTCGGTTGTTAGCACAATAAACGAATATTATAATGGTCAGTCATAAAATGTTCTTAATGCAAAATGGTCTATAATTGGACACCTTTAAAATTCAATTGAATGATGCTATATAAAGTGGTGCGTTTGACATGGCGCTTGATGAGCTATACAATAATAGGAGACTTTCCCCATAGATGGCTTCTAGGAAATAAGCTGAACAATTACAAGTAATTAGAAGCTGATGGTGACAGATTGTGCTTGATTGTAAGCCAGTGTTTCAGTTGTGAAGAACTAGTCTCCAATATCAGCGTCTCATCCTCACCTCTGGTCGAAACATTTAAACATTTAATGACCTGCAGAAACCAAGTTCTGATCGAAATCTTGCAAATAGGTCGTACTTGTCGAAAATGTTCCGGGGCTAACATTAAGAGCTCAAAACAAAACACCGCATATGATAATTTTCAGCAGAGATTTCAATCCACTGATTTTGACCTGCGTTCGTGTACTTTGGTAATCTGTAAATTTTCGATTCTCCAGTTCTTTTTTTACAACTTAAACATTGTATTGTATTGTATTGTATTGTATCTAGGCATTCATAAAGCGCCTCTAGCAGTAATGACTATTCAGAGGCGCAAACATTGGTTTACACCCAAATACAGTCTGTCGCCAACGTCTTATAATTAGTTTTAATTGTTTAGTGGCATCTTATCGCAAGAAAAGCCTTTGACGTCGACAGGAAACACTTTCATCAGTTTATTCTTTTATTTAATTTAACCACAGTTTAACGTCATCTTATGACATCAAAGGCCGTTGACGACAATACGGAAAATATACAATACAATCAGAACCATAAACTTATAGTATCCGAACGACACCATTAAAGGTGTCAAACGGAGCTTTACAATTTCACTAATATTAAATATTTTTGCAACATAAAGTAGTTCATCTCATACTGTCTGTTATTATTTTGTACTGACAAATTTCATTAACTAACAAAGCATACGAGTATTATAATTTATTAAGGTATTCTTTTAAAATGTTCATGCATCTAACAAAAACACCATAATAAAAATGTTCATTAACCAGAGAAGTATACATGTATTATAATTGTTTAAAGTACTCTTTTAAACTGTTCATGTATCTAACACATAATAAAAATCCGTTTGGATTGGATCCACAGTTTAACGGCAGCTTATGACAACACAGGCCGTTGCCGCCGACAAAGATTAGTTCGTTTGATGCGCAGCATCTTATATATGATCGGTGGATAACGTTTGTAGAGGTGTCTAAAAAGATCATTTGCATTAACCACCATTTAACGACCCATATTCGCATGCAATGCTGTTGACGTCTATAAGAAACAATCCCTACCACTTATGCACTCGATATGCCCTAACCAAGATAGAAAACATACAGGTAGCTCTGATGTGTTAATATTGTCTGAATGCAGTAGATTAACTTTTGATGGCAACATTCATCTCGGAATTTTTCATCTGGCTAGTGCACTGAGCTAGGAAATGTACAACTCTTTCCAACACCTTAGAGGTGTCGCAGTTTCCATTTCCATAATGCATTATGCCGGTATCACGAAATAGAGTATCCGTCCTAAGACTATCCGGGGGGATGAATTTATCCCCCCGGATGGAATAAATCGGTTTAGAGTATCCGGGGATAAACCATTCTATCCCCCAACGTCATACGCATCACGATAGCCTCGACGAAAATCCAGTCAAAATCAGCAAAAATGAAGAAAATTAATTTCAGGTCGATGTACAAAGTTTAACTAAAGATAAGCAACTTAAAATATTTTATGTGTACAATAAATCCAAAGAGTACGTCTGAATACACTTAGAAACCGCCAAAAAATGCAAAATAAACCGAATACTCCATTTCGCTAAGGGGGATACTCATGTATGGGAGATACTTTATTTCATGACACCGGCAATAGAGTCATTGGTTGAGCAAGCAGTGGCTGAAACGGACCCAGGAGATAGCTACTTCTTTTCGACGGTTGTCATCTGTGAACTTAACTGAGAGATCCGCTCTTGGTTCGATTTCTCGGTATGCCCCCCCCCAGTGGTTTTCTCAATTCTCATTCTTCATGCCATTTTTTGAGAAAGTGGTCACGATTAATAGTTTGCACTTCGTCGTACTCCAAATTCAGTGACATTTTGCAGTGGTACGATTCAGCGATGCCAGTGCGACTAACCCAACGTCATGGAAGGTCAGGATAAATGTTCTGTGGAATAATAGACAAAGACCAGTCGCCTTGACTGATAATGAAGGCGTGAACCAGAGTAGTTGCATAGTTGAAGCGATGGGGTGATAGAGCGTGGTGGTACTTGTACTTGGCGCAGCTGATAAAAGCTGCCACGAGAGATATTGCTAACATTTTAAGCAAAGTTGAGTTCTTGGTAAAAAAAATAACCCGAATATCCCGAATATCCCGAACAGAGGTGGATAAAACGATGAGGGAAATTGATAGAGAGACCACGCAAGACGATTATTGCCAGCTGCTGTCTGGTGCCGATTCATATAAATATTGCGTTTTAGAAGGGTTTAACCGGAGCCGATCTGACGACAGCCAGTCAGCAAGGAAGTTTATCTGTTTCTGCTTTGTGCGATATAACGTAAATTAATATTATATTAGTTAGACCCGTCTTTTACGAATGCAGATTGCTTATATCAGTCTGTGAAATACGTGAAATAAATCTGTCGCTTTATTTCTCGTAATCGTCCATGTTTCTTCTAAGCACAGATCTGATATTGTTCAATTAAAACTTGTAAAAAGTTCAATAAACCAGATTAACAGTGGACCGTGTGAATTCGATCAATAGCTTGTACAGCTTCTTAAAATAATTTCCAGCTGGTCATGTGAGTCGGGCAATGTTCGTGAAATAATCTCCATCTCACATCTTTTTTATCAATAATATACTGTATTAATAAATAATGATTGTTATTTCCTATATTCATTTATATATTTCTCCTTTTACCTGAGTTGCCCGTGGTAGCCGTAAGATACAGTAATACACAAAAGTGAGAACAACAGATACTCTTAAACACCTTTGAAGCTGTTTATAGTCTACATATCCTACATAGCCGTGATTTCTTAGACACTAATTATCTTTCTTATACACAGCGACGTTAATATACAGCGCGTTGTGATGACGCAAAAAGTGACAATTAATGGCCAACAGAACTTTCAATGCTTAATTACTTACTTATTACTTAGTCCAGACAAACCGCATGCTCCATCCATTTTAATCTTCTGTTGCTAATAGTGTTCTCTATATCCTCTTCTCCCGTCCACTCTCTTATGTTTCTATTAAGTTGGAAAAAATCAGACCTCTTACAAATGCAAATGGCAGTGACCCTGTTTCAAATCGTATCCTCTGTTGAAATCGCTTTCTTCGGTCTGTTCAGATTGAGAAAGATGACGTCTTCAAAGAAGAGGATTTTAGGACGAAGTCATAAATACACAGGAGATTCTCCAAGTAAGAAGTGTAAGTGTTATACTGTACTTCTCTGTCTCCGTTTCTCTGGTCTGTTTCTGTCTGTGTCTGTGTCTCTCTCTGTCTGTGTCACCTGATCGAAAACAACCAATCGTGTTTCAATTGGATAGGAATGCTCTGTCTCTGTCTCTGTCTCTGTCTCTGTCTCTGTCTCTGTCTCTGTCTCTGTCTCAGCCTGTCTCTCTCTCTCTCTCTCTCTCTCTCTCTCTCTCTCTCTCTCTCTCTCTCTCTCTCTCTCTCTCTCTCTCTCTCTCTCTCTCTCTCTCTCTCTCTCTCTCTCTCTCTCTCTCTCTCTCTCTACTCTCTCTCTCTCTCTCTCTCTCTCTCTCTCTCTCTCTGTCAGCCCTGCATTAACTTCTGTTTGCAATCTGTTATAGTACCGACTGTTTCCCTGGTTCCCTCTGTCTCTCCTGTCCCTCTGTGTTCCATCTTTCTTTCTTTTGCTTTCTCTCCAGGGTCAGAGGCGACATTAGGCCTACTTATAGTCCCATAAATTGGGTCATGGCTACCACGTAACTCCATTAAAAAGACACCCAAATGTACAGCGACAATTTTACATGATAAAGGCTTTTGCAGAGAGTGCCCCAGAATAAATGCTCTATTGTAATTGGCCCTTTGTTATTTGTTTCGAATCACAATTGCAAATTAAACAGACGATGAATTTTTCATGTTCAGCTGGACTGTTATTTTCCTGATCTAAATAATTAATTAGTTGCGTAAAATGCAGTTGCTATGTGAAGTCTTTCACGTTGTCATATCAATGGAAAGTCACTGAAACGTCTCTCTCTGTGTATGGTCTTTATAGATTATGTTAGAGCCTTTTAAAGGTGTCTATAGTTTGTTTAAACACAGCTAGAAAATCTTTGCTAACAATGCTGCTTTCTGTCGTGAACGTCTGAACGAGAATTAGACGACCTTGACGATCCTACTCTAACAGATCAGAGAATATAAAAACCCTAAATCATGGACGAATGGATCCAGACTTTAACCACATCTTATGGGTGGCAACAAAGGCCTTTGACGTCGAAATCAGTTAATTTAAACAGTTTTCAGAACCAGGGATCGGTTGGGGCCGGGAACGCACCGGAACGGCGTTCCGGTTATTCTTTGACGAACATAACACCGCACTGGTTCTTTCGTTGAAGAAATTCTAGATTAACGCCTGAAGTCGGCGTTCCGCTTCTTTTTTAGTAGGGGATTGCAGATGTGAACTGATGTTTGGTTTTAACAGTCAACTATACATAGCAGAACAGTTGTCCGTTTTGAAGGTGTCTAATAACGCCGTGCACTATAGTAAAATCCGTATCACCCCGTGTGTAAAGTTAATAAAGGTGTCTATATATAGTCTAATACAGCTGCAACTTCGTTTATTATTCTGCTTTCATTTCTTAAACGACAATTAAGCCTATATATAGTTGATTTCGACGCTCTTACCTAAACAAACAAGGGAATCTCAAATCTTAGTCAGATAGTTGCTGTTTAAGTACTATATACCCTCTGTCATAACAAAGATGATTAGCGTCGCCCTCCTCCTTTCTTCAGGCTTGGGACTGGCTCTACCAGAGCACGGGCGGTGGCAGAGTTCAGTTTAAAACTTTGTTCCATTCGGTCTCCCCTTTCATTAGTGTGGTTACCTCCCCATACTATACATTATGTCCGTTAACAACATTGGTTAAGTCATTTTCAACTTTGTGTGATGGGCTTAGGCCCTATATATAATATAATTATATTGATAATCAATGTGTATGCGGTCTCTGGAAGTTTAAATTTCTATACCTTGCATTTCTATATGTGGTATATGTTCCGTGTTTAGCATTGTAAAATTCAGTCCTAATTTTACATTAGGTCCAGGCCTCCCTATAGCATCTGTCATACAATCTTTTCTGACAATGATATATCCTTCTATTCTCGGGAAGTCATGTTTGTTCTTTAAGACTGTTTCCTTATTATGATCAATCAATTTCAATTTCGTTTATTCACAACACCAAGCTGACAGGTCGCAACTTGTTACAGGTAACAGCTAGGGAAAAAATTGTCTAAGTTCTGACAGTTAGTTATTAAATGGGTTGAGATAGCAAATATTATCTCTGCTCTAACATTTAGTTACTAAAGAAGAATTAGGCTAGTGGCAATGTTAGTTAGGGCGACAAACGAGGTAGCTAATATGGTATAAACCGGGGATAATGTATTATGATTATCTAGGATTCAGAGTTTAACGACATCTTGTGGCAACAAAGGCCGTTGATGTCGGCAGAAATTATTTTTAAGCAGTTATCATCGTTCTTGTGGCATGGTACAGCCTAGTAACAGAGGAATTGAGATCACACAAAGTCTAAGAACTCAAGTTAACTACAGCCCTATATAGCAGTTGAGGAAAACGTTTTAAAGGTGTCTAATATAGCTGCGCACTTCATTGTAACAATCTTCGTGTATTAACCCGTTCTGGACCAAAACTTTATTAGGAATTTTTTTATGAACTGTGATAATTATTGGGGCCTTAATGGCAATGTTTGAACGTATGTATTATGTTTTTTGACTTTTCTCAAATAACATATGCAAATCTGCATATGTTCGTTTTGCGAACATTGGGCTAATAGGCTACTAACAACATGTGAAATATTGAACATGTATGAAATTACATTGTAACACAATAACGTAATAAAAATGGATAATTGGTGTTAAAACCGTCTAAAATGTAATGTTTTCAGCATCAACTTATTGGTATATCAGAAAGAAATGACTAAGATTTGTACCCAGTGGCATCGAAATTGTAAAAATTCTGACTGTTCACGTGTTCGACACTATAGGCCTAGATGGTAGGCCTATACGCTGGAATATGAAAAGCTGTGAAACACTTCTTGTGAAGGCATTTGTTGCACTTCACTCACATGTACAGTGTGTTTTTGCCACAGCCTACCAGTTTGCAACGGTCCTCAGTCTTGCCTTTCTCCAGATTGTGGCCGTCACCGTTATAGCGTATGTCGGGAATAACTGCTCGCATCAACCCGGCAATGGCTGAAACTTCTCTGGAGCAGGGTTCGGACGATCGTACCCCTAGAACTACAAGGCTCTATGTCCACTTTGGATTTCATGAGAGGGCAGTCTCTCAAGCAGTTCCCCCGTATTGTCCCAGTGGCAGCAAAAACTGTATCCTTCAGTGTTGTGAGGAATACCAATGAAGTGAAGAAGTTGTCGAAAGTAAGAGTGTGACACTGGGGATGTTCAACTGTCGTCAGAAGCTGCCAGACAACTTGACTACCGAGGCTATCACACACACACACACACACACACACACGCGCGCGCGCGCGCGCGCACGCACGCACGCACGCACGCACGAACACGCACGCGCACAGACACACACACAGACACACACACACACGCACACGCCCACGCACACACACACACACACATATATATATATATGTGTATATATATATATGATTTGGTTGATACATGTAGCTCAAGATCAGAAATATGCATATGTGAATCAACGTTGACTTGACTTGACGCCATCAGTAGCGTATTGGACCAATGTTCGTAAAACGAACATGACCCAGATATGAAAATTTTGCGACTCCATTTATTACAATAAAATTACGCAAATGGCATGTGCTTTGTGCTAAATATGTGCACTTGTCAAATACCCATCAGCTCGTGCGATATCACACATCGAACCAAAATTACAAATTTTCAAACAAAAGACGGTGAACATACTGGAGTTGAGGTATTTAGCATAAGACAAAAACAGTTCAAAACTTTCAAAACAAATTTTTTTTGCGATTTATCCGACAAATCAAACCTTTCGCTTACATAAGAGCACATGAACAGAAAACTAGAGTGATGACCTCAACCAATTTGATGTCATCAAAAAATGTGTTCGTAAAACGAACATTGGTCCAAAACGGGTTAATTCAAACTCACACTTCGCAGTATGACCACAAGTCATAGTATGAACGGATGATCACAAGTTATTACAGAAGTCGAATTTAACTGTATGGCAGCCACGCAAGGCGCCCATCTGTCCTACTGCTCATTTAACCAACGCCACCTGGCGAATGAAAGACTGAGTCAACCTTAATAGTTCATCCCCGAGTTTTGTTGCAGAACCATATCCGTCGGTCTCACTTCATCTTACATTTGTAATGCTTACATTTCTTTTTAATCGGTGAATTCTATTTAAAGATGCTATTGCGAGAATGATTAACGTTGCTCTCCCACGTTAGACAAGCTTGAGACTGGCCCTACTTCATTAGTTTAATAAAGAATATATAATCGTAATCGTAATCGTAATCAAGCATTTATATAGCGCCACTCAAAACAGAGTCGCTCCCGATCCGAGCCAGTCTCTTCACTGGCAAAGGGAGGTTTTCAGGCGCTTGCGGAACTGGTCAAAAGAAATAGAAAAAGGTCGGTCCTGAGGGACTGAGGTAACTGGTTCCAGCTATTGGGACCAACAATAGCGAAACTCCTAGACTGGGCCGTAGAAGTACGCACCCGCGGGACAACCAAGTAACCACGGGCCGAGGACCGAAGGGAGGAACGACGGTGCAAAGAAGATACTTACTTACTTCAGTACGGCAGCAGTTGAGCTGGTCATTTTACATTTTTAATTAGCAATTTCGCAACGTTGTTCTGGGAAAGTGATAAGTGTCGGTAATCTAGAGCAGGCCAATAGGCCTAGACGCATATAGGTTGAGTGGTGAGGAAGGGTGGTAGCCCTGCGCCTAATAGGTTACTTTCAGAAAATCGTACAAATGCGCGTGATAATTGCAATGTTTGGACACCATAAATTTGCTGGCCACATATTCTATATGATTTGGGGTATACGGATATTGTATAAATTATATTACGGGCTCTTTCCAGCGGCAAGTAACTCTTTATGTAACGTATTTCGCCATCTATCGAATGGCTGCAAACTAGCGCACAGTTGAAATATATATATTACAGCTTAGGCTGTGCACGAAGCATCAATGGAAAGTTTCCTGGACCTAAATTATCTGTTTTGACTTTTGAGCATACATGACTATCTATCAGAAACATTATATGCCATTACTCGTAAATCGTAATATGTCTAAACAGCGTTGAGCACAGTGGCGTAACGAAGGGATACAGCGCCCGGGGGCAAGAGTTGATGACTGCGCCCCTTTTAAATTTTCTTGTTGACTTTTAATCGTTCTTCTCATAGTACTGTGTACCACAGAAAGCTAATTTGCGGCCTCTTGTGCATGCTGCGCCCGGGGCGGTTGTCTCCTCTGCCCCCCCTTCGTTACACCACTGGTTGAGCAACATCTCTGGGTCCGTTGCAACGGGTGCTCGATAGTGTAGTGGCTAGCGTGTCATTCTAGAGGTTGGGGGCTCATATCCCCAGAAATTTCTTCCGAGATTTCTGCTCTACATGCACCCCTAGCCAACCCAGTTATAGTCATTATACTGACTGTACACTGTCGGTGGGAAGATGAGACGGCGAAGGAGAGGACTGGCCATCCGCCCTCATATAACCGAGGCTAAGAAAATGAAGTCGCTAACACTTCATCTAATGGCTGCCTCAGGGCTAACTCTTCTTCTTCGAGGTCCTTTGAGCCATCTGGCGAAAGATAGTTTTGTTTGAACTAAATCGCCCACTTTGTAACAGAAATACTATTCGCCAGGTCGCGGAACAATCTATAATATTTGCCATAGACGTAAGAATTGTGCCATTCGGTAGGTGGCGTAACAGACATGCATCCTAAACTTGGAGTAGCGCCTACTGAAGAGGTTTTCTGTTTTCCATCAAGCATTACAAAAGGCAGAAGATTAATGACGATTCAATTAAGTGACGCATTCAAATACTAAGAGATCTGCACAGGCGTCAAGTTAATCCCTGTGAGATTACGAGTTACATGCCCCCAATAATTTTTAGATTGGGGAATACCCAGGGATCGGTTGTGACCGAAACGCACCGGAACGACGTTCCGCTTCTTTTTTGAAGACCGGAATGCCTTGTCGGTAAAAATTTCTAGATTAACAGGGTGCCGGACACCAGCTCTCCGACCAGTTGTCATATCGCTTCTCAGTATTTGAGAAAGTTGAAATTTACATTTAAAGTAAAATCTAAATAAAAATATCTAAAAGCAGCAAAAATAATATTTTCGCCGCGTTCATTCATAGCAGACAATGACTTAGGGACTACATTTTCTTGTTGCAAATTTTAATGCTTTGCTGCCATCATTGAGTTAAAAAATTGAGTAAACGCTTTAACGCTGAGTAGGCCTAATATGACAACAATGGCCGTTACCGTCGACAGAAATTAGTTTGCCCGGTAGCGTATTGGATAATATCTGGCACAGAGAGCAAGAGGAACCGAGTTCGAGCCCCCGTAGGGCGGACATGCTTTGTAGGCTGCTATTAGCGCCGTTGTATTGCAGGCTGTCTGTTCTGTTAGTAGTTAAGATTGTTTCAATTGCATAACTGTACACTGTAATCACACTGCGTTTGTCGGTTTGAATTAATAAAGAAAATTATTATTATTTTTTATTTATTACAGCTCCTCTGCGTAAAATGTGCATAAAAATTATTATTATGTCAAAGTTTAACGTCGTCCTATGACATCAAAGGCCGTTGACGACATTATAGGCTACAGAAACATATCCCTGTATATTAG
The DNA here is from genome assembly GCA_020284085.1 of Aporrectodea caliginosa. NCBI lineage: Eukaryota > Metazoa > Annelida > Clitellata > Crassiclitellata > Lumbricidae > Aporrectodea > Aporrectodea caliginosa. The sequence goes on along the minus strand of JACEVL010000033.1, from coordinate 507,057 downwards.
GATGAACAAAAACAAAAACATGAACAACAGATTAGACTTTTCTAGCATAACAAGTTAAAAGAAAAAGGTGTGTTTGTTCACCATTGCAAATTACATTCCATGATTCCATATAATTATGCATATTATGTTTATCGCAAACGGATGAGAATAAGCTATGTAATAATAATAATATCTTTTCTTTAATTTAGCGCCTGACAAACGCACTGCGCTGTACATTTACATGTTATGCAATGCGAAACAATCTTAACTACTAACAGAACAGACAGCCTGCAATACAGCGGCGCTAATAGCAGCCTACAAAGCAAATCCGCCCTAACGGGGCTCGAACTCGGTACCTCTCGCACTCTTCGCCAGATGTTATCCAACGCGCCACCAGACTTGACCATGCGAAGGTACCGCTCTTTCTGCTGGATATATAACGACCGATATCAACCTGTGACATTTAGGAAAGAGACTGTAATTTTACAACGAACAACACAGCAATTCAATAATGGCCGATATTTTTGGACAAAGAACGTTGATTCATGGATAGTCTACATCAAGTCTTGTTCCTGAAGCCATCTCAAAAGTCCACTCTAGTTCAAGAATTACTCAGAGCAGATCATCATCTTTTTCCATCTTATTTTGATAGTGTATCTTTAGGTCGGACGGGTAGATTAAAAGTGTCAACTGTTTGGCTGAAGCGTTTTCCACATATGCCGATGCTGAGAAAATGAAGTTGGCCATTCACACCTCGATTGGATGATTGCACTTGTCTGATCGTCGTCATCTTCTTTTCGTTGCAGATCTCTGCAAAAAACGTGTAGAAGTTAGTCGCATGACACATTCCTCTTTGTTGCAAACTTACCTATTACACGCAGAACATCTGCTCCCTAATGTGACAAAGCATGTGCCTTCTGGAGAAATCCTCTCTTCATTCCTGTTTCTGCCGCTCCTCTACTGAACAGTACTAAATGGACTGCCGACAAACCGAAAGACCGTCTAGTATAGGTATAGCCTTGCTAAATGGACCAGTGACCACTGACCACGGTTACACGTATCTCAGCCTTACATATATATTATGTCGAGAGAAAGAGAGATACAGAGTGACAGAAGACAGAGACTGGGAGAGACAGTGACAGAGTCAGACAAGGAGACAGAGAATAAATGAATGAATGAAAGAATAATATTAGATTAGCGTGCTAGACGTCAATACTTTAATTACAGGCAATTTGAGAGAGAGAGAGAGAGAGAGAGAGAGAGAGAGAGAGACAGAGAGAGAGAGAGAGAGAGAGAGAGAGAGAGAGAAAGAGAGAGAGAGAGAGAGAGAGAGAGAGAGAGAGAGAGGGAGAGAGACAGAGAAACAGACAGACAGAGACAGACAGACAGAGACAGAGACAGAAACAAAGGAAACACATGAGTACAGACAGACACACACACAGAGACAGAGGGACAGAACATTTCGTATGAGTCCATCTGAAAGTTCATATCAGTGATAGAGCATTTCGTATGAGTCCATCTCAAAGTCCATATCAGTGTATACCTACTAGACTAGAATAATAAAATAATTAGCATTTGATCTCATCAGCTCTTGCATACAATAAACTTCCGATTTACCTTCGGGTGATCTTTATCTTCATAAAGTAGATTTTCTGTCGGATTCTACTGTGGTTGGTTGCCATGCCTCGATTCCCTCTCATCCTCATTCTAATCCCTCTGCCCCGTCTTTCTTCTAACCTAGCCCCCTCTCTCATCCTCATTCTCATCCCTCTGCCCAGTAGCGTAACTATGGGCCCGCAGGGCCCGCAACTGCGGGGGGGCCCAGGTAAAAGGGGGCCCATTTTCAAACCTGAAAAAATGAACTATTTTAATTAATAAATGCACAGCAGAAAGCCGGAAACCGAAACTCCTTGTAAACTCCTTAGCCTTGTAAAATCAATAAATCATGCAGGCAGGCAGATGATGTGGAATATTATATTACTATTGATGCGCGGTCGGCGCATATTTTTCTAGGCTTTGATTTAAGCTAGTGAGCAGTGACTCGAAGGCAAACTATAATCGCCAGATGACGTTGAAATTTGCAGTTAATTCACTCAATTAGTTTCACTTTTCGTCTTTGATTTATGCTGACGTCATTAGTCTCATTGCCAAGTTTCCGTCGGCCATCGTTGTTGATATTTATTTAAAAAGTTTGTTTAAATAGATTAATAAAATAGTTTTTAATAATATAAAAATGTAAAATTATTATTACTATTTTTTAAATTATATAACAACAAAACATTAGATCGGATTACAATACAAAATTTAAGATTTAAAAATAAAAAATTGTACTAATGATGGCTAGCAAGCCTCTAAGTGGAGCAGCTAAACGACGGAAAAAGAAGGATTTACAAAACGAACTTAAAAAACGATGTAAAATTGACTCATTTAATCAATTTTAATGCAAATCGAAAACAATTTTTAGTTGTGGCATAAGATTACAAATTAATAATAAAATAAAATATCATAAATTAAAATCATTAAAATGTATGCCTCAAAAGTGAGTCGATAATTTGAAACATAAAATTGTCTATCAGATTGTCATCGGCTGTATGGAGGGGGGCCCATTTTGAAAATCTTGCAGGGGGCCCAGAATATGAAGTTACGCCACTGGTTGCCCCGAACAGAGTCGCTCCGATCCGAGCCAGTCTCTTCACTGGTAAAGGAGGTTTTCAGGCGCTTGCGCGAAACTGGTCAAAAGAAATAGAAAAGGTCAGTCCTGAGGGACTGAGGTATCTGGTTCCAGCTATTGGGGACCAACAATAGCGAAACTCCTAGACTGGGCTGTAGAAGTACGCGCACCTGCGGACAACTAACCAACTACGGCCGAGGACCGAAGGGAGGAACGACGGTGCAAAGAAGATACTTACTTCATTTCAGTACGGCAGCAGTTGAGTCGGTCATTTACATTTTTAATTAGCAATTTCGGCAACGTTGTTCTGGGAAAGTGATAAGTGTCGGTAATCTAGGAGCAGGCCAATAGCCTAGACGCATATAGGTTGAGTGGTGAGGAAGGGTGGTATTCCTGCGCCCAGCAATAGGTTACTTTCAGAAAATCGTACAAACGCAAGTGGATAACGGTAATGTTTGGACACCATAAATTTGCTGGCCACATTATTCTATATGATTTGGGGTATACGGACATTGTATAAAATTATATTACGGGCTCTTTTCCAGCGGCAAGTAACTTCTTTATGTAACGTATTTCGCCATCTATCGAATGGCCGCAAACTAGCGCACAGTTGAAATATATATATTACAGCTTTAGCTTCGTGCACGAAGCATCAATGGAAAGTTTCCTGGGACCTAAATTATCTGTTTTGACTTTTGAGCATGCGCGACTATCTATCAGAAACATTATATGCCATTACTCGTAAATCGTAATATGTCTAAACAGCGCTGGAGCACAGTGGCGTAACGAAGGGTTCAGCGCCCGGGGGCAAGAGTTGATGACATGCGCCTTTTAAATTTTCTTGTTGACTTTTAATCGTTCTTTTCATAGTACTGTGTGTCACAGAAAGCTAATTTATGGCCTCTTTGTGTGCATGCTGTGCCTGGGGAAATTGCCTCTGCCCCCTCTTTCGCCCTTCTGTTATGCTGAATTATTGAGCAACATCTCCCAACCGTTGCAACGGGTGCTCGATAGTGTAGTGGCTAGCGTGTCATTCTAGAGGTTGGGGCTTCATATCCCCAGAAATTTCTTTCCGAGATTTCTGCTCTACATGCACCCCCTAGCTTTCAACCCAGTTATAGTCATTATACTGACTGTACACTGTCGGTGGAAGATAGAGATTTGGCGAAGGAGAGGACTCATGCCATCCGCCCCTCATATAACCGGAGGCTAAGAAATGAAGTCGCTAACACTTCATCTAATGGCTGCCTCAGGGCTAACTCTTCTTCTTTCGAGGTCCTTTTGAGCCATCTGGCGAAAGATAGTTTTGTTTCTGAACTAAATCGCCCACTTTGTAACAGAAATACTATTCGCCAGGTCGCGGAACAATTCCAATATTTGCCATAGACGTAAGAATTGTGCCATTCGGTAGGTGGCGTAACAGACATGCATCCTAAACTCTGGAGTAGCGCCTACTGAAGAGGTTTTCTGTTTTCCATCAAGCATTACAAAAGGCAGAAGATTAACAGACGATTCAATTAAGTGATGCATTCAAATACTAAGAGATCTGCACAGGCGTCAAGCTTAACTCCCCTGTGAGATTACGAGTTACTATGCCCCCAATAATTTTTAGATTGGGAATACTCCAGGATCGGTTGTGACCGAAACGGTACCGGAACGACGTTCCGCTTCTTTGAAGACCGGAATGCCTTGTCGGTAAAAATTTCCTAGATTAACAGGGTGCCGGACACCAGCCTGACCAGTTGTCATATCGCTTCTCAGTATTTGAGAAAGTTGAAATTTACATTTAAAGTAAAATCTAAATAAAAATATCTAAAAGCAGCAAAATAATATTTTCGCCATGTTCATTCATAGCAGACAATGACTTAGGGACTACATTTTCTTTTGTTGCAAATTTTAATGCTTTGCTGCCATCATTGAGTTAAAATTGAGTAAACGCTTTAACGCTGAGTAGGCCTACATGGCGACAACAATGGCCGTTACCGTCGACAGAAATTAGTTTGAACAGTTGCGTATTGGATAATATCTGGCACAGAGAGCAAGAGGTATCGAGTTCGAGCCCCCGTAGGGCGGATATGCTTTTGTAGGCTGCTATTAGCGCCGTTGTATTGCAGGCCGTCTGTTCTGTTAGTAGTTAAGATTGTTTCAATTGCATAACTGTACACTGTAATCACACTGCGTTTGTCGGTTTGAATTAATAAAGAAAATTATTATTATTTTTATTTATTACAGCTCCTCTGCGTAAAATGTGCATAAAAATTATTATTATGTCAAAGTTTAACGTCGTCCTATGACATCAAAGGCCGTTGACGACATTATAGGCTACAGAAACATATCCCCTGTATATTAGGATGAACAAAAACAAAACATGAACAAATAGATTAGACTTTTCTAGCATAACAAGTTAAAAGAAAAAGGTGTGTTTGTTCACCATTGCAAATTACATTCCATGATTCCATATAATTATGCATATTATGTTTATCGCAAACGGATGAGAATAAGCTATGTAATAATAATAATATCTTTTCTTTAATTTAGCGCCTGACAAACGCACTGCGCTGTACATTTACATGTTATGCAATTGAAACAATCTTAACTACTAACAGAACAGACAGCCTGCAATACAACGGCGCTAATAGCAGCCTACAAAGCAAATCCGCCCTAACGGGGCTCGAGCTCGGTACCTCTCGCACTCTTCGCCAGATGTTATCCAACGCGCCACCAGACTTGACCATGAAGGTACCGCTCTTCTGCTGGATATATAACGGCCGATATCAACCTGTGACATTTAGGAAAGAGACTGTAATTTTACAACGAACAACACAGCAATTCAATAATGGTCGATATTTTTGGACAAAGAACGTTGATTCATGGATAGTCTACATCAAGTAGTCGAATTGTTCCTGAAGCCATCTCAAAAGTCCACTCTAGTTCAAGAATTACTCAGAGCAGATCATCATCTTTTTCCATCTTATTTTGATAGTGTATCTTTAGGTCGGACGGGTCGATTAAAAGTGTCAACTGTTTGGCTGAAGCGTTTTCCACATATGCCGATGCTGAGAAAATGAAGTTGGCCATTCACACCTCGATTGGATGATTGCACTTGTCTGATCGTCGTCATCTTCTTTTCGTTGCAGATCACTGCAAAAAAGTGTAGAAGTTAGTCGAATGACACATTCCTCTTTGTTGCAAACTTACCTATTACTCGCAGAACATCTGCTCCCTAATGTGACAAAGCATGTGCCTTCTGGAGAAATCCTCTCTTCATTCCTGTTTCTGCCGCTCCTCTACTGAACAGTACTAAATGGACTGCCGACAAACCGAAAGACCGTCTAGTATAGCCTTGCTAAATGGACCAGTGACCACGGTTACACGTATCTCAGCCTTACATATATATTATGTCGAGAGAAAGAGAGATACAGAGTGACAGAAGACAGAGACTGGGAGAGACAGTGACAGAGTCAGACAAGGAGACAGAGAATAAATGAATGAATGAATGAATAATATTAGATTAGCGTGCTAGACGTCAATACTTTAATTACAGGCAATTTGAGAGAGAGAGAGAGAGAGAGAGAGAGAGAGAGAGAGAGAGAGAGAGAGAGAGAGAGAGAGAGAGAGAGAGAGAGAGAGAGAGAAGAGAGAGAGAGAGAGAGAGAGAGAGAGAGAGAGAGAGAGAGGGAGAGAGAGAGAGAGAAACAGACAGACAGAGACAGACAGACATAGACAGAGACAGAAACAAAGGAAACACATAGACAGACAGACACACACACACACAGAGACAGAGGAACAGAGTGATTTTGTAGAGAGACACATCTCAAAGGTATACACTGATATGAACTTTGAGATGGACTCATACGAGTCCATCTCAAAGTTCATATCAGTGTATACCTACTAGACTAGAATAATAAAATAATTAGCATTTGATCTCATCAGCTCTTGCATACAATAAACTTCCGATTTACCTTCGGGTGATCTTTATCTTCATAAAGTAGATTTTCTGTCGGATTCTACTGTGGTTGGTTGCCATGCCTCGATTCCCTCTCATCCTCATTCTAATCCCTCTGCCCCGTCTTTCTTCTAACCTAGCCCCCTCTCTCATCCTCATTCTCATCCCTCTGCCCCGTCTTTCTTCTAACCGCAGGGCCCGCAACTGCGGGGGGGCCCAGGTAAAAGGGGGCCCATTTTCAAACCTGAAAAAATGAACTATTTTAATTAATAAATGCACAGCAGAAAGCCGGAAACCGAAACTCCTTGTAAACTCCTTAGCCTTGTAAAATCAATAAATCATGCAGGCAGGCAGATGATGTGGAATATTACTATTGATGCGCGGTCGGCGCATATTTTTCTAGGCTTTGATTTAAGCTAGTGAGCAGTGACTCGAAGGCAAACTATAATCGCCAGATGACGTTGAAATTTGCAGTTAATTCACTCAATTAGTTTCACTTTTCGTCTTTGATTTATGCTGACGTCATTAGTCTCATTGCCAAGTTTCCGTCGGCCATCGTTGTTGATATTTATTTAAAAAGTTTGTTTAAATAGATTAATAAAATAGTTTTTAATAATATAAAAATGTAAAATTATTATTACTATTTTTTTAAATTATATAACAACAAAACATTAGATCGGATTACAATACAAAATTTAAGATTTAAAAATAAAAAATTGTACTAATGATGGCTAGCAAGCCTCTAAGTGGAGCAGCTAAACGACGGAAAAAGAAGGATTTACAAAACGAACTTAAAAAACGATGTAAAATTGACTCATTTTAATCAATTTTAATGCAAATCGAAAACAATTTTTAGTTGTGGCATAAGATTACAAATTAATAATAAAATAAAATATCATAAATTAAAATCATTAAAATGTATGCCTCAAAAGTGAGTCGATAATTTGAAACATAAAATTGTCTATCAGATTGTCATCGGCTGTATGGAGGGGGCCCATTTTGAAAATCTTGCAGGGGGGCCCAGAATATGAAGTTACGCCACTGCCTCTGCCCCGTCTTTCTTCTAACCTAACCCCCACTCTCATCCTCATTCTCATCCCTCGGCTCATCGGCAAGACAATACAAAATTAAGAAAATAAAAAACAAATTCAAAAGTAATAATAAAGGGGCTTGCGCCACGCCAGAGGCCCGCCAGGACGACAACAAATAAACTCCTAATACATAACAACGAAACAAGACAGAGCCACAGAGCAATCACCACTACCATCAATCTCGCCTCAGTCTCGTCACACCTATCAATCTCGCCTCAATCTCGTCACACCCATCAATCTCGCCTCAGTCTCGTCACACCCATCCCTTCTCGCCTCAATCTCGTCACACCCATCCCATTTCACCTCAGTCGCCGCACCGGTACCTAAAGAAACACAGGAAACCCACGAAGATTAATATTATTACACGTTATGACAGGTTGCAGTATCATTACAGAAAAGAATAAAGTACAAGATTCCCCTGCGATGGAGCCTTGTTTGGTTTCCTTTTGTCGCAAGGACGTTGATTTTTTGTAAAATTCATGCAATATAAATGGACACTTTACGTTACCGTGACATAGCGACTATTTATTACAGCTTGTCATTATAAAAGGGGTTAAGCTACATATAGGCCTAATGGATGCACTATTGCACTATTAAGGATTTGTCGGCACGCCTTGACATAGCCTAAATACATGTAAGTTCAAGCAGGTCAGCGATCGTTGCGCTCAGCTGCTCGTGAAGCCATGCAGGTGCAGCGCTTCCGTCCATCAACTTGAGTCGACTGTGTCATCTCATGTCTCGGATCTTCCTCTTGGAACACTCTTCCGCTGTATGTACGTGCTGTTGCATTTAATCCTCTTCAGCAAACACTTTCAAATTATCTTAAAACGGACTTAAACAATTAGACGAGCTAAATAGTCATGTGAGGTAGCAGACTCAAAGGCGCTATATTAAGCGACACATACTGTAATCTAGTGTTTTGTTGATGAGAATCCGTTGGTTGATTCCACTTGTGCGCATCGGATTGCCGCTGGTGACCCTTCTACTTTACTGTGCATTGTTCGTGTTACTGTGCTACGCTCGGTGTCTTTCGCACTGGAAGCGCCTCTGATTGGTGTTCACTGTGAGAGGCGCTTTATACATTTATAAATACAATACAATACAATTGTTCTGCTATTTAACTGGTGTAAAAGTTTAGGTCTTAATGACATCCATCATCACATAGGCTAGCATAAAGAGCGTCCCTCATGTTTCGCTCTGATAGCGGCGCTATATAAATGTTCAGTCACATTTACAATTACAACGCCAAGCCTTATTACAAACGTCATCACAAGCGAAATGAAAAGCCGACTGTACGCCACTGAGACATGTTCGCGGGCATTCGATATCCGGTTGTCACTCCTTTCTCTCGCCGGCTGATCTTCCCACTGACAATTTACGGTCAGTAAATTTATTATAGCTGAGGAAGTAACTAATAATTATGTTAGACATATCTATTAAGGACAGCCCTCAGCTACGTGGATTCTAACCCTACGCCAGAAGAGCAAAAACAGTGTCCATCGAAGTCTCAGACAGGCATGTCATTTCTTTGCTGATTACACGATCATATCCTACCTTACTCGACGTGTCCTGAGCCGAAAAACTTCACGAAAACTCTCCGACGTTGCACAACACGAACTGACTGCTTATGGGACTGGGTTCGAAGATGAGAGATCACCCACCACCTGACGAAGTTTCTGCAGAATGCGACGGAACATGTGAAGCTGAACTGTGAGTTGGCTAAAATTAAAGAAAGGTAAGAAACACTGTAACTGTAGCGTCTCAATGAACATATCACATGGCTGAAAAACTATTACAGCACAGCAGCGTATCACCTGGAAACTATAGAGAAGTAAAACACTAATTTGAACACATTTTACGTTTAACTTTGAATATCTCGGTTTCATTGAACGGGTTTCGAAACTGCTTTTCACATTCCTAATTGCCTTATTAATTGTTACACCTTTGCCACCAATAACAACACTTAGTTAATCTGCACAAAGGCACCAGTTACCCAAACAGATGATCATCACTGATCACTGATCAGATTAACATAGAGCAGAGAGACTGATAAGATGGGCCTCTACCAACTTTAAATAATAAACTATGTGATTGGGCAATATGTTATCAAAACGATCCAGTTTAGAACCAGTATGTATGTATGTATGTATATGTATGCATGTATGTATGATGTATGTATGTATGTATGTATGTATGTATGTATGTATGTATGTATGTATGTAGTATGTATGTAAAGTATATATTCTATAGTATGAGCACTTGTTATAGCGCCCCTTCAAGATTTCTACTCAGAGGCGCTCCCGACTACAGCGCGGACGCTGAATCGGAGTTTCACGCCGAAGCGCATGAGCAATTGCGAGTGAAGGACTTGCCCAGGGTCCCTACGCGGCGGCTTGAGGTGGATTCGAACCCGCAACCCGGTTGGATGTCTGCCACTACCAATGCTGATAAACTGAGATGTTTGGGGAAACATGTGGGTATGCGAGACAGACTTACAAAAATTGCTGATATATATAATTGTCTATAGCTATGGATTTCTAATCAGACATTTATTGATACTAATATAACAGATATTCATTCTGAGAATTTATATAGCTCATATTAAAGAGACCTTATCAGCTGCACTCTCAGCTCAGGCGCTGTTAAAAGAAAGATTGATTTGAGAGACTTATAAAAAGTACAAATCTATTGGGATGATGATATGTCTGGAAGAATTCACATTTGAAAAGGTTCGATGTTGTCTAATGTTTACGTTAGCTCCTAATATGTTATGAGAAATTGTTTGTATTGCAATAGAATGCTTGTGTCAATGCTTTTAGCGATGTATATAAAATTACATGTATGGACATGAGTAGTGATTATATTGCTGCTTCTGCATCAGGCTGTGACGTCATACTTTAGATTAAAATTATCGACTTTCTGAAATTATAAATATATAAATTTTAGATTCAGCTCTTGCTATGAATGCAAACTTCTAAATTGTTAAACCAGTTTTATGCAGTTGATAAAGGACATTGTATATATATATATATTATATATATATATATGATTAATGTCATAGTACGGAGATTTTATGACACTGGGTTTGTGAGTGACCTTTCATATTGCGTGACCCGGTCTAATGAGTTTGTGAGTGGTCTTTCCTTGTAATGGCATTTAATGACTCGGTATAATGAGACATGCTGCAATTAAAAGTCAACGGTATATAATTGGTTTATGATAGTCTTTTCATAGTACGGGGATTTAATGGGTTTGTGAGTGCCCTTTCATAGTACGGCGATTTAATGATGTAGTATAATGGGTTAATGACATTCCTTTCATTGTATGGGGATTTAATGAGTTTATGGTTGGCCTTTCATAGTATGTGGATTTAATGAGTTTATGATTTTATGATCCGGTATAATGGATTTATGATTCAGCCTCAGTAACAAAAGTCCATTGTTCTTTGATGTATGAACAAAAGACTAGGGGAACAAAGGGGGCGGGGCTTAGAACAATAGGGGACCCTTGAACAAAAGAATGGCAGGTGCCGACCCATGAACAAAAGAATGGCAGGTGCCAGCGCAGGCCTAGAGACAAAAGGAGGCGGGGCTTAGAACAATAGGGGAGGGGCTTAGAACAACAGGGGGCGTGGCTACGTGACCAATCAGAAGCGACTGATATAGAATCAATGGTCTACACACTACTAACAAGACATTGACGAACATCAACGTTTCTTAGATGAGAGATCATCATCTGACAAAGATGCATATGCAGAATGTTTTGGTTAGAAGAAGAAGAAAAAGAAAACGAAGAGGAGAAGAAAAAGAAGTAGGAAGAGGAGGGGAGGAGGAGGAGGGAAGGGGAGGAGGAGAAGAGAAGAAGAGGAGGTGGCGGAGAAGAGAAGGAGAAGAGGGAGAAGGAGCACTAGGAGAAGAAGGAGGAGGAAGGAGGAGGAGAAGAGAAGAGAAGAGGAAGGAGTAAGAGATAATGAAGGAGGAGGATACGAAGAACAGCAGTCCTTTGAGATAGCTTGAGAGATAGCTATGGATATGAAGGAGTGTTAGCGACTATGAGGGAGGGCGACGGCCATACTGAACAGAACACGGTCAGTGAGTTGGATAGGAGAGATAGCTATGGATATGAAGAGAGTGTTAGCGACTTCATTAATTTTTCTTAGCTTCGGCATGCATATGTGGACCGACGGGCGACGGCCAGTCCTCTCCCTAGCTGTCTGATCTTCCCACAGATAGTGTACGGTCAGTGTACTCATTATAGCTGAGTTGGAACTTAAGGCGAGATAAACTTTTAAACTAAAGAGAAAGAAAACACATAATTTAAAAAATAAGAAAATGACCAATGAGAAAAGATGGTGCAACATTACCAAGAATGTATATTTGTTCCAAGATTTTAAGACATTGGAATCAATTTAGTAATTGTAGGCTAATTAGTAACTGTATCACAGCAGTGTCTAACGCACGAGACATCAGCCGATGGCGCACAAAAACCAAACCGTAATCAGATTGATCCATACATAGGCCACAGAGGTTAAGCACAGTGACTGTAAAACATTGTTCATGTTAAGCACAGTGACTGTAAAACATTGTTCATGTTAAGCACAGTGACTGTAAAACATTGTTCATGTTAAGCACAGTGACTGTAAAACATTGTTCATGTTAAGCACAGTGACTGTAAAACATTGTTCATGTTAAGCACAGTGACTGTAAAACATTGTTCATGTTAAGCACAGTGACTGTAAAACATTGTTCATGTTAAGCACAGTGACTGTAAAACATTGTTCATGTTAAGCACAGTGACTGTAAAACATTGTTCATGTTAAGCACAGTGACTGTAAAACATTGTTCATGTTAAGCACAGTGACTGTAAAACATTGTTCATGTTAAGCACAGTGACTGTAAAACATTGTTCATGTTAAGCACAGTGACTGTAAAACATTGTTCATGTTAAGCACAGTGACTGTAAAACATTGTTCATGTTAAGCACAGTGACTGTAAAACATTGTTCATGTTAAGCACAGTGACTGTAAAACATTGTTCATGTTAAGCACAGTGACTGTAAAACATTGTTCATGTTAAGCACAGTGACTGTAAAACATTGTTCATGTTAAGCACAGTGACTGTAAAACATTGTTCATGTTAAGCACAGTGACTGTAAAACATTGTTCATGTTAAGCACAGTGACTGTAAAACATTGTTCATGTTAAGCACAGTGACTGTAAAACATTGTTCATGTAAGCACAGTGACTGTAAAACATTGTTCATGTTAAGCACAGTGACTGTAAAACATTGTTCATGTGAGGCTTACCTTAAGTGAATGTCGCCTGCAAACAATGGTCCAGATATCTTTCTGTCTGTTTGAACTCTTTTCTGATGGACAGTTCGACTGTTTGAAATGCCATTCTTGTTGATCATTCGATTGCTGGTCGGTTTGCGTCTTCAAAAATGTAGTTATTTCAACGAAACTTCGAATTTCAACCTCTCTTGTTGACATTTTTGATGATTTTCTGTTCGAAACGGCAATTGCGTGTCGCACATAATACGATTCTTGTTCGTTTAGTGTCTTCTTCAACTGACTTCGTTGAATTTCTAATTTTTACTTCTTCAAAGCGACGATTTTCGATTATTTTCTGTTCAAATTGTTTAACCTCGTATCGAATTTCTAAATGAATCTCGACTCCTTTCCTATAGACATGAAACAATCGATGAAGAGATGACGTCATCGCAAGGAGATGACGTCATCGCAAGAAGGCTTTGTTTATTATAATATACGTCATCAGTATTATCAGTATTGTTGTTATGCAAGGACGCTATTTACAGGCGTCCATGCCTATAGCCATGGGCGGAGTTTATCAGGGGCTAGGGGGGCTAAGCCCCCCCCCATGAATCCACAGACTTGACCATGCGTTATTAAGGTATAGTGCAAATCTCATGGAATAGCCATCCCATCTCTACCAGATCCTGTCTGCACATGTGACTCTGGTCCAAGTAGACAAGGCATAGCAGCCGCAAGCAGTGGCGTAAATAATGGGGGGGGGGCAGAGGGGGACTGTCCCCCAAAGTTTTGACTTAAGCCCTTCTGTCCCCCCAAAAATGAAAACGTTTTCAAGCACGGAAAATGAAATTACCTTTAATATAATTCAGAAGAACTGACCGAAGATGTCTATTATTATCATCGTTAGTTTCGTTACAACAGAATGGTGCTGTTAGCACTAATGTTGCCCGTGGGTTCATCAACCGCTGAGAGAAGTTATTCAGCGATGCGACGCATAAGAAACTGGCTGCGATCAACCATGCATGGGACAGGAACGCCCTTTTCGCTGGCTCTTCTGAATATTGAATATGATCTGACAGCTGCTTTAGTCCCCGAAGACCTGGTTCTCATGTAGGCCCTATGCAAACAGTGGAACTAGACGCTTAGTCTACACTGCATTAGCGTAGTCGACTAGTCTTTGATGTAGGCCTAAGGCCATAGTGTTAGTTTGTTAGCGTGACTGAGTATTGAGCATAACAGTGTGTATAACTTTGTAACAACTAAAATTCCAGTTCTGTGAGGACAGTTCTTGTAAACTTATAATTACCATATAATTACAATTGTCAACTGTTGAGTTTGAGTAAAAATTGAGTTTATGCTGATTTCACTGATCAACAAGCATTTTGCTGTTGGGATTCTAACACCTGTTCCTAACTAAATTTAATATGCTGATTCCAAATCCGGAAACCGTTTTTGTCTATCACGTCCAGTTTTTAAGTTATAAAGTTTCTCGGATTCTTTAAGTTTTATATGCCTACATTAACACTGCGCAACAAAAAAAATATTTGTTGTTTGCTACTCAGAACTTTTTAACTGTTCTTGGCTAAATTTTGGGCGCTGATTTCAATATGAAATCGAAATTTGTCTAGCACGTCAGGTTTATTAGGTACGCATAAGTGAGGTTCTACACAATTGCGGATTCTCAACTCATACTATCAGTGAAAACACAGTTTAAAAAATGTATGAGGCATTTGCTTTTGTGCTTGCTCTCAACTAAATTTTGGATGCTGATTTCAAATATGAAATTGAAATTTGGCTAGCACGTCAGGTTTTTGAGGTACGCGTCGCATAGTTCATACTGCAAATGTACCGCATTAATTTTCGGTTATGTATAACCTCACTGATGCGTACCTAAAAAACCTGACAAGCTAGCCAAATTTTGATTTCATATTTGAAATCAGCGTCCAAATTTTAACTAAGAACAAATGTGAAAGCAAATGCCTGGCATTGTGTGATACAGTTTTGATACTTTGCTTTCGCTTACAGTATAGGCCTATATGAGCTGAGAATTCGCAATTGTGTAGAACTTCACTGAAGCGTAGCTGAAAAACTAGACCTGCCATCCAAATTTCGATTTCATATTTGAAACCAGCATCCAAAATTTAGCTAAGAACAAGCACAAAATCCTATTCTTCATACATTTTTAATATGAGTTGAGAGTTCGCAATTGTGTAGAACCTCACCTATGCGTACCTAAAAATCCTGACGTGCTAGCCAAATTTCGATTTCATATTTGAAATCAGCGCCCCAAATTTAGCTAAGAACAGTTCTAAAGTTCTGAGCAGCAAACAAAAAATATTATTTTGTTGGTCAGTGTTTTCGATTAAACTCAAGTCGACTGTCCACCTGTTTAAACACATTCACACTTTGTACATCAATTAATCAATTAATGCTTTAGCATAGTCGACTAGTCACAGTCTTCGATGTAAGGCCATTACGTACATTTTAAGCAGTAAAATCCTTCCAAATCCTCTCACCAGAAGGCCAAAATTAGTACCAAGTATACTCAAAATGCATATGGCTCAAATCGCCCCCAGACCCCTCCATTTTAAAGGGGTGCCGCTTCGCGGCAGAGGAGGAGGTGAAGGTATGCTTTAGCCCCCCCATGAACTAAATCCAAACTCCGTCCATGCTAGTAGGCCTATATAATGCGCATTCTATTCTATTCTATTTATGGACTTATAAAGCGCCTCTCACAGTAGGCCTACAGCCTAATCAGAGGCGCTTCCAATGCGAAGGGCCCCTCGAAAAGAAAATTCTTAAGAGAACGAGCAGAAACTTTAGTGCCCACAAATAACATCACAGCATTCTGTTATAGTAAAATTGATAATATACGATGCCTGATTTCACGTCAGCGGTCGATGTTGTCATGAGATGTCATTAAACTGATGATTATTTAAAACAAGAAAGAACTGTATAATATATTATGCCATAAGAACGGTGAGAACTGTTCACAAAAATTACACGCCTCTTTTAAGTGTAGTATTTGTCCTATAAGTTATAGCAGCAGCGCGGATTTGTACTTAAAACGTTCATTCATAGGGTGTTGACTACTTGACTTTCTGCTATTTATAATTCCCTGACTGTATTATACCATTACGCGAACGTTAACCCTCGGGCTACCAAGCTTTTTTGTGACATCGGCTACCAAGGTGGGTGGTTACCACCCCCCTGGATTTCGTGTTTGGTTTCACATATCATAACTTGTAATATACAATGGATTCAGCATTCATTTCTGCACAGAATGGTATATTTAGTTGTACATTGTGTGAATGCACCTCGAAATTACATCACTTTTAACAACGGAACCCATTAATTAGCAATATTTTATATTATTGCGTACATTTTGTACTTTTTGGATAAACAAATATAAGATTATGTGTGTTTTGAAACTAATCTATGTATAAAAGATACACACAATCATCCCTACACATGTTTATATAGCATAAATGTACATCCATACATATATATCCATACATATATATCGGTTTACGTTGTAATGCTGTATTCAGCCATTTTCACACAGATTACGCGTATTATTATTTATATTGATCACTTCCGGTATTCAAAAGACAGAGATGTAGGTATGCAAATGAAGCCCTTCATTCCCTCTAAAAAATGGTATCTGTGTTTCTCTTCCAGGAAGACAAATGAATACGCTACAGACAAACAACTAAGGGGGAGTGCTTCCATTCAGCCATTTTTCACGCATATTACGCGTATTATTATTTATTTTGAGCACTTCAGGTTGTCTCAGGTCAACTCAGTGACCATAGAAATGTAGCCCCACATTCCCTCTATAGAATGGTATAATTTGTGTCTCTTAATATTAAATGATGGATAAGATATAGTCGAAAATCTAGGGGTGGTATCCACCCCCTCTGGTACCTCGGGTATATTGGGTATAACTTTTGAACGGTGTGAGATATCATCTCACATTTTACCTCAAAACGTGTGTAAATGAACCCCCTACAGCTACCTAAAAGGTCAAATTTTTATTCCATACGGAAAAAGTTTGAGATGAAAAAAACCTAGGGGTGGCAACCACCCCCTTGGTAGCCCGAGGGTTAAGGATGTTTTAAAAATAATTTCTCTCGATGTCCTTTGTTGACATAAGATGTCGTTAAACTCTGATCCATCCGGTAAATTGATAACTGAGTAACAGATTCCAACTGTGTAAGTGTAACCTTATTCTTACACATAAAAAGACAGGACTTCTTAATTAACTGGCTATTGAGTAAATTCAATGTACATCAGCATTGTCCATATGCGCGCTAGTTCGGCAAAGTGTTGTCATATTATTCGCGAGGTCGGTCCAGCGTTATACGCGGCGTATTTTCTAAAGATACCAAATGCATCAAGGATTACGCATCTAGAGCTATTATACTGAGATCGATTCTATAGCTGTGCAGTAGGCCTAAATGTGTTACCTGTTAAAAGGTGATTTATTCTGACCAATTAGACAGGCTTTTTAAAACATCAATCTATCATTTTACCATAAACTAATCAATCTATCCATAGACGCAAAGTTTGAAGATCTCGTTGATTATTGGCAGTCAAATCAAAATCGTCCACTTATATAAATATCTGCATTGCCTGCGTGCAAATCCATAATTATTGCCTTAAATAATTAGTCCGGCCGGTAATCTATGGCCAAACGATGCCGTGATTCTATTTAAAATTCTTTTAATCAAGTCACGTATACCAGCTCGCTGGAGTCATAACTGTATAATAATGGACCTTTGATGAATGTCACTCGTTGATTGGAGAGTGAATTGTAATTAACGGCCGAGTGTCAAAAGAAACACATCTCGAAATAAATCAAAGAAATTAAGCCTCCACAGACGTCTAATTCATCTTCGGCTTGGCCAGTTCATATTTCCGACGGGACCGAGGGCTGGCAGACAGGAGCAAATGGGGATAAATAATTGACGAGAATTATTTATACGCACACCATGTACAAGTTCTGATTTCTCGCGGGTGCTTGTGGGAGATACGCTGGAACCCTGCTGCCGTGATTGACGCAGCAGATTTTCGACGTCAGAGCTATCGTCACGCTCTCTTGTCATTTCGTCACAGATAGTTAGGACGTCACCGTTACGTTTCTGTCAACTGATCTGACACGTGACTGATGCTGGAAACAAAAGGATTTCCATTTGATACTTATGACAATAAGTAACACAGGTGGTGTAGGGGTATGTTCGGTGCCTTGCAGCCGGAGGGTTACGGGTTGAATCCACCTCAAGCCGCCACGTAGGGACCCTGGGCAAGTCCTTCACTCGCAATTGCTCATGCGCTTTGGCGTGAAACTCTGATTCAGTGTCCGCGCTGTAGTCAAGGAGCGCCTCTGAATAGGAAATCTTGAAGAGGCGCTATAACAAGTGCTTATACATACAAATAAGCTGTATGATCTAAGGGTGAAGGTTGCGCTTACGTGCTTCATAAAAATAAGTCACTTTTACACACCTCTTTTAAGCGTTTACTTAATCTTTAAATAGACGGGGCCTGCTGGAATAACTGATGCAAACACAGGAAGAGATACAGTAAATAAAACTGAGACTCAAGCATCATTGAAGCATGTTAGCTACCTGAACAATTAAAAGATAAATCATGTTAGCTACCTGTATATTTTAACTGTGAATGCTGTTTGTAAAATTTGCCAATGTACGATGTTGATATGACGTCAGCGGCCAATGTTGTCATGAGACGTCATTAAACTGATGATCAAACAAAACGAGCATCTCCAAGTATCTTCGCCACTACGGTTACCGTACTCTGGTAGTGCCAGTCCCAAGACTGGCGAAAGGAGGAGGGCGCCGCTAATCATCTTTATCATGATAAAGCGTCGTTAAACAGGAATTAACCAGCATCCCCAAAGCCTCTGATTTCTTTGCGTTAAATGCGGCGCTATATAAATTTTCTCAAGTACTGAACAGAGCATTGTTAAAGACATTCGTTCATATAAATAATATTCGTGTTTATTATTCATTTAAACTGACACACAACAGTATGATTACAAGTCATAGTATGAACGGATGATCACAAGTTATTACAGGAGTCGAATTCAACTGTATGGCAGCCATGCAAGGCGCCCATCTGCCCCACTGCTCATGTTACCAACGCCACCTAGCGAATGGAAGGCTGAACGGACCTTTGGGAGGGTAGCGGAAATCGATCCTGCGCGTCCACGCTGATCTTCTGCTCTTCGTGCCGGAGTGTTACCATTCATCTAAAGTTCTAAACCCTACCTCCCAACTGTTTGCATTAAGACCGGGCCCCAGTCTTAGACAGGCCAATCGGTCTTCCTCGCCTTGACCGACTGTTAGTGAAGCGTCTCCTTAAAAGTTCTTATGCCTTCATTCGGATGACCGACCGCTAGTAGTTTCAGTTTAACGACGCTTTGTGATCATCATTAGCGTCGCATTCATTCTTTATCCAGGCTTGGAACTGGCACTGTCAGAGTACAAACTTGGAGATCCGACCGACCGCACCGTACGCTCAGACTTCTCGGATAAAGACCAACATGTGCGGTGGTGCGTGTCACAGTTTACTGCGCATGCGCCGGTCGCGTGCGTGCCCCGCCCCTGTCGACGTTTCATGTCGGATGCGTATTATTTCATTCAACCGTGACAGCTGAGGGGGACCGCTAACGAGAGGGTCGCCAATTCTACACACGTGAACGTCAGAGAGCGGAACTATTGTTATTAATCAGAGCGAACGGTTGCAGTCAAACGCAGGAACCTGCCAGGCACGTGATTGCACCAGAACTGACAAAATAATTTGACGATCACATCAATTTCGATCTCGACGGTTCCGGTTGGCTGGTGGCTAAAATGGAAGCGTGGAATCACGGCTGATGAGGCTGGGAGGAACCTGTGGCTGATGTATTATGCAGAGGAGCTGAGCAATGGGTGGGTAAAGACGTTGGTCGTGGTGCCTGAGATGGGAGGAGAGAACGTCTAAAGATGAAGCCGTGGAAATTGGTCGGTCTTTCACGAGGAGGTCGACCACAATCGTTCAACTAGGCCTGGTGAATCGAGAGATTCATAGAAGGCCTACAGGTCCTGATGAAAAGAAAGACCTATAAGAGGCCTACAGCCGTCTACTGCAGGTAATTATATTCTGATGTATGCTAATGAAAGACCGTAATTAGTAACTGGAATTGGGGCTTAAGACCAAGAGTGCGATAATCTGTCGTCGTTTTAAGAAATAGCTGATGGAGGAATTCACCAGATGGCGTGAGTGAACTAAGTACTAATTGCAACAAGATGAAGCGTCGATTCAGGGCGTCGTCGTCGTCCTCATCATCGTCGTTATAGTCATCATCATCATCGTCGTCGACGTCGTCGTCATCATCATTATCATCATAATCATGATCATTATCATCGCCATCAGCATCGTAATTATCATCGTCATCATTATCACCATCATCATCGTCATCATCATCATTATCTTCGTCCTCATCATCATCCACCATCGTCATCATCATCATCGTGATCATCATCATCATCATCGTGATCATCATCATCATCATCATCATCGTGATCATCATCATCATCGTCATCGTGATCATCATCATCAGCATCATCATCATTACCACCATCGTTATCATCATCATCATTACCACCATCGTTATCATCATCATCAGCATCATCATCATTACCACCATCGTTATCATCATCATCATTACCACCATCGTTATCATCGTCATCAGCATCATCATCATTACCACCATCGTTATCATCATCATCATCATCGCCATCATTATCGTCATCATCATCATCGTCATCACCATGATCATTATCATGATAACACTCTGACACCAGACGTATACGATCACCAGCATCTTGAACAGTTTACGCTTTCTGTTTGACTAAAAACACATTCGTTCAATTATTCCTAGGTAACCGTGCCGGGGCGCCCTTGTGAGTTACCCAAAGGGCGCAATACAAGTGTTCTCGTACTGAGTCGTACATACATGCATACATCACCATCGTAATAATCATCGTCATCATCATCATTCTCGCGTCATCTCTGGCTCATTCTCTATCTTTCAATGTAGTCCTACTCGTCCATAATATGCGTGTGTTTCTGTAATCTTCATGGTATATATTACATCAACGTTCTATATAATATTGTGCATAATAAATATGATACATACATGTATGTATGTGTGTATCCACTATATATATATATATATATATATATATATATATATATATACAATTATACATATATTATATATATATATACGTGGTGGTTTTTGATCGCTTTTAATGTATCTCGTGCGTGCATGCCAGTGAAATCCTAGGTTGGCCAATCAGTTCCAAGATATCGTTGATTGTCAGTTGGCCCTCTGTCGGTCGGTGCCTCGGCCGTCTTTCGCTCTCTCTGTCACTGACGTCACAGCCGAGAAAGCCAATGCCCCGCGCGTAGGAACAAGTGCGTGCGAGCGTCGCTCGTGAACCTATAACTATATAGACGAGGGGTAGACCACAAGCGGCGGCGGCGGCGTTCACCCCACTCCTCCAACCCTCACTTGGAAGACGACGAAAGGGGTAACTAACAGTGCGGTCGTACCCTTGTTTAGGCCTAATGATCGGTTGCAGAGCCTGGTGGCGGTGATAGAACCACAGCCACCTGTTCCTAGATATACAAGGCCAAACCTCGTTCCGTCCGCGGTATTCAGGAGCGCCATCGAAGGGATAATTTAAGGCGTCGTTAGCACCCCTTGGAGGTGGAAAGACGTGGAAGAGGGGAGAGGTGGATAAGTAAGCGGAGGAGGAGTAGGAAAAGGAGGAGGAGGAGAGGGTATGATGGCGAGACGAAAGCAGATGAAACCGAGACAGTTCAACGAGAGTGGAACGGACGTCGACTGGCTGCAGGAGAAAGGTAGGAGGACATTCACACATATGAAGACACGTACACACGACGATACAGAGACATACATGCACGCTGCTATGAAGATATATATAAACTCAGATGTATAGTCACACAGACAGCCCACATATATACACAGATGCTTCATATACTTTTACGCCTCTGAAGCTATAGTACTGTAAGAGGCGCTTTACAAATTCTCAGATACGATACGATACATGCATGCATACATGCACACATACACTTAATCATGTAGAAGAAGAAGAAGGAGTAGGAGGATAGAGGATAGGGAAGAAAAAGAAGATTCAAGAAGAAGAAGAAGAGTGATGATGATGATGATGATGATGATGACGATGATGATGATGATGATGATGATGATGATGATGATGATGATGATGCAATGAAGATGACTGATGACGACGATGACGATGATGATGATGATGATGATGATATCGACACTAATGCAGAAGTACATTTACGCATACAAAGACACATGCATGTACGCGGTCACTAAGATGAAGATGCAAACATATGTAAGGATACAGGCATGCGTTCATTCATTCATTCATTCATTCATTCGGGAATTTATATAGCGCCCCTTCAAGGAAACTACTCCAGAGGCGCTCCCGACTCCAACGCGCCCAAAAAGAACAGTTTTGAGTTTAGTAAGGAAAGTTTCAGGCAGACTCCCAGGGTGTAGACGCAGCTCTAGAGGAAGACCATTCCAAATCATTGGGCCTGCCACAGAAAAAGCTCGGTTCTGCATATATTTGCGGTACGAGCAAAAGGAACCAGAAGAACTCCTTTTTCTGCGGAGCGTAGGAGGCATATATGGCCGTCATAGAAAATTTTAGAAATAGACACATATGCGAAGTACATGTACATTCACGCGTATACAATACATGTACAGAGTCTTATATATAGCGTACTGATCTTCTGGATGTTGATCTGATTACGGCTTGTTTTTGTTGCGCCATCGGTTGATGCCTTGTGCATTAGACACCGGCGCAATAGAAGTTGCTAATTCGAATAGCATCTAATCGCTAATAGATGCTGTTGTGTAGATATATATATATAGTAGATAGACAAGAGTACATTCACACGTATACATACGCACATACGTTGGCATATATATTAAAGCGAATGTCAGTGCCATTGCAACGAATATAGATTGGCACAAGACGAGTTCAAAGGGAGACATGTGTATACATTCTCACATACGACGCAACATAGAAAGATATACAACATACTATCTGCCAGAAATACCTTTCTTCACTCTGCAGTCACCCGCCCGCACGCCCGCACCTCAAGACCCACACAAGAACAAGTATAATATTATACGACCCAAGCAACTATCCCACGCGATAGCAAAATTAGCAATCCTAAGCGCATTTGTCATGTATCTATAGTCATACATCAACTTGCGCGTTATTAAACTTTATTTAATAATAATAATAAAGTCCATCTTATTGTCTCCGAACATATAGTTTTAGCAGCCTGAGGGATTAGAACAACCTCGGGTTTAAAAAAATAATATGAACTATGATGATGGCGATAATGATGATGATGATGACGACGACGACGATGATGATGATGATGCTTTGATGCTTACACCCCAGAGGAGGCTTGAACCCGTATTCTCTGCGTTTCAAGGCGAGCA
Source organism: Aporrectodea caliginosa (assembly GCA_020284085.1). Classification (NCBI taxonomy): domain Eukaryota; kingdom Metazoa; phylum Annelida; class Clitellata; order Crassiclitellata; family Lumbricidae; genus Aporrectodea; species Aporrectodea caliginosa. Next base: position 483,520 of record JACEVL010000033.1, on the reverse strand, counting down.
CTCTAACCAATGGGCAACCGTGTATCGTGTACCCCTTATACCGGTGTAGCGATTTCCGATTATACCCCCTCAAAACATTTATTTATTACTATTAGAGTATTGGTTTCGAGCATAGGGTTATGGTTAGTGTATATAATATGCCATGCACTTTAAACTAGTGTATAGGCTACGAATGGTTTAATATACGATTAACATTTATGTGACATTTCTCAGCCATAGAGACTATAGCTTTCAATCTTCTACCTTTTACGTGTTTTATTCAATAAACGTAACGCCCATAATTATATCATATTTGTAAGCATAAGAATTTATCGTTTTGCCTAGATCAGAGAGGGGTATTGTGAATAGGGCAGGGGTAACATGAAATCAGGTTCAGGCGTATACCCGGGAGGAGGTGCAAAATGAAATTGGTTTCAAATTATCGGGGGTAACTTGAAACGGGGGGGGGGTGGCCAGTGGCTTCTATCCCCCCTAAACCACCGGGCTCAATCCCCCTCCCCCCCGACCGGGCCTCCCTCTCTCCCAGATCCCATATTGCTGATGTAAGTTTTTGCTCATTTCTGATTAGGGAAATGTGTCTGTAATTCATAGGCTTCTTCTGCTAAAATATCATCAATCCAACTTCTATTTACGCGAAGATTTTTTTTACCAATCCGGCTTCCATTTTAAATTGACCATATACAATGTATACCAATGCAAGATAATTAAAGCACCTAAAATGGAGAATTATCGGAAAAGTTGCTCAGTGTTTATAAGCATGCGAGTCTACAGGTGTGAATTAAGTAGATTAAAATCTCGCATTTGCAATCGCCGAAATGCAGCAAATTCATCAATCTACAACTTGAGTCGAGCATTAATGCATTATGGCATGGAGAGGAGAGTTGCTCACAATGCGATAAGGATCATAAGGAATGATAAGGTTCTAGTAAAGGTTACAGTTAGTTGGGTACTAATTTATACAAGAAAATGGGTATTTCACAGGACTGTGAGTGAAGACTCTGTAACTTGTAGAAAATGTGATAAAAATTGAAAAGCCGCACTTCCCCCCTGTTTTTCACTGGGCTCAACTTGCGCCCGCCCTGTATAGGGATAGAAGCCCCTGGGGGTGGCTTGTAGTCTTTACACCGGGCTTAAGCGGCTTATGATTTTGGGATGTAAGAACTTAGGATTTTGATTATCGAAATCATAATCGTAAGATTAATGTAGCGCACGACAAAAACTAAGTCGCGGGAAGCAACGCTCATTTTCAAAAGGGGTTAGTATACTGGACTGTCAACCGAGAAATCGGGGATTCAAATCCCCGCCAGGTTATACTAATTTTTTCTAGATAACGGCTACATCCACGCCTCCTAGCCAACTCAGCTATAATGAGTACACTGACCGCACACTGTTGGTGGGAAGATAAGACTGCGAGGGAGAAGACTGGCTGCATCATGCATGCAGAGTGCAGACCTCACATGCCAAGGCTAAGAAAATAACACTTCATACCCGTGGCATGCAGTCTCTCCGCTAGGGGCAGTATACCTTAACAGTCTGCTCTTCTTCCTCTTCAGTCAAAACAAAACACTCGAGATGCCTCTCATAGTGGGGTGCATCCTTGGACTTGGTGACATCTAGACTATAATTATTATTATCTGCGATGGAAGGTGCATTACCCCGGTTGCTCTGCTCCCGCTCAGAGATCTTCAATTCACCTGTCAATCAGAAATGGCTGCCCTGTTGAACATGAAACCAATTAATAGTAACAGCCTTTCTTGTCTCGTTCAGACGATATGAGTTGCTAGAGATTACATCCACTTCAAAATCACTTCAGATATACTATATATATATGTATATATATATATAAATATATAGTGTAATTTAGCACTCATTACACCCACACAAATGCACAGAATGAATATCTATAATTGTGATTAGTTATTACCGAGCATATCAGCAGATATCAGCGATTAATAGCGTTAGAAATGACTATGATAAATTTTGTGCGAATATTATGCATGATGACTACTGTAATAATGAATATGCATGAGCAATGACTATGCACAATTGCACACACACACACACACACACACACACACACACATACACACACACACACACACACACACACACATGCACACCCAAATTTGGTCACGTCTCCAGCTACATGCTGGATAGTTTACACTATCTCCCTTATCCGGCAGCGCATTGAGTACAGGATTGCTGCCTTGCATGGTGCGACGATGTTAGCTGGGTCTCGCCTCGGTCTACCTGCGGGTGCTTTGTTGCCCCTCGGGTATTCAAGATCGCCGCAACATCGATCTGCAGAGAAGGGGGTGATCTTACTCACATTTGCACGAATTGCAACTATGCAGAATCGAGCTTTTTCCGTGGTGGGCCCAGTGGTCTGGAACGGGCTCCACCAGGAGATACGTCTGCTCCATGGAACTCTTACTGAAGCTTTCTTTACTAAACTCACACTGTGCTTTTTGGCTGTGCTGCATGGAGTCGGGAACGCCTCTGAGTAGTCCCCTTGAAGGGGCGCTATATAAATTTATGAATGAATGAATATGCATATTTATGTGTTTGTATATGTTGTGTGTTTGAGTGCGAGTGTGGGTCTGTGTGCGTATGTTTAAGTGTGTGTGTGTGTGTGTGTGTGCGCGTGTGTGTGCGTGTGTGTACGTGTGTGTGTGTGTGTGTGTGTTTGCGTGTGTGTGTGTATGTGTGCATGTGTGTATGTGTGAGTGTGTACGTGTGTGTGTGCGTGTACGTGCGTGTACGTGCGTGTATGTGTGTGTGTATATATGTGTGTGTGGGTACGTGTACGTGTGCGTGTGTGTATGTGTCGTCGTAGAATAGGGTCAGCTGAGGAAACAACAGGCATGGCGGTCGGAAACCGTGTACAGAGAAATGACGAATGTCAATTCCTGCAGTTGGCGTCAACACCGGAAACAGCGAAGATAAAGAGAGCAGACGACAGAGATTGCAAATGGCGGCCATTGAAAACAATCCTCTCTAGAAGGAGGGCGCTGCTCGAGAGTTGAAAAGGTCGGCGCTTGAAGAGGTCGATATATAGCTCCCTCTATACATAGATATCTCGTCCATGACTGCATTTATACAAGTATACCGAAGTATTTCAATGGGACCCTGCTATGTTCAGACAGCCCGGAAAGTATTTCAATGAGGCCCTGAAAAACAACAGCCACAGCGCTACATTATGTAACTGTTGTTAGCGAAATAAGAAATTTCTTTAGCGCTACTTAAAGACCAACTATTGTTTGTGGCGAGGTCTAGGTGTTAGAGTAACTGGTGACATAATTATGTAGGACAGATCAGTCACAGACTAACCAGGAAACGCGTTGAACAACAGATGCGGTCATTCAAATGTGATTGAATGATTAAATTAAAAGTGTCTCCTCTGTGTGTCTGTGTGTCTGTGTCTGTGTCTGTGTCTGTGTCTGTGTCTTGTCTCTGTCTGTCTGTCTGTCTGTCTGTTTGTCTGTCTATCTATCTATCTATCTATCTATCTATCTATCTATCTATCTATCTATCTATCTATCTATCTATCTATCTATCTATCTATCTATCTATCTATCTATCTATCTATCTATCTATCTATATAATGTGTGTGTGTGTGTTTGTGCGCACACACGAGATATTAGCAGATATTTATCTTAATTGGCTTATTAAGTAATTATGAAATCTAGTCTAATGACGATTTAAGTACAAAGAAAAACAGTAGACCACCGAAAAGTGACAAGTGACAAGTGACAAATGAGAGAAGAATGGAAAATATAGGGAGAAAGAGAGAGGAAGAGAGATGCAGACAGAGAGACAGACAGACGGAGAGCAGAGACAGAGACAATAGAAAGACAACAGACGGCCAGACACAATAGAAAGAAACATGCATCTTTGACAGACAATTAGACCTAAATAACAATGTACCTTCATGTCACTCATGTGGTCACTCTTCAAGAACATAATAATAATTATGAGCTAACAATTAATCGGTTAACGTTCATCGAATATTTTTTTTTAATTTGTAAACGCTGTGACAATTAATTTCGAAATATCTTCCAAATATTACAAGCACAGTTCGGAAACAATTTAAAATCAGGTTATTACAGTTTTGAAAAAATTTGTAACGATGTAACAACGGTTTTGAAATAGTATCGAAATAGCTTGACGTTGAAAAATCGCGCAGTCGGAACATAGTCTAAGCGAGTGAGAAAAATCCAGCGTTTCTCGCTCAGTTATAGACTACTTTCGTCCTGGACGATTTTTCAACATCAAGCTGTTTCGACACTGTTTCAAAACTGTTGTTACAGTAATCGTCGAAGAATTGCATGGAGAAAAGAAAAAGAAACAGCTCCGAAGTATGAACGATAGCAGTTGGAGCGCAGATAAGGACAGAGCAACGGTGGTAAAGAGAGAGAACAGAAGATAAGATAAGAGATAACATTCGTTAAAGTCGTTTCAATTTTAATCAAGAAGTCACCTCCTCCAGGTCAAACGCTCAATGCTAAGCAGACAGAACTGATCAATTCAGACAGACAGACAGACATATGGACTTGCGGACACATAGAGAGAGACATACAGACTGACAGACGTACTTACAGTGAGACAGAGTCATTGGGCAGAAATGCAGACAGATGGACAGACAGACACTGACACAGACAATGACAGAGACACTTTTAAATCTGGGTATGTAACAGACCGACAAACAAACTAAACTAGAAAAAGACAGATATGCAGACTAAATGACCGACAAATCGGCTGACTTATATATGAATGACGCAACACTGACAGACTGACCGACTGCCCGGCTGACTTATATATGAATGACAGACAGACAGACAGACAGACAGACAGACAGAATGACTGACTGACTGACTGACTGACTGACTGACTGACTGACTGACTGACTGACTGACTGACTGACTGACTGACTGACTGACTGACTGACTGACTGACTGACTGACTGACTGACTGACAGAATGAGCGTCAGTCCATGTTTCTGATAGGCCTATAGTTTTACTTCTCTGACACAGAGCCCATGTCTAAATCAGACGACGTCTTTTAAGTCAACTGTCATCACCACATAAATCCGCTTACTGACAGCGTGCTTAACATTTCGATGTTCTGCATTTGGTGACAGATTCGGACAAGGGTCCACATCCGACCGTTCTCCCCCGTCTTCATATATCCCACTCCACCCCTCCCTACCCCAAACCATACAACACCCATACGGAGGATAACAGATACGTTCTGAATCACTTTCGGGCGGGGGTAGCGACGGAGGGTGACTTGTATGGGTGGCAAACGACCCCGACCGGGGTCTGTAACATTTTCCTGTCCTCGTTGGCGCCTGTGTATATCTCAGTCGGTCGCTTTTTCATAACCTCCGTCGCGACTTTGAGCTCCCGACATAAATCCATCAACTTCTAAACGACTTCTACTATACGTCGTCGCCCGGTTTCGGATGATGGCTATGAGAACGCACCCAGATTTGTTGACGACATCCGCTCAGCCGTCTGAATGTTATGGCCATATCTGGGAATATGCCTTGACATTGTGAAGAGGATATATTATGAGAATTTGCTCACGGACGAAAGTGGTTATCAGAAAATATACTTAGACAGGAAGGAACTATATCTAAGAAATGTGCCTATTATATAGAAGGGGTATCTGAGAATGTGCTTAGATAGTTTGGAGGGGATATCTGAGTATGTGCTTATAGTTAGATTGGAGTAAGAATATGCCTACATGAGAATAGAATATATGGGAATGTAATTATATATAATATTATGAAGAAATATCTTAGAATGTGCTCAGATAGGAGGAGGAAGATATAACTTAGAAAGTGCTCAGGTAGAAAGAATATAAGTGAGAAAGTGCTCTATAATATTAGAGAAATGCTTGCCCAAAAACTTCAGCTGCATACTAGACAAAAGCCGTTCCAATTCTGCTATCTATATTTAACTTTTGTTCAATCGTCAAATAGTTGGCTATTTGCTGTTTAACGACATGTGTCAAAACAAAGATAATTAGCGTCGCCATCTTCGTTTTTTAGCCATTTCCGTTTTCGTGTGATGCCAGTCCGAAGCATGGATTAAGGAGGAGGGCGACGCTATTTATCTTCGTTGTGACGGCGTCGTTAAACTGAGACTATACCTCTCTCTAATCTTAAACTAATTTCCACAAATGACCTGCCATTTGCTTCGTGAGGTAAGGTCAACTGCCCTGGAGCAACGAGATGTCGTCAACCATTCCACTGGATACTTTTTATAACAGAGGTAAAGTCGAATGATCTACAACTTCAAAGGCAAACGACCAATCCGTCAACTTAAGTGTATATATCATCAGACACATATCTGTGTGTACTGTTTGTGTGTGTGTGTGTGTGTGTGTGTGTGTGTGTGTGTGTGTGTGTGTTTGTGTGAGACAGTGTGTGTGTGTATGTGTGCGTGTGCGTGTGTGTGTGTGTATATGTGTGTATATGTATGTATATATGCAATATACGTATACATACACACAAGCATAAACGTATACATGTACATATACATACTAATACACATACAAATACATACACAATATTACACATACACATACATATATACATTCATGTATACAAATGAATGATGCATACACAAATAAGTGTGTTTTTAAACTGTTTTTCAGCAAACACATGGACATTGTTTTCTCATAAATAGACTCGAAGCCATATATCATCGTTCAATTGCCCGTCAAGTTTCTTGCTTGACGTCGTAAAGTTTTGACATGCGTCGACTTCTGTCATAAACAAATCGTCTTTCTTGACACGTTTACGCAGCAGCTGTCACGCTTTTTGACGTGACTATCGTCTGAAAGCAATAACGTGAAAGGTGGTGGTTCGATGGAGTAGTTTAATTGCAGCGATCTGGGTTCGAAACCTACTTAGACCAGGCGTGAGATTATTATTTATGTGGTGCGCGCGCGATTATAGCTATATAGGCGACACGAATACACGCATAGGCAGAGCTCTTGACATATACATACACATAAACACACGCATATATACATAGTCATACACATAAACGTATTTGTCGAGTAGTATATACTGTACATGCAAGATTCTGAGGTAAAACAAAGGCAGACGAAGACTACGCTGGATAGACGACATAAATGAGGACATAACATCACTCGGACTAACACTAAGGGGAGCAATGGACTTCACAAATGACCGAGGACGATGGAGATCATTTATTCGTACCCATCGCTGCCAAATTGCCGGCGTCAGTACCTGATGATGATGGTGATGATGAAAGACAGGAGGGCGAATCCGTTTTGGCTGTTATGACGGATGACGATGTTTTGTGTGGGATGCTCTTCTTCGTAAACTCCAGATTGCTGTAGCGCTACTCTGAAGCTAAGCGCAGGGCACCAGCTTATTCACGAGCGTTGCGTCGTGTCGTCAGAGCGGTCCACTCTGCCTTCGCGATTCTGAGAAGGTCAGACGTTAGTTAATTAATTAATTAGGTCAATATCATTCAGAAGAAGAAGAGAAAAGCAGTTCCTTAAGATATAGCCTGAGATTTTAATTGTGAACCATTTCACCCGGTCCATGCAGTAAACTTGTAGCACCATCCTAAGCCTGTCTCCCCTGGTCTCTTTCCCTCTCCCTCCACCCCGCAAAGGGTGACAGATGCCCAGAGGGGTTAATCGAAGCACACACTGGGGTCACGTCCGCGAGCCCCTAATGTCAGCGCAAAATCCCCCGATTATTCAAGCCTTGTTTCACTCCGTCATTTTCCGGTCATAAGCGGGGTAAACGCCCCTCGTTATTTTGCCCCCTGCTCCTTCCCCCTCGGTCGGCGAACCTTGACAAATCGTCACCCCGGGAATATGACCCGACAGCGGATGGCTACACCCTCCTTGTTAGCCTTCCACGGGGCGACAATGAAGGGCCACGGTCGCCCGGTTACCCCTTAGATCTGCGGACCGGAAAATTGTCAGATTTAATTTATATGGGGCCACAGACGGTCAATGGGTCGTTTGAATCGTACCAGGGCTTTTCTTCCGGGGGTCGAGATCTGAATGCCCAGCTGGCCAAACGCACACGCACCCCGGCAGTAAATTATGACGACTGTCGAACGCCCTTCACGGCTGGTACTGAGGCTGCATGTGGACAATGATGCGGTTAATCTCCTCCTCCATCATCTATGGGGCTGTGTACACGGTTTTCTCAATTACCCCTTGATTGTTTTTCTGTCTGTCTGTCTGTCTGTGAGTCTGTCTGTGTGTCTGTCTGTCAGTCTACCTGTCTGTCTATCTGTCTGTCTGTCTGTCTATCTGTTTGCATGTCTGTCTATCAGTCTATATATATCTGTTCTTGTAGGTTCATAGATGTTCTTATAATTATATGTATGAGTTCTATATATTCTACTATTTTATCAAATGTTCTTATAGTTTCTTATATGTTTCTATGCCTGTGTTGTAATATTTTCTTATAGGTTGTTAAATGTTCTGATGTGTTGTTCTTATATGTTCTTACATGTTCTTATCAATCTTATGTATTCTTATATGTTCTAATGGATCATGTTCTTATAGGTTCTAATTGCTCGTCAGATGTTCTTATATGTTCTTTATATTAAAAACCCTGGGCAAAACTGCGTACCTATCGACCGACCGACCGACTTAATAACCCAGACTGGTACAGATAGGCACATCAAATAGTTTCCACGAATTAAGGGGAACTGGATTGATTTCAACGTCTGTCTCGCATACCATGGAAATATTTCGACGAAAACAAACCTATCGTACCTAATGCAAAAATTTACTCGAAGTCTTAACAACAAACATAATATATTTGTTTTTTGTCGACTGAGATATGCATACATACATACATACAAGCATACAAGCATACATGCACACAAACACACACATACATACATACATGCAAACACACATACATAGGCCGGCATACATACATCATACATTCATGCACACATACACACACGCATAGACACATACAGTCATGCATACATACACATATGCAGATACACATACACACAAACATACATGCATACATACACACATACACACATACAAACATACACACATACAAACATACACACATGCACAGACACATGAACACAAATACACAAACATACAAACACACGTACACACACACATACACACACACATACACACATACATACACATTACACATACACACAAATATACACACATACATACACAATTACATGCCATTACATTGAACATAAACTGTGCATTGTATAGCTTATGTATCACTATCTCAAAAAAGCTTTCAACTATATCTCCGATAATACATGTCGCCAATGCATTTGCGTTTTAATTACACAGAAACGATTCAGGAATGTCGTATAATATACGCGCGAGCTAAACACTGTTTTACGCGTATCTGCTGCGTTGTAATGCAAGCAAATGTCTGCTAAATATGTGTATATATATATGGGAGTGAAGTTTCAGAAGTCTATAATAAACATTTGACTTGTTAACGGGCCCTTATAAACACCAGACTCGCGACGTTGTCTGTCAAGCGTTCGTTTTCGAAACGTCACCATATACGACCAAATTATCTGTGCTTGGTTTTCTAAGAATGCGACCCTACCATCACCCCTGGACTCACCCGCGGTATCTGCTCCCTGTAACAGCCTCCTGCATGGGCGCCGGATATCAACGGACTTTCGACCGCCCTTGTAAATGACTAGGTGATAGCGCGGGGGCCGGGTTAAAGACGGTTTATTGCCATACCCTACCCTTGTTTCAACTGCGACATGACGTGATGTATCGCGGCGATATACAGGCGACGCGATTTCGACAGAATATTCTGGTCGCCGGTTCTAAGTCCAAGTGGGTCCACGACTCCATGCACTTCTGTCTCTGCAAGTCTCAAAAAGCCGAGACTCAACGCTTCATACAGATATACATTGAATTTATGTCCTTTCGTCTGAGTTCCGATAACAGTTGAAGTAAACTTGGCGTAGATAGACTTTTTCGTCCGTTTTTCAATATATACCCGATGTATAGGCCCCTAATGCTGCTGGGCTTTCATGGAGCGGGTTTTAAGGACCGCTCAAAAGAGCTAGCTGGCTGGCACCAGTGATACCAGAGGAATTTCAAAATGGATGATGATTGTTCGTGACATATGGGAGGGAAAATTCTCTTTTAAATGGTGATGGTGGTGGTGGTGGTGGTGGTGGTGGTGGTGGATGATGATGATGATGATGATGATGATGATGATGATGCGATGATGATGATGATGATGATGATGATGATGATGATGATGATGATGATGATGATGACGACGATGATGATGATGATGATGATGATGACGACGACGATGATGATGATGATGATGACACATAAATTATTTGATGACAATAATAATATCAATATTATTACAAACATCAATGAATAACACCTATAACAAAAAACCAAAAATATCAATTATTATTATTATTATTATTATCATCATTACTATAGCAATAGTAATACTTTCAATAGTATTTATGTATCGCAGTAATCCCATTCACCTATTGTTCTTTTGGCCACATTAGCGTGTGTGCTGTATTTAGCACAGACGATACGTGTAAGAGCTTGTCAACATTGTATACATTACTGAGCGGAATAATAATGTCGTGGAGAAAACGGAAAAGGTGAACGAGGAGGAGGAGGAGAAGTAGGAGGAGAGGAAAGAAGAGGAGGAGGAAAAGAGAAGTATGAAGAGATAGGAATAGAAGAACTGAGAGGAGGGAGGAAGGAGGAGGAGAGGAGGAGGAGGAGGAGGAGGAGGAGGAGGAGGAGGAGAAGGAGAAGGAGGAGAAGGCAGGGGAAGAATACAAGAAAGAGGATGAGGTAAAACGAGGAGGTAGGAGGAAAATGAGGCAGGAAAACAGAGGAGAAAGAAGAGGAAGACTCAGGAGGAGGAGGCGGAGGCAAAAGGAGAAACACAAGTAAGAGGATGAAGAGAAGTAGGAGAAGAAGGAGCAGCAGCAGGAGGAGAAGCAGGAGGAGTAGTATAAGATGAGGAGGAGGAGGAAGAAGAAGAGAGGAGGAGGAAAAGGAGGGAAGGAGAAGAAGAAAGAGGAAGAGGAAGAGGAGGAGAAGAAAGAGGAGGAGGCAGAAGGAGCAAGTCAAGAAAGAGAATGAAGAGAAGAAGGCAGAGTAGAGGGAGGAGGAGAGAAGTCTTTTAGCAGAACAATGAGAGCGGACGTTGAGCGTAGAAAGTTTTAGTTTTATGGTTCGAAGGTACGGCTGCCAGAGAAGGAAGGGGGACGAGGAGGGGAGGGTTGGGTAGGGGAGGGCGTCGTGCCAGGCAGAGAAATATTTCTGGCAAAGCTGCTCAGCCTCAGCATCTGGTCGCCTGGCAACTGTTGACACGACAACGAGCAGACGACTTCCCTTCCTCCAGATGCTATTATATACAATACCACCATCATCTACTTCATCAACACCACGCAGCAGCAGCAGCAGGCTAAAACCATCAACCACAACTGCATATATCTCGAGTATATATATATATGTATATATGTATATATATATTTAATGCAAGAAAACCATGTATACGGGTGTCTATTGTCGTATACACATATAGGTATATTTCTATATATATGTATGTGCATGAACATCTGGAATAATATATATGTATATATGTGTGTTTGTATATGTATATACATACATACATAAATGCACACAAGTAAAAGCGAGAAAGTAGAACGCTTGCCATCCATAAAATTGTTTTATACCATATAAACCTGTGTAATATATATAGATAGTTACCTATATATATTCACTGTATAAACTAACACGATACAGTACATATATATATATATATATATATATATATATATATATATATATATATATGTATATATATATATATATATATATTTGTCTGCATATAAATGTAAATTTATAATGGCATTAAATGTACATATTAGTGCATATGTATATGTATACGTTATTCGACTTAAGATGAAACAATGCACATGTTGGAATCGCTGACAATTGGGACAATGCAAAACATCCGGTAAGTTGCAATTTAAGATCATTGGCGTCACCCTCCTCCTTTCTCCAGACTTGGGACTGGCACTGCCACAGGTGTACGGTATACATAGTGGTGAATTGTATACAAACGTCCAATACACGCCTTGCATATATATATATATATGGTCGTAACTGAGAACGTGTTCCCGATACTGTGAAATGCTCCTGAAAAGCACAAGTCTGTAATTGTATCCCTTGTGGAAGTTGTTGAGGACTTCTCAGCAATCTGCAAGTTTCTGCCTTCAACGAAAGTAAACGCGAAAAATGTCGAGGGTCATCTTCTCCCGAGAAGCACTTGCAGACACGATGCTGCAGCGCTCGTGAATAAGCTGGTGCCCTGCGCATAGCGTTAGAGTAGCGATTTATAAATTTTGAGTTTGCGATTACTATTTCGATTACATTATCACTGTCTTGCATGTCATAACCCAAACCTGTCTTGCGCATTTATACACATGCCACTATTACTGCCGCTCCACCAATCTCGTTTATGCCAAGACGTGGGCCGCGGTGGTGTAGGGGTATGTTCGGTGCCTTGCATTTGCGGGTTCGAATCCACCTCAAGCCGCGGCGTATAGGGACCCTGCATGCGCAAGTCCTTCACTCGCAATTGCTCTTGCGCTTCGGCGTGAAACTCCGATTCAGTGTCCGCACTGTATACAGTCAAGAGCGCCTCTGAGTAGAAATCTTGAAGGGGCGCTAAAACAAGTGATCATACATACATACATACATACATACATACATCATACATACATACATACATACAAGATATCGATACTCCCGGTAGACAATATTTGCTTGAGGTTCTCCATTATTACAATACAACAGTAATTATATAGTAATGCCCTCCTTGCAAAGTTGAGAAGAGTAAAAAATTAATGAAGCCTGCAGGAGGCAACATTTATGGCTAAAAACGAGCCTTTGCCTTCATTGGCCCTGCATGCACTATGGAACCAGCTCCCTCCTTTGACACGTTCCTCGTTATTAACTGTGGGCCAAGTGCCTCTTTTCGTTGTCTCAAGACCATGCACTTTCTTTTCTGTGTGTCTCGCACTGGAGCGCCTCTGATTTGTGTGCTCTGCGAGAGGCGATATGTAAATTAATACATACAATACTATACAATACAATACAATAGAGTTTAGTAGGCATTGAGTCATAAGTATATATAGGCTAGAAGATAATTATAGTTTTCAGTTTAGAGCGAGAGATGGTTCTCTCAGTGTGTATATATATATATAAGAGAGTTGTAAACACGAGAAGAGAGAACATGCAGCAGTTAGTGATTGAACGCAGGCCAAAGACAAGACGTGTACCAGGAACAACATACTTTTCAGCAGATGCTGATCGAAGAGTTGGAGAGTGTGACCATCGAAGGTATACAATGCAGATACAATCGATTACAAATAACAAGACATGTGTGATAATGTTGTGATCGAAATCGTAATCGTGAACTACAACTCCCTCTAAAGCGCCTGTTGTTCCCTATATACTTGAACGCTATTCTACAAGGGCTTGACAACTGTATTTTTGAGCAATGCATCGTGTCGGGAGCTTCTCTGAAAAGATTACCATCGAAGATACTATATAAATACTTGAATGAGCACAGTATACAATGCAAATCAATTCAATACGATACATGTGCAACCATAAAAGTAAGAGCCCCGTTTTGCAAGATCCGAAGTTTATCCTTTGAAGTCAGGCAACAGGAAAATTATGACCGACAATATAGACTGAAATGCATGAAGACCATAAAATAAAATATATCTCTCACGATAAAACAATAAGATAATATATAACATATATATATATATGTATCAGTTATATATTTAATAGGGATATATTTTGTGTGTGTTTATATTTATATATCTCTGGGCTGATACGGTGTAGAACTTCAAAGAGCGACTTGTCGGAAGTGATTATAGTCTCGTCTTTGTGGGAGTCATAACTTCGTCATGTTTGAGAGATTTGCCGATTGAGGCCTATGACGTCATTCCGATAACTAGCAAGACGTTCATTCATTCGTGAAATGCGATCACGCGTTAACAGTTCAATGCGACAAAAAGGAAAGAGGGTGAGCCCAGCTTATAATGATATGCAGAGGATCGCCATAAGTACACCCTGTTCCATAAATGGCTGATGGGATGTTGGAAATCACCCGAAATGTATACGTACCCTGGGCAAGTCCTTCACTCGCAATTACTCATGCGCTTCGGCGTGAAACTCCGATTCAGTGTTCGTGCTATATAGTCGGGAGCGCCTCTGAGTAGAAATCTTGAAGGGGCGCTATAAACAAGTGCTCATACATACATACATACACGGTGATTCAATAAAAAGTAAGCCAAACTTTATAAACAAATATTAAAACTTAAACTATATTTTATTAATAATATTTTCAAAATTAAAATATGCACAGACTTACTTTTTATTTTATTGACTTCCGGTTTATATGTCCTACTCAAAAAAGCAGACGATAACACGATAGAAAACATAAACCAGAAACTAGCAATTTCCGAAAAAATGCCTTTAGTAAAGAAGATTTACACATGATAAAAGGTTTGAACATCCAAGAATTACAGCAGCCTTTAATTTCTACCAAAGTTTCCAGAAAAATAAATTGGACCAGAAGCGGATTAGATAAATTGCTTCGAAAAATTAGCGTTACAGGGTCAGTCGACCGCGTCATTGGTAGTGGCAGACGAAGGTCAGCGCGCACTGAAGAAAACGTTTCCCTTGTCGACGATGCTGTTGACCAATGGCGCCAGCGCCTCCAGGCTTGCGTGCAAGCAAAAGGAGGACATTTTGAACATCTTCTTTAATTAAACAATCAAACCATACTACTGAGAGTTTATTCACAAAAATAGTAAATACTGTGTTCATGTTAGAAGTACTTATATGAAATATAAAGTTTGGCTTACTTTTTATTGAATCACCGTGTACATAATGAAATGCAGGGGATCGCCATAAGTACACCCTGTTCCATAAATGGCTGATGGGGGGATGGGGGAAATCAACTGAAATGGTCCACGATTAGACTTAAATCCACACATGCATCTTTCAATTAACCTATCCACCGAAACATTAATCCAATGAATCCATCCATTCACTTATCGAGTATCGACCCAATCATTCATCCATCCATTCATTCAGTTTTCGTCCACCCAGTCATCCATTCATCGTCAACACGCATAGGCTACATCAAGCATGTATATGCATCGATCTGTATCAATGCACATATACAGTCGAAAGATTTATATATATAATAATATATGACATAGATAATTTTTCATTTACTCCAATAGACCAAGAAACGAATAACTCACTCGCGACGTCTGTTGACGATCGCGAGAATTATCGTCTGCCGTCACGTGACCAACGTCCTTTAACGCTTTAGCGACGAAATTGACTTAAAGCGACAGGGAACCAATGCAGCTCGTCGTTTTAAAGTGTTAAATCAAACGTCTTCTTCTTCAAACAAATAACACACATATATAATGCACCGTTTCACATATATATATAAGCTAATATATACACACAATTGCAATTGCACAGTACATACATACATGTAGATACATATATAAACACATACATACATACATATACACATATCTACGTAAATATAAATATATGAACATAAATTAAATACATACATACATACATACATACATACATACATACATACATACATACATACATACATACATACATACATACATACATACATACATACATACATACATACATATATGTACATACAATACATATATGATACATACAATACATATATATATAAATGAATCATATATACATAAATCTATCATTACATGCATACACATATCTACATAAATCTATATGTAAACATAAACATATATATATATATACACACATACATAGACAGATATGCATATCTACATGTTCGCATTATAGACATGAATCATATATGTACACATTGACATATGCAATAAATGACCAGATTGCGCCAATATAGACCGACGTAAAACAACCGAACATTCATCATTGGTCTACGGATATTTTTCTAGTCCGAGGCTGAAGGAGGGAGGGTAGAAGGGAGGGAGGGGTGCTGGGCAGACGGGAGGGGGACGTAGGGTGATGGCTGGGCGAGTGACAGGTCGCTTTGAGTAGTAAGTTTCCCTCTTCTACGTCAGTGTCAGTTGTGTGTCAGCGAGTGTCAGCTGATATGAACTTAGATTTCGTTTATTATCTCGAGAAAAACACTTGGAGGACAAACGGACGGACGGACGAACCGAAAGATTGACTGTGCGACTGAATAGCTAAAACTTTTCTATCTGTAGGTAAGCGCAGGTGAGAATTTAAATTACAATATGTCGTCGTAATGTAATTTATATGAACATACATGCATGCATGCACTTGCATACATAAATACTTGCATACGAACACACGTACATCTATGCATCATACATGTACATGTGTGCATACATACATGTATACATACACACATACATACACACAAACATTCATACATACATACGCATACATTACATATCTCCAGAATTTCTCAGGGTCGCAGAAAACCGCGTCAGGGAGATTGCCAGATTGGCCTATATACACCGGTGTAGACAGACAGATACAGGCAAACAGACAAACAGGCAGACAGACAGAAAGGCAGATCAACATTCAACAGACAGTCAGACAGACAGCGCTGTGATAGATCATCAACAAAAGGCGGTACACAAATGTCAGATATATACCTAAAGGATGGACAATCAGACAGATGGGGCAGGATATATATCGGTATCCAGGCAGACATACACTCATACAGATATAGGATGTAGATATATCGATGAGCATATATGGACAGCCATAGCCGGTGATACAAGCAGACATATAGATACAGACTACAGAGACAGTTGGACGGCTTGACAAATACGTCGTTGGCGTGAAAGTAGTTGAACCGATATTTCATGCAATTAACTGCAATTATGCCGCCAAACTATCGATGTATTTGTGTATTGTATATAATCTAGGCGCCCAAGTATGCGTGCAGTCAAGTATACCTCAATGTTACCTGTAGGTTACTATAGATAACTCACAGTAATGCGAAGCTGCAATGCAGACACATAAGTTGTCATCGACACATACATGTATACGTACACCCACACGCACAAATACACAATATAAATGCATACATACGCATACATGCACATATATGGACACATACACACACGTACATGAACACAAGCATGCATAGTACATACTTGTACGACAATGTACGTATACAAACATACATACATGCATGCAAGCACACATGCATTTATACAACATGCATGAATACACGACACAATAATAATTTAATCACTTAATCATTTAATTATTTAATGGCTTTCTGATTGTCTTGCAGAAAAGATTCTATTGTCTTCATCATTCGAGAAATCATCCAACCAAATCCTGTCGCACGAAGATGCCATGTCCAGCGCATCTTTCCAGTTGACTGCTTCATCTACTCAAGCGGAACGATGCCCAACAGACCTCGACTCATCCGATCCTAGAAGTCAAGATTCAGCGGCAGAATTCGACGGAGAAAACCCTCATCCTCTTCGACCACCCATCGAGTACTCTATAATAAACCGTACTTCTGCCAACGAGTATCCTATTGTCAACCATACTTCCGTCAACGAGTACTCTATCGCCAACCGTACTTCTGCCAACGAGTACCCTCTCGTCAACCGTTCTTCTGCCAATGAGTACCCTCTCGTCAACCGTTCTTCTGTCAATGAGTACCTTTTAAACAGATCGGACGAGAGGAACTCTTTTCCGGAACTTAATCGTACTTCTACAGCCAACCGGATTTTCGGGACTTTGCGATCGCGGATGGATACGTCCGAGGATCTAACCGGAAGCATGGATCCGGAAGGACGAACGGAGAACCGGAAGTGGGATGATACGAACGGAAAGATGGCGGCCTACGTGAGCGCAGAGCAGCGGATGATATCGACGAGGAACGTGGATTTCGGAGAGGTGGAAAACCGGATGGAGGAATCTGCGGAGGAAGGAGTGGCCGGAGGAGGAGTGTCTTCGGACGGTAGAAGATGCGGCAAGTTTCCGGCCACCTCTTCCACCTTTCCACCGGAAGAGGACCAACGACAAGGTGGATCGCTCCGGATGTCAGGCAAGTCTGGAGGAGGAGGTGAGTGGAACGACATGAGGTCCTCCAACGTAGCATCCCTCAACGCCCTCCTCTGGACTATTCAGCAGCAGCAACTGCTCCAGCTCCAGCTTCTCCAACAGCTCCAGCAGCAGCTCCTCTCCGGCGTCGTTCCCAACATCTCCTTTCTCCAGCATCCTGCTTGGCTGGCCGTCAGCGGCCTTGCTCCGAGCGCAACCTCCTCATCCGTAGCCAGCCTAGATGCCACCGCTTCAGCCAACCGGAACGAGAAACCAGTCAATGGACAACGGGCTCGTGCTTCTAATCCGCCAGTCAAGTCGTGCGCAGAGGAAAGTGTCTCGAAAGAAAACGCAGCAGGGTTTGGGTTCGATGCCAACCATCTGGCAACGAATTACGTCAAGAAGTTCCAGTCATTGGAAGCAGCAAGATGTGGTAAGTGTCAGAATACTACGAAAAAGAAACATGTTATACGTTATGTGAGTTGCCTAAATGCGCTATAATAAGTTCTTCGTAATACATACATACATACATAGTTTTACATACATACATACATACATACATACATACATACATACATACATACATACATACATACATACATACATACATACATACATACATACATACATACATACACACACGCATACACAATGAGATTAACGTAAATAGGTAAATAAGTAAACAGATCCCAGCCATAGCAGAAAGTTGGTTCGAAATTTCTACTGCACCTACACCCATGGCAAACTCAGCTATAATGAGTACACTGACCGTACACTGTCGGTGAGAAGATGAGACGGCGAGGGAGAGGACTGGCCACCCGCCCTCATATGCCGTGGCTAAGAAAATGAAGTCGATAACACTTCATACCATGATACCAATATATGGCTGCCTCAGGGCTTGCTTAATGCTCTTCTTATTCTTAAATCTCATACTTTGTTGCTGTTGTGAAGGCGCTGCTATACATAAGAATTATATTTGTATATAATTATATACATATATAATATACTTAAATGGATATTGGCATTTAGTTTCATATTTACGACCTAAATTACGCTAATTTATATTAAGTACGTCTGTTTTGTTAATTCATAATTGCCCCACTCTGCAGACCCAGTCCTCAATGTGTCTTTAACCCCATGCAGAGGTCGCAACATGCGTGTCGCTCTATGTTTGTTTGTGTAGCCCTGGCTGGGGTGATTTGCCCGCGGGGCTTATGCTAATAAACGGGGGATGTTTCAAGAGGCATATTTATTCGGAGACATGGTTATAGGTCGAGAAAATGAGAGGAACAGAAATTTGTCAGTTCGCTCACCCCACCCCACCCCATCCCCACCCCCACTTCTACCCCACCCTTCAAGCCATAGACAAGGCCACCCACCTAGTCATTGTTTTATGTTTATATAGAGGAACACAAACAAACAAACAGACCAAAATTCCAAGACAAGACACACCAAGACATGGGCATGCATATGCACAGATGTGTGCAAGATATGTGTCTATATGACCAAGACCGTGACCAAGACCGTATCATCATCATCATCATCATCATCATCATCATCATCATCATCATCATCATCATTGTCATCATCATCATCATCATCATCATCATCATCGGTCATCATCTCGAGACCAAGACCGCGGTCATCATCATCATCATCATCATCATCATCATCATCATCATCATCATCATCATCATCATCATCATCATCATCATCATCATCATCAGTTCCTGACGCCAGCCATTTGGCGGCGATGTGTACGAATAAATGATCTCCATTGTCTTCCGTCATTTGTCAAGTTCATTGCTCCCCTTAGTGTTAGTCCAAGTGATGTTATGTCCTCATTTATATTATCTATCCAGCGTAATCTTGGTCTGCCTTTGTTTCTTTTTCCTTCCAATCTTTTATGCAGTGCATTGTGTGGGATTGTATACGTACATGTATAGGTGAGTGTGTATAACTGTATATGTATATATTATACGGCTTGAAGTCTTTTGTTATACAGGTTAGAAATTTGTTTACAATACGCTATTCTCTGCTGACGCGTACATGCGTAGGCTCTGTACATCAGTTCCACCATGGACCCGGCTGGTGTCATGTGGTGTGTATCGCAGTAATACTGTAGTATACGGTGTATCTGTGCGTTTGTGTGTGTGTGTGTGTGTGTGTGTGTGTGTGTGTGTGTGTGTGTGTGTGTGTGTGTGTGTGTGTGTGTGTGTGTGTGTGTGTGTGTGTGTGTGTGTGTGTGTGTGTGTGGTCAGTGTGTGTGTGGAAGTGTGTGTGGTGTGTGGAAGGGTGTATTCGCGTGATTGTATGTGCTGTATGTGTGTGCATGTGTGGACGCTTGTGTATATGGGTGTTTGTCCATTTCCACGTGGGCGTGTGTATCTGTGTGAGTCAGTGTGTGTGTGTGTGTCTTTGTGACTGTGTGTCTCTTTCGTGACATTATATGACAATTCACAGCCGTGCTGCCTACTTTATCTAAACCGAGCTCTGTCTCTCTGTCTCTGTTTCTTTCTCTGTCTGTCTGTCTGTCTGTCTGTCTGTCTGTCTGTCTGTCTGTCTGTCTCTCTGTCTCTCTCTATCTCTCTCTCTCTCTCTCTCTCTCCGTCTCTCTCCCTCTGTCTCCTTCTCTCCATAAACAAAACGTTTCACTTCGATACACAAAGTCGACAGTCTGAAGGAAAATTTGACAATTCCCAGATATCAACGGAACGATAAGGTGCCGAACCCCAGCCGCTACGGCGATAGGGGGAGCGGTGGGGGAACGAGACGTGGGGCAACCAGAGGCGTGCGCTATCTGTCGGCCGATTGCGTAGTTATTGCAACCTTTGACTTCAGCCATTAAAAGACTCGCTGTTGATCTCTCGTGATTGGACGAGGCTGCGGCCAGTTTCTCGATAGTTCTTCTCGCCATTTCTCGCGCAAATTCTCGCGTGGGACGTGATTTGTAATTGGTAGGCGGCTGTCGAAAGAAATCGAGCGTTATCGGTTCTCTGTGCTTTTGATTTCGTTTTGGGTTGAGAGGAAAACGTAATATAATTCGATGACTGTGTTTTCTGTGTTCTTCTGTCTATCTTTCTCTGGGTATGTGTGTGTGTCTCTCTCTCTCTCTTTCTGTCTCTGTCTCTCCTTGTGTCTTTTTCCTTTCATTCTTTTTCTCTTTCTTTCTGTCTCTTTCTGTCTGTCTTTCTGTCTGTCTTTCTGTCTCTCTTTCTTTCTGTCTCTCTTTCTGTCTGTCTGTCTGTCTTTCTGTCTCTCTTTATTTCTGTCTCTCTTTCTTTCTGTCTCTATTTTTCTGTCTCTCTTTCTGTCTCTCGTTCTGTCTGCCTCTATATCTGTCTCTGTCTCCTTGCTTCTGTTCAGCATCTCTTTTCTAGTTCTCTCCCTCCCTCTCTCTTTCTCTCTCTTTCTCTTTCTGTGTCACTATCTCTCTCGCTGTCTCCCTGTCTCTGACTAGAAACGTGGCCGATCAGAGTTTGGGTGGGGGTAGGGTAACAAGGCACTTTGACCCCATCACCATTGTTTATGTGTCGAATTTGCGAAATAGTCTGTCTACGAAGCCAAAGAATCAGAAACAACTGACAAATTCTGGAGTTTGAACCGATAATCGTAACGCCGCATTCTGGCATTACCGTATATTTCCTACTCACTATATATACCATATATAATACTATCTATTATATACTATATATGTTATGTATATATATAATACGCATTGTGTGTGGGGCACGGTGGTGTAGCGGTATGTTCTGTGCCTTGTAACCGGGTGGTCGCAGGTTCGAATCTACCTCAAGCCACTGCGTAGCGACCCTGGACAAGTTGCTCACCCATAATTGTCCGTGAGGAAGGCAACGGGAAACCAACTCACTCATCTCATTCTTGGGTGGCATAAAGCCAATGGACCTGCCTTCGGGCAGAGAACTCATCATCATCAACATTATTAGTTTAATACTGTTATTATTATTGTCATTATTATCATTATAATCATCAACATCATAGCATTACTATTATTATTATTATCATTACCAAAATCATCAGCTTCATTATTACGAGCATTCTTTACACGCACAAGGTCACACAGAAATGCGAATCTGAGGCGCGGTTAGTCAGTCAGTCGCCAGGTGAAGAGTAGTTGGACTTGGATATCCAGATATTTAAAGGCGAGTTTGGGCGCGTTTCTTAAACGAAGAGAAAGAGTTTGAGCATCGGAGTTACATTGGTAATAGGTTCCATTCCTTGGGGGAGAACAACGTGGAATGCACGAGAGCTTATGACAGTGCTAGATATGGCGAGGGCGTTTAGTACATAAATGTTCGCTTGGTGGCTGCTCATCAGACACGCTGTGAAGACGTTTAGTACGTTAGGTATTCACTAGGTGACACCGTTGAATGAAGACCAAGTATTGTGCGGATTACAACCTACATACTTACATACATACATGGATGCATAACATACATATCTATTCATACATACATACATACATACATACATACATACATACATACATACATACATACATACATACATACATAAATACATACATACATACATACATACATACATTACATACATACATACATACATACATAAATACACACATACATATATACAAATATGCATACGTAGATGCATATACTGTAATTCCATTGCCGTTATCTGTTTCCAGGCCCTCTGGTGACGAGAAGTGATAACCTTGACATTGGTCGAGTCAACCGATCAGCCACTCCCATCAAACCGGAAGTGCCCTTGGAGAAGTCTCAAGACAGGCAGTCCCGTGCACCTCGCGGAGGAGACCCACACGAACAGCGGCCACACCTCCTTCCGACCATTCAACCATCCGCGGTCCAAGGACAGTCTTCAGACACCGAAGGAAGGTTCTACCCAGACCCAGGAGTGGCCAATGGCGTCAGCGTCCAGCTGGGTCGTCTAGGTTCAAGATCGCCCTCGGAGTACTGTATCAGTCAGTCTTCTGATAGCTTTGGACGACCGGACGATCAGGGTCTACTTCCGGGATACCAGTCTCCCTCGTCCCCAGGTGGCGCTGCTGAACCACTCCTCGAAGAACCACACAGAGGCACTGGAAATGCGGAAACAGCGCAGAAGCCACACGACGACTCGTTCCAGTTCCACTCGACTGCGTCAAATCCGATCCAGAGGTACACTTGGATGAGCAGCAGCGTCAGGAGAAAGAGGTTGGCCCTCGTCAGTCGAGGCCAGACGGGAGAGAGACAGAGGCCACGCATTGGGGTCGTCACCGTGTCCTCGATCCCCACGAAGGACCGCTACAGGTGTCGAGTGTGCCACAAGAAACTGTCCTGCACGAGCGCCCTTCGAATGCACCTTCGGACCCACACAGGAGAGCGTCCGTTCAGGTGTCGCATCTGCGGCAGGGCCTTTGCAACGAAGGGCAACTGGAAGGCACACGCCCGGATTCATCGAACCGTAACGCGCCACCAGACCGTGACTGACTCGACGAATCGCTGCCACGTCTGGAACCGGAAGTTCTCCAGCTTCGTTACGTTGCAGCTGAACGCACGTCGACATTTGTCCATCGTGGAACAGGCGAAGAAACTGGACTTCAGGAATAAACGAATCCGACACCGCAATAAGTCCTTATCTTCAGCGTCACTGAGGCGAAACGCCCGAAGTGGTAAAACGTCACAAGGTGGTTCAGTAACACCGTTGACTACTTCAGAAAGTCTTCAAGGGCCGGTTCGACTTCTTGATGTAACGGAAGAAGTCAGAGGTTGCTCTGAAAACGGTTCGACGCAGTCAAACCGGAATGGTTTCGTTGATAAAGGCGGACTAGATGAATCTGAAGGACTGGAGCTGGATGGAGAAGTGGCAGTTTCGATGCCAGGAAATGAATTCGGCAACATGGTCGAAGAAAAGCGGAGATCAAAACAAAACTCCGCAGGGGTTCCCTCTGCTCGTAGAAGAAAATCAGAGGAGAAGTTGGTCACAAGTGAGGGTCCCAAAGTGACAAACGAGGGTCCAAGAGTTACACAAGAGAGTCCCAGAGTTATACAAGATGGTCCCAGAGTTACGCACGAGGGTTCAAGAAGTACTCTCTGCTCTGAGGAGGGCAAAGACCGGAGGGGCGAAAGGCAGAGGGGCAGACCGGGTCTTTCTCTTCTAGCTCCAAACGACAGCGATCCCTGCGACGGGGAAGAGGCCGCAGAGTTCCTCAAGAGACCTCACCCTCTTCAGCAGCTGCACGCCATCATCATGCGCACAGAAGAGACCTTCGTCTCTCGTCCGATGCACGGGTCCCTCATCTCCAGAGAAACCCAAGCCAGCTCGGCTTCTGAGACAGGAGCAGGCGGCACATCATCCGACAGCGAAACAGTATCGACGGTTGCAGAAGCGGGTGATGAGATGCTGCGTACGGACGATGCTAGAAGATCCGTTCCCGGCTCGGAGGAGAACGCCATGGATACCTCAGAAGGAGCGGCTGTCCCAAACGATCCGGAAGCCCCGATCAGTTTCCCGCACAACGTCCAGTTCACGTCCAGGATCCTCCACACCGGACGAAGCACCAGAGGTTCTCCGCTCATGAGTGGAACGAGGTCAACCACTTCCACAAATCCTCAGGAGGGAGCGGAGGAGACTGAAGCAGACGCTGGTAGACTGGACGGTATAAATCCAGCATCAAGAAGACCAGACGTCTCTGCCAGCGAAAATAAACCAGCCGGATGTGTTGCGACTGGTAAGCTGAGCATCAACCGATCCGCAGTCACCCACGGCATACCTCCTCATTCGAACATCGACCATCCAAAGACGAATTCCGTCATCTACAACAAGTGGCCATTCCTTCCGAACACCGTGTGTCCTCAAACCCCGTTCGCTTCCACCGATCGCAAACTCTCATCCGCGCCTTCCAACACGAAGCACCAGACGCAGCACACCAAGACCTCGTCCTCCTCCACCTCCAAGTCGCTCAGCACATCCACGTCTTCTTCAACATCGATGTCGCGCAAGTCCTTGAACTCTCTGAGCCCAGGACGGAAGAGCGTTCCTCGTCACGTCTGCCAGGAGTGTCGGAAGTCGTTTTCCAGTGCCAGCGCCCTCCAGATCCACATGCGGACCCACACCGGCGACAAGCCGTTCCAGTGCAGCGTCTGCGGAAAGGCCTTTTCCACCAAGGGCAACCTCAAGGTCCACCTGGGAACCCACGTCTGGAACGCCGGGCCGTCTCGCCGCGGCCACCGCCTCTCCCTGCCCCAGGACCGCATCGGGGCCATGCTCAAGATGACTCAGAAGGTCCCGCCCGGCGCCTCTGGCTACTTCGGTGCCGGTCAGAGCCCTCTAAGCGTCGCTGCCTCCTCGGCCATCCTCTCCTACCCGTTCCACAGCTTTCCCGGGGGCGCCAAGCAACCCATGACCAGCGCAGGGGCCATCGGTGGCCCCCTGCTCTTCCCATACCAGGTGGCAATGCCAGCCGTGTTTGCTGCGACGCCCCAGTCTAAACCAATCCCAACGGCGGCACACACCCGTAGGAACACGAGTCCCTCTTTCCCGGTCATCAGGGGCGGGGACGATACGGAGGGAGTGGCACTTGGAACGAGCGGGGAGCTGGACCTGAGTATCAGGAAGCCATCCGTCTCCACAGCCACTGCTGTCTAACACAGGAGGAGGTGAAGCAACCGAGAGAGAGGAATGAGCAGACAAACAGGTATACAGACAGTCAATTAGGCAGACCAGAGGTATGCAGACAGTCAATGAAGCAGACAGGCAGGCAGACAGACTTCTATCGAATTCCCAGGTTCTTATTTTACAGTATGTACAACTGATGTCTTCCCAGACCACAGGAAGTGTCGATGATTTCAAAATTCCACAGAGAGACGGTCGCTGTTTAGGGTGTGATATCTAGGATGCCAGAGGATAACACGACCAATCCTAAAGTTGGCATGACAACGATGACAAAGAATTTCATGACAACGGAACACTATAATTATGGAGACCTTGTAACCACGGTAACGCCAAACCGTCGATTGCCATAGCGACCACGGCAAGAACGCAATAGCAACGGAAGACCATGGAAACACGATGGTGACTTTACATGATTACAACTCATCCTCACAACGACTAGCAACGCTAACTTCGCCACGACGCAAGTTACAGCACATATTACAGCACATGTTACAGCACACTTTACAGTACATGTTACAGCACATGTTACAGCACATGTTACGGCATATGTTAAAGCACGTGTTACAGCACATGTTACAGCACATGTTACAGCACATGTTACAGCACATGTTACAGCATATGCTACAGCATGTTACACGTTACATGTTACAGCACACGTTACAGCACACGTTACAGCACACGTTACAGCACACGTTACAGCACATGTAACGCAACGGTAATTCAACGGTAACGCAAAACGGGTTACACAGACAGTTACGATAATAGAACGACAGAATATACCAGACGGTATAAAGCCTTATTGGGTTTCAACTTTCAACAGTGACCTTTCTGTATTACTGATACACTTTGATACACTAATACACTTTCTGTATTACTGAAGGACTCCGATATTAACACAAACCTCTGGGTCACGGTATCCGATTGGTTAAAGCGCTAGCCTTGTAACGCGAAGAGTACGGGTTCGATCCTTCTCCCTTGAGACGGTTACTGTGTAGGTACCTTGAGCAAGACCTTCACTCACAATTGCTCAGCGCCATCGATTGATCGTTGGTCATTAGATAGTGGTGCTTAATAAATGCTCTTTATAAGTGCGTAATAAATAATAATCAACGTGAAAGCCTTATTTTATTAGGGTCACCTAATTAGATGTTTTAATTAAGAGGCTTTCTGAACCATATCATTATACCATATCAGACTATTGTTATCGCCTTATATATTATCAGGTCTCGTTTAAAACAATGCATTCTCTGTTCTAACGATCGACTACGTATGAGTTATGATAGAGTTCCGTTTTTACAATATGTACTAGTCACGTGGACGTTCCATTATACAGTGCTGCCACCTATGGAAACGTTGAAGAAACAGGACGCGGCGGCGGCCATAGGTGGCTCTTTTGCATTTATTGCTGTACAGTGTTCGCCGTTTAATCATTTAATCGAGTAACCGCAGCTTTTACGACAACTGCTGCCTTTAGCAGACTACGTGTAGCCCTGTGGAACTATTTTATGCTTCCGACGTAAACAGTCTCATTATTATTAAACATATCATCTGAAGAAGTTCTGTGTTGTTGTTCCGACATGATTCTTTTTCAACGTTGTCTCGTCTACCTCGGTAAATTTAATTGCAGGGTGTGTTTATACAGCGCCTCTTCAAAAAGGCTGTTTAGTACTAGACCACGGTTGATTAGAATGGTCTTCGAGGATTGGCGAGAGAGAGACATAAAAAGGAGAAGAGGTATGGAAAATTGCATGGAGAGAGAGAGACAGAGAGGCAGACAGACAAAGACAGAAACAGAAGCAGAGAGACAGAAACAGAGTGAAACAGACAGATAGATATAGAGAAACAGAGAGACAGAGACAGAGACAGAGACAGAGAGCAGAGAGAAACAGACAGATAGATATAGAGAAACAGAGAGAGAGAGAGAGACAGAGACAGAAAGACAGAGGCAGAGAGAAACAGAGACAGGCAGAGACACTGAGAGAAAAAGAAATGCATCAGATTCATCAAAGGTCAAAGCAACGGTAGAGCTTAAAGCGAAGGAAAGGTACAGGTAAGGATAAGCGCAAAGATAAAGTTGATGAAAAAACGTTCGTTGTCTCCAAACCGTTTCCTCGTTTTAAAACGTATCCGTCTTCTCCGTGTAATAACTATATTCATATCCGAAGTACTATAAGGTAAATTAGCAGAACTAATCACTGTTTTAATTGTCTTAAGGGGGTTGGCGAGTTCAACCCATAGCTTTTTGTTCTTACCCCTCAGTTAAGTAGCTGAACAGATGTTGGGGGAACTAAAGCCCCTCATCTAAGTACTATGGATGATTTACTATGTAGTTTAACGCCAAGGTTAGTTGGCTTATTTCGACTTTTATGGTATGTTAGGCTTCCCTAAACCACAAAAGTGACTGCTTTGTAAACCAAAATGCGGTTAGCAATTGGTATAATAAAGAATACACTTACTTACTTACTTACTTACTTATTTACTTAAGTAAGAGAGAAGATGTTGGGCAACTAAAATATCCTATGGGTCGTCAAATGTTTCATGAGCACCATATCAACAACAAGATATTTTACCTGCACTCGTGTACTTTGGTAATCTGTAAAGTTTTAAAGTTTTTTTTAACCCTGCAGCTCTTTGCTGGCAACTAAAACATCGGAACTAACCAAGTCTGAACCGTAACGTCACAGAAAAACTTTGCTACGCACAGATGACAGACACAATGGCATTTTGATGCGATTTTTAACACAGCAAAATTTGGCAACTGACTGTGTGTACATGACAGCGACAGAAAACAGAAGCGACTGTTAGGCAAAACAACTTCTGTGTATTGCTAAGAAAAAACGGAAATGCATCTTTCGGCATTCCGTTATAAACACAGAAACCATCCCTAGACTGAGCGCTCCTCCAGACTTCAATCAGCCTATTGTTTTACAATCGTCTATTGTTCCACCTCGGCTATTGCAGAGGAATCAATCGCTGAGAACGTCAACTAAAAATCCTACACTACTACTGGTGGATAGTAGAGGAAAGTATCACAAGACGCACCCCTATGCCAACGAAGCACCCTCCCGTTGATATCCAGACTGGCTGAGGCTGGAACGCAGCAGCCTACTTACATAATAAGTAGATTACGTGTCTTTTCATACGTTATTATCAATTTTGTTGTACAGTATGTTCAAAGAGGAAAGCTGTCTCTGCGGCAAAAAGTAAGCGCATTTTTAACTCTTCCTAGGACTTTAGATTAGCCTATGATTTTAGCTGCTTCGCTGCAATTTTTGTCCCCTTTGACAGAGCTTTGAACACCAAAAGATCACATAGAGTGCATTTTTATTGTAAGTAGTCATAATGGAATTAATTTTAACGTTACTATCTTGAAAAGAAAAGTGGGCGCATCTTGTGCTACTCTCCCCTAGCAACGTAACACTCCTAGAACTCGGAACATTAACAGTACGGTAACAGTTAACAGTCAAGCAACGTTTGTTTCCCAATGTTCGGCTAACAGTTTAGTAAGTAAGTAAGGAAAGACACGACTCACGAAAGAAGACAACAACAGCTGAAGAGAACGGGGTTCGATGTCAGTTCAAAACTGATGCAAACGCTAACAATGAAACAACTGCTTTGTACAAAACAAAACCCTGGTTAGCTAGCTATGTACATTTGCAGGAAACCAGCGATTCGTCATAATATGCTGGCTTCCATTTTAACATCACTGACTGGAATCGTTTGTAGAAGCTTAACAAAAAACAACAAAATAACAACTAACGACTGATTTTCACATCCTAACCAAAATCAGGGAGACTCCACAGGCTATGTACAGTACACTTTCCTGAAACCGATTATGTTCCTAAAAATGGCTCCTAAAATAAGATTCACTTAGTGGAATTCTTTGACACTGGAATGAGCTTCTCTCTGCAACACTTTGGTCGATATTTGGATCAGCAACAATAAACGATTTTTAAATCTTTTGCAACAACGAGACGTTTTCGTAGCAACTGATAAAGCTGCGGCTTGTTTTTACAGCATTTTTCGAACAGCACATGGCAACAAGAAACAATAGCGCATACGTCAACGTGACGTTGGATTATAATATTATGAAATGACGTCAAACACGGGAATATGACAGTTACAGAGTTAGTTTGTTCAAGCATTATTAATGCAGGCTTTTGAAATAATTATGCGTTTAAAATTCGCTTATCTGGAAGAAAAGCAAATTGAAGGGTCTTCGAAGCACATGTAAATTAATTGGAGTTTATTTGAAGCGAGTGTTTGACTTTTGTTTAAAGTAAATTTAAAGTTCTTTCGTCCATTCTTTCAAAGGATGGCCAGGATTAATTGGGTGACCCAATTAGCAATCACACTTTTGTTATACTCTTCTGGTACAATTGTCGTTTTTACCAAAGATTTCAAGAAGGAACATTAAAATGTTTGGTTTGTACGTCGAAGAAAGCAGGAAAACAGTCTTAAGGATTTTATCCAAATAACCTCAATAATTTTCAATTCTAGAATCTTAAGCATTGAAATCCGGACGACGTTATCGTTAGCAAATGTGGGAAAACGGTTTGTACGAAATTATGTATACAAGCAGGCTAATGATATTCAACTACACCAGCTGTATACTCTTGATCGATAATAGCCTAGACTATGAATGCAGGCGCACTTCAAGTTACGGATGTGCTATTCAAGACGTTTTTATGGAGACCTAATGAGTTGCATATCGATCCGAATGGGAAAATAACAACATATAATCAAGTAAATATCTTAAAAATACATAACAATGGTCGAGAAATATCGCAAGCAACAACGTAACAGCGATTGAAATCGGTCCGTGGTCTTGAGATATTTAAAAACGAACGCGCTACAACTCTAACAATGTCATATCGGACAACAACACGCAGACACAAAACAGACGTAGAAACACGAAAGCTGATTCGAAACTCGCCTATATAATAATATTATACGCAAGTATAGCCACATTACAGACGAACAAATGCGCATAGGCTGAGTGTCCTGTTATAAAAACAAACGACAGCGAAAGCAGAATTGTTCTCGCTGAACGGTTAACTGGAATAACTGGTCACCGTTCAGACCACTTTGAAGTTTTTCTTGGAACTGTTCTTCTGAACTGCATCTTATCTTGCTAATAGATGGGGCAGCTGAAAACGCTGACGTTAAAGTCATGGAATTATATTCTGGTGGAATTTCAATGACAGTCACTGTCCACAGTGGAAGTCGTTTCCGTTCACGCCATATTTAGGCATTGAACTGCATCAATTGTCATCGTCGTCATCATCATCATCATTCAGAAACACTGTAATCTTTATCACCATCGTCGTGATAAATCCTCTGTCTTCATCATACTTCATCAATACATAACGCCCATTGTCATTGGTCACCATCACAGTCAACATAATCAATCATACGCTTCTGTTCCAGAAATAAATTCCGGTCGGCACTGTTCTTGTCATAGCTTTACCCCAAACGCACCCAAAGCTTTGACTTCAATTGTCGGTTGACACAACAAAGGCCAAAAGTATACGGCATATTGCGATCTTTATATCAAATGCGTCTTATAAGTATTTGTTTGATCACGTTGAGACACAGCGACGCTCAGGCATTAAAGGTAACACAGGCATTTCGTAACGGTTACACTTGCCAGCGACATGGATGAAGTTACATTTGTAAGTGAACCATAACAAGTCAACGGTCTTAAGCAAGTGGGTACTGAAACACATTAACTCCACGCCAAATTAACGTTGCACAATTTTCACGAACGATTTCAGAGTTACCATTTTTAAGCCATCGCAGTTAGACAGTAAATAGCCTATAATGAAAAGTTGGTAACAAAAATATGTCTACAGCTCTCAGAGACATCGCAGACCAGTTCCTACTTCACATTCATTTTTAAGCTGAGCAGTCTGCGAGTGCTAAATCAGTCCAGTAAAGATGCAAAAATTGCAATCACTGTCCTCGAGTACTGGCTTCTGTGGAACCATGGAATGTGTTTTTGTGGCTGGGTCGATGCCATTGTCTTCGATAGCTTTGTCTTCAATACCGTCTTCCTGAGATTTGAACATGAAAAATCTAAACGGTAAGCATTGCATTCTTACTGGTCTCAACAAGCCCCGATTCAATCCGCATGATTACCTATACGATTCCTGCAGCGACTCTGCAATATGTACTATAGCCAAGTATCAGTTCTTTCCGACACAACTTTGCAGATGTTGAGAGAGGCTTGGTTCAATTCCAGAATTTTACGCATGATTTGTTCTATTCGGCCGATAAGAATTTAGGAACTGATTCGAAATCAAGTACCCCATGAGAAAATTATGCCATCTGCAAAGTTTGAACTTTCTTTACACATTATGCATATATATTTGCCCTTGCAAAATAGGTGGGCTGCAAATTATGAGACTCTGAGACTGTGAATTTAAATAGAGTTGGCTTACAGTGCAATTCAAGTCGTTAAATCAACTGGCCCAACTGGGGCTTATTCGCACTGGGGCCAAACACTGGTCAGCGATCCTACACGCAACATGGAAGCAATCATTGCCTCATAAAGCATTTCCATATACATTGGATGGGACCCAAATTGGCCCTATACTGGTCCCATATTCGAATATGGGTCCTTCATGGGCTCCATGTTGGCACAGTACTCCAATGCTTCCTATCAATGCTATATATTCTTCAACGAAACGGCTGGCAGTTACCACGAAGACTTTCCATATTCTTGCTATGAAGACTTCGACCACACAGAACACTACAGCTTCTTGCTGTCAACATCGATGACGCTCACACCTGGATGAAACAAAGCTTATACCTTACCTGTCGACCGGATATAACTGCAATTATGCGTCTATTCCGCCAACACACGAACAGGTAGCCAAGCGTAATAATATAATATCGCACCGACCTATATATAAAACCGCCCAACGCTCGTACAGACGTATACACATAACCTGCTATATATGTAATATGTAGCATGTATATTTTAGTTCACAATAAGTCTGTACTGACGCAAAAACGTATACGTTATACGAGCCAGCGTTACATGCATACATACGTGTACATATACATACGTATGCAACGCGTACAAACATACATGTACATACATACGCACACATACATGTACACATGCATACATACGTAGACATACATACGTTTACATACAGACCTACACGTATACGTATACGCATACATATAAGTATACATACATAAAGTATCGTGGTCAGAAGTTCTGAATAGTTCGTCGTTGGTGGTCACTTTCTTCTGTCTCCCTGTCTGTCTTTGTGTGGTCATTGTGTGGTCATCATCATACGACCTCCATCCTTCCACCGTTCGCCCTACTCTTCGTCATCGTCTTCCTTCCTGGCTTCTCGGCCAGTGTCCTTCTCTCCGGACTGTAATTGTTCCACAGTCCGCACAGTACCTCTCCGGCAACCACCTCGCCCATGTTCATCCCGATAAGGCGAACAATGAACATACCGTCGCGCCGCAGATAGTTCTCGGCGAACTTGGCCAGCGTGCCGGCCTCGCGCGGCGTCGCATCCATGACCCGGATCTGCTTCCGGACGTACTGGACGTGTCCGGGCCAGTAGAGGGACCGGAAGAGCCAGCGCAGGAAGTTGACGGCGGTGATGAAGGCGATGAAGACGAACCAGAACCAGAGGAAGATGAACAGCTTTTCGTTGAAGAGGTTGATCGTCAGGGCGCACTGGAGGATGTAATTGTGCACGCGCGACTGGTGTCGGATCTCAAACTCGCAGAGGGTGACGCGCGGGAACCGCTCCGAGTGGCCCCAGTCGAGACCGCGGAGCAGTCGCTCGACGACGTGGATCCCGTACATGTGGTAATCGATCTTGAGGAAGGCGTCGAGCAGGAACAGCTGCCCGACCGCATTGGCCACGTAGAACAACTTGATCATCATGTAGCTGGAGATGAGATAGTTGCCGTACAGCTTGCCTCCGATGAGGCAGCAAGCCTTGGCGATGAAGTGCTTGATCCGTACCATGCATCCGGTACGGTACTCCCTCTGCGCCAGCAGGTACCGGTCCATCTGGTTGACGACGTACCGGATCGCCTTCTCCCGGATCTCCAGGTAGGAGGCCTGCGAGCAGACGCGGGCGGCGTCCATGATGGCGGTCATGTTGACGCCGGATCGCCGGTTGAGAAAACGCCAGATGAGGCAGGGAAGGAAGGCCAGCAGG
This sequence comes from Aporrectodea caliginosa, assembly GCA_020284085.1. NCBI lineage: Eukaryota > Metazoa > Annelida > Clitellata > Crassiclitellata > Lumbricidae > Aporrectodea > Aporrectodea caliginosa. The sequence continues at coordinate 449,471 of JACEVL010000033.1, read as the reverse complement.
CCCTGGAATATGAGGATCAGAGGGACCCACTGGTAGTAGCTGATCATCATCTTGTTCTTCGGCTGAATAAGGAACGACTCCCGTGGGATGGTTTCGTCCATTGGGAGATAGTAGGTGTTGCTCACCCAGCAGATGGCGTCCGCGTAGTCGCGGTGGCTGTCCGTGAACTGAGCCGGGCACCAGCAGGTGATCGGTCGACCGACGAACTGCTTCGTGCTGACGAGGAACCCGAAGGCTACGAGGATGATGACCGTGTACTGGCGGGTCAGACGATCCACATAATCATCGTCCATGCGAAATTTAATCTCGCGAATCGTCAGAACGGACTTCAACAGGCGATCCATGGCTGAGCTGTTGTTCAACGATTGGATAGATTGGAGAGTTGATCAGTCCTTCTGTAGTCAATCAACCAGATCGATCAACGGAATTTTAGTCATATTTAGTCATTTTATCATCATAAACATCGGTCAGAGTCAATCCATAAAGGTTGTGATTAATCAATCAATCAATCAATCCGTAAATCAGTCAACAAGTCAGTCAATGAATCCATCATTTTATCAGTAACTCAGTCAATCAGCCAGTCAATGAATCGATCATGTAATCAATCAATAAGTTAGTTAACCAGTCAATGAATCAATTAATAAGTCAGCCAATCATTTAATCAGTCAATCGGCCAGTCAGTCAATCCTCAACATCATCACCAATCGTCATCATCATCATCATTACTCACTCACACTGTCATCTTTATCGCCATCCTCGTCGTGATAAATCGTCTGTCTTCATCATACTTCATCAATACATAACGCTCATTGTCATTGGTCACCATCACAGTCAACATCATCAATCACTAGCTTCTGCTCCATAAATAAATTCCGAGTGCAAATGGCAGTTCTGTACAATACAGTGGGCACATTCAGTCGATTCTAACTTATCTAATATTAATCAGCCTCAGTCTAAATTAGTCCAGCCTCCTCCCTATCCTCCTTTCCTCCCTTCCTCCTCTTCGTATTCCTCCTTCTTCTCCTCTTCCGCCTCTTCTTCCTCTTCTTCTTATTCCTCATCCATCTCATCCCAAACCTTTTCCTCTTCCGTCTCCTCATATCCATGAAGAAGAAGAGCAGTCCCTTAAGATGGCCTGAGAAGCAGCCATCGGTATGAAGTGTCAGCGACTTCATTTTTCTTAGCCTCGGCGTATGAGGACGGGTGGCCAGTCCTCTCCGTCGCCGTCTAATCTTCCCACCAACAGTGTACGGTCAGGGTACTCATTTTAGCTGAGTTGGCTATAGGTGCGCAGGTGGAGTAGAAATCTCAAAACAAATGTATGCCCTAGTTATCCCCATCCTCTCAATTGACAGTCTAGTAAGCTAACAAGTTGCCTACCTAAGCGAAGTCCTTAATAGCACGCTCAGGCGATGATGATGTTGTTGTTGTTGTTGTTGATGATGATGATGATGATGATGATGATGATGATGATGATGATGATGATGATGATGATGATGATGATGATGATGATGATGATGATGATGATGATGATGATGATGATGATGATGATGATGACGACGATGATGATAGTTTAACTTAACAGTTGACTCTACGCGAACTAACCTTCGGATTAGAACGTAGCAGACAAAATGGAAACTATGGTAAACAGTCGTAAGAACGGTCTTGGCTATTCAAGAATGATGTTTTCCTATTCAAGAACGGTCTTTACTATTCGAAAACGGTCTTTGCTATTCAAGAACAGTCTTTGCTATTCAAGAACCGATTCTGATCGTTCTTTGAGAACCAACTCCTCAGCTGATCCGAGGTCCTATATCAGTCCGACTTTGGACACGCGGTCCGCATGTTGACCTTCACCGGGACAGAGGTCAAGGTCACGACGACGTTCCCAGAAGTCATCTGTTTTCCGGTTTATCTATGAATAAGTCCGTGATTTATATAGCGCCGAGTCTGGGTCTTAGCCGGAAGCAGTAAATTGGTTGGTCGTTGTCAGGTGGGATGACGTCTTGGAGGATCCTAGGCATTGGCACTGGCACTGGCACCAAAGCAACCGCAGCATCTTCTCTGCCTCTGTATCCGATGATTATTGGCGCCAACCTAGTCCACTCCTAATCTCGCTGGACTTGGCTCAGCATCTGCTACAACATACAAACAATGTAATGTAAGTGAAAGCTACTTCCTGTAATGTCAAGAAATGTAGATGGCTCTGTAGCTATCAAGCTATTTCTAGTAATGTGGTATACATGTAAACAACAGTGTAAGGAGCAAGGTACTTCTATGGTAATGTAAATAATGTAATATAAATGACACAAAGTACTAAACTACTCCTAGTGTGTAATCTACTGAACGAAAGAACGAAAGAACGAATGTTTGAATGAGTGAATGAATGAATGAATGAGCGAATTAAAGAACGAGTAAATAAATGAACGAAAGATCGAAGGACTGAATGAATGAATGGGAAAAGTTAACAGATAGCTTAAAGCATAGTTTCTGCTTCTACGTCAGAAATGAAATACCGATCCTCCATCCCTCTATCCATCCACCCACCCACATCCCACACCCAATCATCCATTCACCCAACCATCCACCCACCCACCCACCCAACCAACCATCCATCCATCCATCCATCATTCAGTCAGTCAATCAATCAAACCATTCATTCGTCCGTGACTGCATCCATCAAGTCGAACCCCGGTGTTTTCCCAAATGACTGAGACGAATCCACTGAAACGTAACGCTCTGCTCTTCACTCCTAGCGATCGGTGCTACCCAATCGAAGTCTCACAGGGACTATTCGCGACTTGACGCAGCATGAACAGATAAGAGAGTCCCAAAGGAATGGCCCTAGGGAGAGCCCGCACCACCAAACCCCACCATACCCAATGACGCTGATTGATTCTTGCAAGTACGGTAATCACTCAAACCAGTCAGTACCAGTACAAACTGTTTGTATCTCCAATACTCTTATTACCCGTACCAGCACGTAGTTTATATCGTCCATTTTTGTGGTTACCGTACCAGTACGTTGTTTGTATCGTCCATACTTTTATTAACCGTACCAATACGTAGTTTGTATCGCCCATACTTCTATTACTCGTGCAAGTACGTTGTTTGTATCACCCATGCTTTTTATTACCCGTACCAGTACGTGGTTTGTATCGTCCATACTTTTATCAACCGTACCAGTACGTAGTTTATATCGGCCATTCTTGTAGTATCCGTACCAGTAACTTGGTTTGTATCGTCCATACTTTTATTACCCGTACCAGTACGTTGTTTTCACCCATACTTTTATTACTAGTATCGCGTGGTATTTATAGTGTTGTTTTAATAATGTCTCAATTTTAGTTTCAGTTTTAGTTATGATTGTTAGTCTTCATTTTTAGTTTTAGTTTTAGTTTTTATTGTGTGTCAATATTAGTTTTAGTTTTCGTTTTAGTTTTTATGGATCAATTTTCGTTTTAGTTTTAGTTTTAGTAAGCTACTTTTAGTTTTAGTTTTAGTTTTAGTAAGTTTGTTTCAGTTTTAGTTGTAATAATTTAATTTCAGTTTAAGTTTTACCAATTATTTAATTCCATTTTAATTTTAGACACAAAAAACTAAATATTCAGGGTTTGTTTGTCCCAGCACCACCAGTCACTTGAAGTTTGGTAATTTCTCATATTAGTGTTCCTAATTATTCGCCATTATTGTATGGGTGTAAGCGTTGGTCGAATACAAGTTGGATTGACGAAAAGAATTCTTGCTAAATAGATGTCGGATTGATGAAGATAATTTTTACTTAAATAGAAGTGGGATTGATGAAAGCTTCTTGCTTAAATAGAAGCTGGATTGGTAAAAAATAATTGCTGTTTAAATAGAAGCTGGATTGATTAAAAGAATTCCTGCTAAATAGAACCTGGATTGATGAAAAGAATTCTTGCCCAAGTAGAAGTTGGATTGATGAAAAATAATAATGCTACAGTGGAAGAATAATAAAGATTGCTAAACTGCGAAATTAGAAGTGCTGTGTTCAACCTAAAGTTGAACACAGCACTTTGTCGCATCATGCTCAATACTATAATAATAATAATAATCCCAAACAGGGCTGTCGACCATTGATACTCGTCACGCTACAAGTCAGAGACGAGTGAGGCTTTCGACATTACTGCATTAATTAAGTGAGCTTGTCGCAGTAAAGTACCACAGGTTTTGTTAAAATCGAAATACATGAATTCTTAGCGGAAAGTAAATTAAGAAAAACTGGAAGTAGCAACATATCGTTCTCGTTCTCGTTCTCCTGTCGTGTCTTAAATTAGATGAACAGATGTTAGCAGAGCATATCGTTTACACATAATGTACAATACTACAATACAAATGGTGAATCAAGTAAGTTAAGAAAAAAATTTTAAAATTATTTTTTGATAAATATAGTTTTAGTTTTCGTTTGATCAATTTTCGTTTCGTTTTAGTTTTTATTGCTACAAATTTCGTTTTAGTTTTAGTTTTCGTTGTCTGCGTATTTTAGTTTTAGTTTTAGTTTTCGTCAACGAAAACGTTCAATTTTCGTTAATTGCCATTTTCGTTTTCGTTTTCGTTGACGAAAACAACACTAGGTATTTAACGTCCGTACATAGAGGACACTAATGCATGGAATGCTAATAATCTATGGGAAACCGTTTCGATCTATAATTCGCTTTATATAGAACATGAATCTTCCTTTGTGTCCCTCTGTTTATGATAATGAAAAGTGACCGTAAAACGTGGCCACCCAGATTTGTTATTGAGCCACTGACACAGCTTGGGTTTTTTTTCATACACTGCAGAAAGCCTAATTATCTGGATGCAATTAGCAGCGGGGCGTTCATTTGTAATTGGCAGCCATAATTAATCGACAATAGAATGATCTCATGGAGTTAATCGGCTGCTCAGTCGCTGCTCACTAAAGCGCTCTCGTGCTCATAGAAATGCTCATTTTCTCATTCATTAATTTACTCATTTTCGGATGGTGCCAGTCTAATTCCTGGAGAAAGGAGGGGCGACGTCAAAGGCCCAGGCAGCCATAAGACGTTGTTAAACAGTGGAAAACACTAACACTGTCACTCCATGACTAAAAAAGATTGTTGGATTCCTTTTTTAGTATAGGCTACAATACCGGTGCTACTGCAGCATTACCCCTCTTTCTCACCAGATCCATCCCACCTATACTTATGCCACCATACCATCATACCTATGACATCATATATACCTACACTTTCGACATCAAAACATCATCGTATACCTATACCGACAATCGCATACCTGTACCATCATACCTACGACATCATACCATCGTACATATATCTATGACATCATCATACCTATATCTATGACATCATACCATCATACCCATGGCATCGTACCATCATACCTATATCAATGGTTGTCATACCATCATGCCTACACCTATGAAATCATACCAGCATACCTATGTATATTATATATATATATATAAATATACATATGACATCATACCATCATACCTATGACGTAATATCATCATACCCATACGTATACGACATCATACCATCATAACTATGACATCATACAATCGTACCTATGACCTTTCGAGCGATCAATACCCTTGATCGGATAGCAGCGACCTCTAGCTCTCATCATCCACGAAACTCGACATCGGAATTGATCGACTGAGAACGGCAAATATTTGCAAAATTATCCAGAAGCTTCGTCGACGAAGAAGAGCCACCCGTCCATTCGGACCTCTATATCAACCAGGTCCAGGGCGGCTTAGACAGCGAGCAGTGTGACTTAACCCATCTCATGTACTCATCTCCCTCTCCCGACTTAAGCACGATATTGAAAACAACCTGTTTGGCATCACTATGGAGTTCTCGCCTCTCGGTTTAAGCGACAAAAATGATATTAGAAAAACAAAAATATATTAATAAAATGAAGAATGAATAAGTGGAATATCAATAATAAAATAAATTTAGTAAGTGACTCACCGATAATATAAAATGCGAATGAAGTAGAACGTCAATAAATTAAAATACCAATAATAACAACGTTAACAGTGTTCAATATTTATTTAGAAATATAATAGTTGAGTATTTAAAAAGTCAAATATTTATACAGGGAAGCAATAACTAAGAAGAAGAAGAATTGAATCTTGACAAAGTAAAATATGAAGAAACTAAAGCATTTTTATGCAAGTGAATTCATCATGAAAAATAACAGTATTATTAATTAAGTAGGACTTAAATGAAACAGAAATAAAGAAAATCACAGCAAGTTATGAATCAAATTAAACTGAAACAACAAAAACAATAGCAAAACAAAATATTATTAATAAATTATGAATTAAAGGAAACAGAAAAACGAAAAATAACAACAAAGTGTGCAAATATGAATAACATTAATAAATAACTTAATAAATGGGAATTCTCGTTTATAATCTGGTGCTAGTGCTAGCGAGATGGTCTTGCAGACACGCCCGCCCACCTTTCACGGTGTTGTTCATGTTTCGAATCCAGAGACCATTGTTATTTAGCAGGCAAAGAGACAGAGACAGCGCTTTTGTGAGGTTGGATGAGTTGTATTATAGCTGCTGAGGCTTTTGTAACCTAAATGTGTTGTGTGCAAAACGAACAACAAGGATAACGATTGGAGAGAAAAGCCTATTGTCTGCAGAGTACCTTCGCAGGTAGGTGATCGTTACAATGTTGAATCGATTCCAGAGAGGATACCAGATTTCAGCAACCATCCCCCCCCACCTCCCCACACACACACAGGCCACACACACACACACACACACACACACACAAAACTCACACACACACTTCTCTAGACATGCATGCATGCCCGATGACAGCTACTTGCTACTGATTGAGAATGTCCCAAAATTGCTCAGTTGAGAAGAAGAAAGAAGTTCATTGATCGAATGCCATGTTGCTGGTACGAGGAACGAAGAAGGTACAGGCTGACTGATTTCA